>CM074291.1:13833196-13995696 GCA_037194245.1 Opsariichthys bidens
CAGGAGCAGAATTGCATCCACATTTGAATGAACTAGAGGATATAAAGTTATAAAGTATATATATATATATATATATATATATAATATATATATATATGCATGCATATGTAATCGGTATCTTTATTTGCAGTAGTTTTATGGTTTAACTCTAGTATGAGTGTCATTTTTTTAATAAAAGTATGTGGCTGAGATTGTCTGCTAAACTGTGACTCCCTGGTGGATTTTAAATGCGTTGTCATCTTTGTGTTTTATTAGGAATAATAATGCAGGGTGTATGTGTTGCACTGATCCATCTGATGCACATACAGAAATGACAGCAAAACTGTGAACAGTTTATTAGGTTAAGAGTAAATGCAACCGCATGATTCATCATTAAAAGGCACCACGGATACCTCAAACTGGCAACCAAACCCACAATTACCTTAACTAGATATGTCATTAACTCTCATTTTCAGTTTGAAGATGTTCATGATTGTTTTAACAGTTGCTTTTTAACATTAAATATCAGATTTATTCTGAATTCTTGATAATATCCTTCAAACGTCCTCCATGAAAAATGATAATAAATTGAATTTCCATCTGCTAAGTTTCTCTAATTGACTAATGGTCACATTTTTGACAACATTTTTCCTAGTTTGTGATCCAACAAAAGGCAAATGTTTCAATAGTTCTGAATAATGCTTTTGAACTGCATTTTTATGCAAAAAAAATGTCAACAGAACATGAGGGTTGACTAGTGAATGAAAATAGATTTACTGTGCATGTTGACAGAAACATATCATATGGGGTTTGGTACAAAAGCGATAGTGTTTAACGAAGTTCATTGAGAAGACATTCAATAAATTGTTTACAAAATGTGGTTACCATAAACAAATCAACAAGCGCAAAAAGTGCAGCTCCCTAAGGGCTCCATTACTGCAAACCGAAAACACTAAGGGCCTAAAGACCGAATACTTAATGTGGTAAATGTGTCTCTCATAGTGTAATGTTGGCCAGATATTTCCTTTTGGGTGATATCAATCTGTCGGATAGAAATATGACATATTATTAACACTAGAGCAGAGTTTATGTTCCATTTGATACAAAATGTGATTGTGGAGTTATGTGACCTTCATATCATTGTGCTTGTTGTGTAAGACTTTATCTTCAGCCAATCCGCTTCATTGTTTGAGTGCAATTTTGCAAAATGGCAGACAGTAACTAGCTTTATTATAAATGGAATCAGGTGGTGTTGTGGTCCAGGTGATAGTTTTGGCTTTCGGCGGGATTCTGGAAACAATTTCTGGTTAAAATGGTGTAAATTTATGTAAAAAAGGGAGGATTTTACAATCGCACATGTGGATGATAGCAATCTGGACTGCTAGGTTGGTTACGAATGCTGTTTTCCTGGGATTGGCCTTTGTTGAGTGTCAATGCTGTATTAAATTCTTCGTACTGGTTAAGACTCATGACCCAGCTGTGAAAGACATATTGGCAAGATAAATGTTCCCCTCTTGCGCTTGATTTCTATTTTGGCTGCGTGGATCTAGTTCTTGGTTTTATAATCCATCAGTGATGTGAAGTGATCCTTACTTTTAATAACGTTCATTTGCTTTTTGGTGCTTAGCTTCATTACACAGATCTTAAAATAGCCTCAATGTAATGTGAATTCGGAGTTATTGTTTTTGAGAACACATTGTTTGCACATGTGCCTAAGGGTGTGGACTGAGTATTTATCATTAGGACATGGCATTAAATATTTTCCAAATTAGATGGTCCATAGCTCAAATACAGCGGCAATATTAGACACTGTCGACTGCGGTACCAAAAGATGTGTTTGGAGAAATAAAGTTTAGAAACATTTTGATAATAAATACGCACTTTGGTGCTCGGGCCCTAAATACTTGAGAGTCTCTGACTGGATGATTATTATAGTGATGATCATGTTTCTAGCACGTTTTATGTTTGGAAATGGTTCTTTTAACCCTAAAAACCCTAAAAGATGACATGTGTAGCGTTTCATGTCTTAAACAACCATGTAGGAAGAGACATCACGGCCATATTCCCTAATATGTTATATTTCATGTCTTAAGCCATGGAAAGCTACACACTCCATCTTTTAGGGATCACTGTAATAATCATCCAGTCAGAGACTCTCAAGTATTTAGGGCCCGAGCACCAAAGTGCGAGGACCCTCTTGGAATTGCTCCATTTATTGCCTATTAAAATCCAAACAGCAACGTTTTTATTTGGACGGGCAGTGTATATATATAAACTTTTTAACCAAACTTTATCATGGTAGTGAAGGGGGCATGAGATTTTGAAGCCCAAAAAAGTGCATCCTTCCATAATGAAAGTAATCCATACGGCTCAAGTGGGTCAATAACGGCCTTCTGAAGTGAAGCAATGGGCTTTTGTAAGAAAAAATTCATATTTAAAACTTTATATACTATAATAACTAGCTTCCGGCAGATGGTCGTATGAAAATAATGGGATAATTGTCTTTTTTGGGTGTATTTAATAATTTCAGAATTATTGGTAAATGTTTTATATATATTATATATTATATTACATGAATCAAAATGACAGTTTGAATTGATTTTCAGAAAAGTGAATTTTCAATTTCGATCTAGAGATGCTCTTAAACAAAACAAAAAAAAATCACTGTGCCGCTTAATGTTATGTCAGCAGCATCAGTGAAGATATTCTGCAGATTTTCAATATATTGCACAGCTTTAGTGTGTGTGTGTGTTTTCTTCATGGTCACCTCAAGCGCCTGAACTTCGAGTTCTGCAGCCTGAGGGTTTCCTACAGCACTGTCAATCAATTCAGCTGCCAACTCTTGAAGGGTCTTCTTCAGCCAACAGCCCCCATCAAACACGGCGTTCATGCCTTACGGCTTGAGTATTCCCTCTTCATGGTTTCTGTCTACTGTAGTTTATTATTATGATACTTTTAGAATGAGATTTTAAACAGGTACGCAATAAAATCTCTGCATGATGTAGAATTGCATACTTTTCCCATTCCTCAAAACGGCCAAGTAATTTCACAGTATCATTTCTATTTAAGACATCTGAATGAATGCCAGGCTCACCGGTCGATGATGTAATCCTTGCCATCCAGTTCCATGCGTCAATTTGACATAAAAATCATTCAGATGTTAACGGAGTACAATCCTACTAGTGACTTCTCTGGCTAGAACCATTTGTGTCTCATTTTCTTAGAAATTGCTTTAGTTAAGTTCTAGGCTACATTGGCTACATTTATACTCCTAAATAAAACATTAAACCAAATTAAATATTAATAATGATAAAATGTTGGTCTCACATTTTTTTTGGAAAGCATTTGATGCACAATTCCTAATTAGATTTCTGTTATTATAATATATTACATTATTATTATTATATTATATACTATTAAGGCCCAAGAACAATAACTATAAAGATAACTATATCAGAGTCCACACCATAAGGATGATAACTTTTTGTAAATGCTCAAGCTGTTTAAAGCAGGATGGATTCTGATTGGTTGTCAATGTTTTTATCCTTCATCAACCAAAAATTGTCCTGAAAGTGATTCCAGCTATTTCTTTTTTCTGTGCCGCTATAGAATCTGCTATTCTTTTATATTTCAAATAATTTTTACAACTATATATTTATAGTTATCGTCCTTGACATGAACAGGCCTTTATACTTTTATTACTAGAGTATTATGTAGCATTAAAATTCACCTAGTAAAATCAGATGTCTAAAAAAATTCAGTTTTTTTCACAGCTTTTACAAAAATGTGTTGACTGCATTTGTCAAGTTCAACCATTCAACTCTGTTACTAAAGTAATAAGTAAGAAAAAGAAACGAATTAAAACAATACATTTGAAATTTCATTCATAGGAAATATAAGTTTCCCATAAATGAAATAAACTTTTGCTCCCCAACTAAGTGACAGCTTAATTTAGCCTGAACCCTGTTACTCATCCTGTAGATTTTTCTTTTAAATATATTGGAATAAAGCCATTATATTGTATTTTTTCATCTCAATATTATATTTATTTAATATGTCATTCTAGAAAATTGCTAAATAACTTTTAAACTATGTCTAAAACTTAAGTAACATGCATTGGAACAATTTTCAAAAGTTTCAGCTCCTGTTTGGTCCATTTTTGTACCAATTCATTACTGCAAATGCTCGTATTTGCAAAGGAAATCATTACTTGGTGCGTGACGGACGTATGAACCTTAGGTTTTGATGCTAATGCACTATTGTAGTCTTGGAGATGTTTCAGTTGTGTTTCTAACCCATTAGCAAGAGTAAAAATTTCTCCCTCTATTACAGAAAGTGTCTTTGATCCCTGAGATTTATGGAGAGTGACTCCAGTAAGGAGGAATTTTAACTCTCCGCTCATGGGCGTCTTCATGCATCAGAGGATTATGTACTTCACTAAGTTTTCACAGTTCTAGCCTAATTGATATTTATGGACGTATTTCTGGTGCCTAATTTACGTCCATCATATTTCTTGATATTTTAAAGATGCCGAATTTAGAAATTCAAAGAATTTTTTAATGGCGTGTCATACTGTTGTCAATGCAAGCAATGGCTGATTAGTCTAGATCCATATATGTGATATCTTTTTGTAAATAACTGCATAAATTGTACAATAACAAACACATTGTTGTTGTTTTTTGGCGGTAATGAGATTTGCATTTTGATCATGATAATTGACAGTAGGACATGCAATTATAATGAAAATAATGTCAACATATTTTTGACTGGTTTTGTGGGATATATCAAAATATAAAACACCTTTTTTATCTTTTAAAGCCGTGTGTCATAAGAAGAGCCTTATGCTCTGAAATTGTCTGATAACACAATTACTACTCTGAAGGTTTGGGCCCCACGTTGGACGGCACGTGCACCTTACGTATTGTACTTGAATTTGTTGTTTTCAATGTGGCAATTTGGGCTTGTCGTTGATGACGGGGTTGGAGACCAGTGTTTATCAGAGCGCATTTGTTATTGTCACACTCCCTTGAAAGCGTTTCTGCCTTTGTTTGTGGCCTCTGGACTTCATCTGAATGTATAGAATAAAATGTTTAGAAAGCAAAGCAGGCCTGAGACTACAAGAGCTACAAAAATCAAAGGAAACACAATCCTGCTTCCATATTTACACTTGACTCCCACACTCGCACACCCATCTGATGCATTCGATTATACTTGACGGCATCCCTTACTTTCCCTGGTCTGATACCTTTCGCTGTCAAATATGCCATAAATATCGAAGTGATGAAATGGAAGCAGATATTTGCTGGAGAGACGGCATGGTCGGAACTCGTATGAAGCACCTACAGGCCTGAAGTCTCTCAAAGGCGAAAGCCCTCTGATGTGAGGCTTTTAACTTTGTGAAGAACAGCAGGGGGTCTTTTAAATTCAGATCAGTACCGTCACTTCTTCTGCACAGAAACAAATGCGCACAAACACGCTCGTTGATGCCGTTAATGCGCTCAGACGCACATTTTGTTTCGTAAGCGTTCAAATGTCATCATTTACATCAAAGAAGTGGTTCAGCCAAAAATTCCTTTTCTGTTGTTATATATTCAATTTCATGTCATTCCAATCCTGTATGGTTTTGTTTTTGTCTTTGGAACAAAAACGGAGAACTTTTGAACAATGTTCTCACTGCTCTTTTTTTTTTTTTTATGAAGCAGCTCCACGGCTGCCAAGCTCCATACGAAGCTCGTTCAGTTTCGCAAAATATTCCAAGTCATAATAGCTTTGTGTGAGGAAACGATTGAAAATCTTCCTTGAAAATGGGGTCAGATTAAAATATTTTTTAACTTTTTGATTGTTTACACGCACAGAATTGAGTTGATTGATAGTTTCTTAACTTTTTGGCCATTACTTGTGTGCATATCTGTTTATGTTTTGACAAATTGTTTTTGTTTTGTGATACAATTTATATGAAATGTTTTTCTTGTGTTGTTGAGTTTTTAGAATTTTTGATAAAAAGCATATTATTGTGCATGTAAATTTGCCTATTGATGGCAAAATGGCTCTCAAAACAGTTACAGTTCCATTGGTTCTCAACACTTTTGATGTTTTAATGACATAGCAGAGTTAATTAAAGGAGTTTTATGCTTAACAAGTGCCTTGGAAGATTTTGTTGTGTCTCAGGTTTGTTGGTTTCAAATGTGTACAATTGAGAATCTCTGTGTAACTGATAAAACTTAAACAGACAAGGCTTTAGTTAGTCCTAGACTAAAATGTATGTTTGAGCTGTTTTAACTGAAAGTAACTTGCATCAACATATCTTAAATATGTCAGTGTTACATTTTTTTGTCTCAAGCACACCAGTAATATATTTTTTTTCTAGTGAACATTTATAAAAGTACTTCAACGCCTTAATTGAAATAAGACCTAATGCTGACTTAGGCTAAGTCCTGTCTGTGAAACTGGGCCTTAATGTTAATATTAAATGTCATTTCAAATGTGTAGATTCGAGAGAAAGAAAGAAAAGAAATGTGTAGAGTCACTGTAATTTGTAATTTATAACTAATGCAATTTAAGACTTTCAGTTCAAAATATGGCAAACACTTTGTACAGACTGCATTTATTGTACTTTTACGATACTTTTATCGTAGTTTCTGTTGTGAGACAGGTTTTTAGACTGAAGACAGAATGTTGGATTGAGCAAATTATTATTTTTTTTTTTAAGTCAACTTACGAATGCCATGCTTATAGGCCTGGTTTCACAGACAGGGCTTAGATTAAGCCAGGATAAGACCTTAGTTTAATTAGGACATTTCAGTAGCTTTTATAAACGTGTCCCAGGAAAGAAAAAAATACTGGTGTGCATCTTGAGGAAAAAAAAACAATGGAACTGACATATTTTTAGATATGTCAGCCCAAGTTGCTTTCAGTTAAAGCTCAAACATGCATTTTAGTCTGGGACTAGGTTTAAGCCTTGTCATTTTATATATATATATATATATATATATATATATATATATATATATAATTATTTAATTAATTTAAAGGATGAAGATGAGTTTGAGATTCAAAGGTCTTCATGGAGAGTTGGCTGGTTAAATGAGAAAAAAACATCTCAAAATTAACATTGATTTATTGACTCCACATCAGCACAATGTAGCAGATCACATGGAGCAGATTTCAGTCTTTATTTAGACATATTATATAGGCGTGAAAGAGATTCTGCAAGTTTTGCATGATGGAAATTATCGAGCAAAAACCTAACATGCATTTAAGAACTTCAGAGGTTTTTTATGCGAGTAGGTGTGAATAAGTCTGTATCCAGCAGGTTAAAATGGCCTGACAGTTCCACGCTCTGCTCTCTGAATGCGGTTTGGTGGCTTTCTTGTCGTAAGTCTTTCATGAAGCGGAGGCCAAAACAACAACTCAGCCCGACTAATAAAGACACAGCTCTATTGACTATAAACCAAGGGGCTATAAATCCTATAAATACTTAATAGACTCTGTTATAGATTCTCAGCGACGTCTGTTGCGCACGCTCGTGCCAAATGACAAAACAATACCTTGTAGAGGGGAATATCACAAAGCAAAAAAGGCACATCTTTTAGGAATCGCTAGTTAGTTTAGTTGTGTAGTCAATTTTGCACACATCCTTTGAGTGATAAAATATTTAATAAAATAGCACTGCAGCGTTGATATTTACAGTAAAAAGTAATTTTATAAAACATACTGTTTTATTTATTTAGTTTGTTAGTTGGTTTGAGCAACATATGGGCATGGGCTTCTTTAATCTAGTTAAATTAATATAATAATTTAATGGTAATGTCATATGCATCTATATGCTGTAATTTACATAAATTATATTTATTTATTTAGTTTGAGCAATTTAATGTCATGGACTTGTATACTATTTGAACTGATTTATTTTCTTTTTTAATGTACCATATGCACTTATACTGTAATTTACATAATTTATATTTATTTATTTAGTTTGAGCAATTTAATGTCATGGACTTTTATACCGTTTTATTTTGATGTATTTTTTATTTTAATGTGTCATCCTTGCACATGCTGTTATTTATTTATTTATCTATTGCAATTTAATGCTATGCACTTTTATACTATTTTTTTTACCTTATTTTATCCTTATGTGTCACATGCACATGCATACTGTTTATTTTTATAGTTTTACCTATATTATTCACTAACCATTCAAAATCCAGTTTAACCACGTGCTACATTTGTTATAATAGTGTAGTAAATAATGAAATAGCCGTTGTCATTGGGCCTTACTAATAAAACATGAGCAGTTCTTAAAACAAATTGTTCATAAAAACATTCTTGCATAAATGTTCCCATTTACTTCAATGAGGCGATTTACAAACAAACAGATAAATAAATCATTTTTCTTTTTAATAAAAAAATCTTTTGTCTAGGATGGATTCTTGTTGATGTTTGGTAACAGACTGTTTTGAGTTTGAATCAGGTGCCTTGAAAAACCATTAAGCTCAATAATTACCTTCTCTGTGCCTTCTACTCATTGACGTGCAAAATTATGACAGTGATGTATTACTGTATTTCCTGCACATTAGTGCATGTCGCTTTTCTCTGAACTGTCAAGTTTAAAGAAACAGGTGGATGACCTGAGAATTTGTTTCATCTGTGTCAGAATTAGTACCACATTCAGCTGATGTCTTTACTAGTGAATGTTTTGAGATTTTTGTGTGCCGGATCCAGGCTCTGTACTTTTTCCCATGACAGTGTGACAAACACTGTATTGCTTTTACCTGAACAGCCTGTCATCTCTAGCAGTAGCATTGCGTAACGAGGCTGCTGTATACAGACAGAAACTGAGCACAAAGTCTTCCTATACGCCCCCCATGACATGATTATGTTACCTTGCTGATCCCCTAACAAGCTTACTGGACATGTTTGACCTGCTGGGCTCCTTCTGTCGAATATCAGAATATGTCGTCACTTTGGTTTTGTCTCAGAGTTTTAGAAATGTTATTATTTATTGCAATTTAATGCCATGCTCTTGTATACTATTCTATTGTAATCTTTGGTGTTCGTATTATTCTGCTTCCATTTCTTCAACTCTTGGAGTCTATGGCAGTCCATACAACCGTTTGAGGGAAAGTTCTAACAGGTTGGCATACTGACAGAGGTCAGAATTAACTGCATGGATTTTGGAGCCTCTAAATCAATCCCTCTAGCTCGACCTCTTGTCCAAAGTTTCACTCATCTTTATGCTAATAACTTTTGAACCATAAGAGCTAGAAAAAAAAAAATCCAATTTCCTCTGATTCCTGAGTTGACGATTTGATTGTCGTCATTTTCCATGATGAAATTTTCGAGAAACCTACTTTTTGATTTCACCAAAATTCATCTTCAAATGATGCTAGCAAAATGTTATGGAATTCAAGTTGCTTCATGAAACTGTTTAAACTATTATGAAACGAATAACATGCAAATTAATTTTATGTAGCCTTCATCTCAGCAATGGTTTATCGTATTCAGATCAAAGGTGGTACATATCATCACAAGCATGCCATGAGGCAACAAGCATGACCTGAGGCAACATATAGTGTTTTGGTGCAGTGCCACCGAGTGGTCTGGAGATATGAAAAATGGCTGTTTTTGCTTCTAACTCCTGAACGGTTTGCCCAAAAATCAGTTTGCCTCATTAGATTCAGGGAGACATGCTGAGTCGAATGATATCCAATTTTCCCATATCGGAGCCTGAGAGGTTTCAAGCCAGTGCCATCTAGTGGTAAAACCAAATATTCAAATGCTTATAAATTTCGGCGTGGTCGACATGTTTTCACGCAAGTCATTTTCTTAGACTTCTGAATCATTACCAAGTCCAACGATACCAAACATGCTGTTTTGCTTTACAGGTTGTGCAACATGGTGATTTAGCATTAATAAAAACTTTCACCAATATTTTCGAAACTGCTAGTCTGATCAAGATGAAACCACTATGGGAAATTCGAAAACATAGGTCGTTGGCTATACATTACTGGCCAAATGTCAAAATTTTGATATTAAATGGTAAATGTTTGCCATGGTCATTTGGTTGTTTTGTTTTTTTCCAAAGTTGGTCGTTATTTTATGTAGATATAAATCTCATAAATACAAATGTCTATAAATCCAAAAAAAAAAAAAAAAAAATGAAATTAGCCCCAGACATGGCATGCAGGAAAAAAATAGTAGTCTAAATCGTGGGTACGATTTACTCATTCGTTCCCTTGATTTAGTAAATATTTTCTTTAAAAACCTACTTTTTCGAACTCGTAGACTCCGATTTTCACCAAATTTGAGTCAGATCAACTTCAGACCATGCCGACAAAAAAATTATGGATTTCGTGTTAGATTTTGGATTCCAAAAGTTAGAATAATCTAAAAGTTTTGAATTTCGTGTTTTTTTTTATGGCACAGCAAAAAATTTGAGGCATGATGGTCTGATGCTCCCAGCCATGTTGGCATGCTTGGCCCTGATAATTGCTGCTTGCAGCTATACTTTATACATAAAATATATCCTATGTATCCTTTTTTATTTAAATGTGTCATGAACTTACTGTTGTTTGTCACAGTTGGTTGAAATAAAGAATGAGTAAAATGATCTATTAAATTTATTTACTAAATTATTTATTAAATTTATTAAGAACTCATGAACAGAACAACCTAAAAAAGAAAGAAACACAGCGATTAAGACCAACAGAACAAACCAATCAAACAAAATGAATATCTGGTGCAAACGATAAATCAACTCAATGAAAAACTATAGAAACTAACTAGAAACTAATAAAACAGAACTAAATGTGAACAAAACTATCTCAGAATTTATTTTATTTTTCCTTATTTTCTTTATCTTAATGCATCATATGTTCTTGCAAAATGTTATTTATTTAGTATATTTTAAAGCAATTAGTGTCATTCACTTGAATGCTATTTTATTTTTTTTATTTTATCTACTTTTTTACTTTAAATATGTCATGCACACACTGGAATTTATTTATTTATCATTTATTATTTATTTAAATAGTTCGTTTGAGAGTTTAATGCCAATTATTTGTATATTGTATACTTTTTGTAGACTTTTCCTTTTATTTATATATATATATATATATATATATATATATAATATAATATGATATAATCTGTTGAGACCCTCCACTTGATTGTTTCCGCTGCTTGAAAACCAAGTTCTTTTCAGACTCCCTGTATTGTTGCATTGTTACGCTGTGTTCACTAAGTGAAGAGCCATAATCCGTCTCGAAGGGGTTTGAGACAAAAGTGATAGATATTATCATCCTAAAACTCCCTTTAGGCTTAATCTGATAAATAGCACATTCATAACACGCCATCGATCGGCTGTTTACGCTGGCAGGAGTGCAGAATCAATGAGCGAGAGGTTTGCGCTAATGTCCTTGTGAACTGACAGGACGGTGTCGTGTTTGTGTTTGTTGAATCTCTCAGACCTGGTAGCTGTCGAGGGCCAAAAAGTGGTTATTTTAGCGATTTATCGTTTATCTCTTGGATGATTCATTATAATCAGATGAGTATTGACTGAATTATTGCAGGAACAAACAACTCCTGCCCTGTTTTCCCACAATGCCTGAGTGATAATTGGATTTTTTAATTATGCTCGTGTTTTGAATTAAGGCTAATGCTTCTGTTTTATTGCTCAGTGTATATTTATAAATGATGGGTCGGTTCACATTTATTTAGCCAGTTTATTGATAGACATCTATTGTGGCTTATTAATATCTTTAGAATAATTGCTACATTTCGAACACGTAACCTGTAAATACATCAACCTGACCCCAATTAATTTGTCACCTCTAATATTGCTCTTAGGTGAACCTTTCACCATTAACTGAACACTGTTGGCTTATTATCATTATAATCACATTAAAATGACTGTTTTCATTCCTACTGCAATAATGAAGATTTTCTTTATTTTTTTAAAGGGATAGTTCCCCCGAAATATGACTTTTTTGTTTTATTTACTTTTTTAATTGTGAATATTTTATTTTAATTATTAAGTAACATATACGTAATATAACCGGCATAATCTTTAAAACTGTGTGTGTGTATATATATATATATATATATATATATATATATATATATATATATATATATATATAAAATACACACAGTTTTGAAGATTATGCCGGTTGCTCTTTTACATGCAGTTGTACTGAATTGGAACTGAAGCTGTCAGGTTTTAAAAAAGAACATAATTAACACAAAAATGCAATATGTGATTTGCGATCTTTTTCTTAAACATCTTTAAGTTGTCGAAGGGTTTCATGACACTTTAAGTTTATTTTTCACCAAAAATCTTCCCTCTCCAGGGAGCTGATAACCACTTTGACTGGATTATTGAATCAGTGAGTTAAACTCAAGAATCGGATTAATGAACTGATCATTTAGATGGATTGAATCAATGGATCACTGAGACGAGCCGACTCAAAAGAGTGCCCCCCCCCCACCTCTCTCTCTTTATTTTAATTTTATGATTCTGATCCTTCATGATTCAGACTTTGATACTTTTCTCAAGATTTTTAGTCGATAGCTACTTAAATTTTGGTCCATTTTTTCACCCAACACTATCATGGTTCTTCTTGACCAATTAAATGTGATTTTTTTTTTTTTAAGTTCACAGCCTATCAAATGTTGCTTAACTTTAACATTTAGACGAAATAAAATGTAGACGATTTCAATTGTGAAGTAATTTTTTTATCATCAATTATATTAATTATAATATTATAATTATATTAATAGTAATTATTAACCGCTAGTAAACTATATTATATGCTAAATTATAGTAATATAATACATTATAAACATTATGCATTGATTTTCTTTGTCAGTATACAATATTTACAGCAATTTAATTTCTTGTCAAAGGCAGCAGAATTCTCTAGGTCTAGGAAGTGAAGAGTTTTGCGTTTGCATATTGAGTCTCAGATTACCATATGGGCTTGTTCTCCTTGAATAATAATGACTGTATTAATATCTATGTGCAGTTTAATCAAGTTTGCTGTCTGCTCTTGACAGCTATTTATATGCCCGTCTGTTTGCCTGCCTTTCCCTCTGTCTGTCTGTCTGTCTGTCTGTCTGTCTCAGAAGGAATAGTCACTATAGCAACGTTTAAAGTTCGTTTACACTGACAGCGCTCCTGCTCGACTGAAATATCCGGTATCAGCTTCACTCTGCGCTCCCATTGGTAGTTGCTGCACTGTTAATTTGCATAAAGTTGATGCTACAGTATAACTCACAATCAGCACTTCATTTTTCCAATGTAATTCCTCATTAACTGGTCGGCGCATTTCAGAAAATGTTGCTTTAGGGACATTTTAAAATTATATTTTTGCACTTTTGGATGAAAAAATGCTGAAAGTTTTCAGAGATGCAAGATTTAGGGGAAGGGTTAGTTTAATGGGATAGAATAGACAGTTTGTACAATATAAAAACCATTATGTCTATGCAGAGTCCCCACAAAGATATAAACCAGACAGACGTGTGTGTGTGTGTGTGTGTGTGTGTGTGTGTGTGTGACTGTTTTTGCGTCATGGATAACAATGTCAGTATTTCTTTTCCAGCGTCTAGTTAGAATGATTAACTGAACACAAAGTTTGGCATGAATGTTTGCATATTTGTGTTGCTCACTGTAACTGTTAATGAAGATGAATGACCAAAAACATTTCCAAACCCGCTGCCGGCAGCGAACTAAACTCGAGTTATGTGTTAGAGTTATGTGAGTGTTGCGGTTCAAAGCTGGAGTTGTTTCTGAAAGCCTGCTGTTTATTTATTTAACAATTCATTTTATTCTGAGCGTTCCCCAAGTACTGTATTTTTGTATCTGTCAGCAAAATCAGATGCTGTCCATGGTGCTGAAAGAGCGTTACTAGCTATAAACCTCCATCCAGTGTCTGATATCAACATGTCAGCCTCTTGTTTACAAGACGCATTCGGTGCTGCTTGTTTATCGTCTCGGCCCGTGTGGAGCTCTTTTTTACTTGTTGCTGATTGTGATAGTATTGACATCGCTTCAGGCTATTTATGTCACACATCATTTGCATCCCAGCTAAATTAAATGGGAACAGATGATCTTGTCAGCTTGTCGCATTTCAAATTTCCCTACTAGTGGACCATTTTATACGCCTGTCAAGGTAGGAATAGTTTTGAAAAATATGATTTTCCATTTGCTTCATTGATTGGTCTTACAATGGATGTGAATGGGGCCCATTTTTGAAGGTTTTAAACAGAGAAATGTGAAGCGTATAATTTATAAAAGCATTTACTTTAATTCCTCTATTTAAACCCTTGTATTATTTGAGCTGTAAAGCTGCATTGAAATTTTAATGGCGACAAAGTGAAAATGGATATAATGTCACAAAGAAAAGGTTAGTAAGTGATTTGTTTCACTCATCATGTTAACTCTCATGTTTTTCACGTTCTGGTACTTACTTTTGCAACCATCCCCATTCACTAACGATCTGCTTCATATATATATATATATATATATATATGCACACACAGGTGCTGGTCATAGAATATCATCAAAAAGTTGATTTATTTCACTAATTCTATTCAAAAAGTGAAACTTGTATATTAAATTCATTCATTACACAGAGACTGATATATTTCAAATGTTTATTTCTTTTAATTTTGATGATTATAACTGACAACTAAGGAAAATCCCAAATTCAGTATCTCAGAAAATTAGAATATTGTGAAAAGGTTCAATATTGAAGACACCTGGTGCCACACTCTAATCAGCTAATTAACTCAAAACACCTGCAAAGGCTTTTAAATGGTCTCTCAGTCTAGTTCTGTAGGCGACACAATCATGGGGAAGACTGCTGACTTGATAGTTGTCCAAAAGACGACTATTGACACCTTGCACAAGGAGGGCAAGACACAGAAGGTCATTGCAAAATTGCAATTAAACAATATATTTATATAATGTTATTAATTATTCATCTATTTGAATTATTCTACTAAGATATCTTATTACTTATGTAAACTTAAAATGTTAGGCTCATGTATAGAAACATGAAGCTATATAATATGTGTCTGAGTATATATTATTATATTTAAATATTTTGTACTGAATATGTCTGTGACTACACACACATTTATACATACACAAACTTTTATGTTAGATGCAATTAATTGATTTGACCACACTAGTATATATAGTATATTTTTGCAAATGTACAGTGACATGTAGTAATAATAATAATAATAATAATAAATTATTATTTTAATGTGTATAAATACATGTTATACTAAAAAATATAGTTTATGTAAAATTAAATGAAATTATGTATATTAGTATGTTTTTGCGCACATACAATGACAATAATAATAATAATAATAATAATAATAATTGTTAATATTTATGTGAACTTAAAATTTTATTAATGTAAACTGAAACGTGTATATATAACTTATACAAATGTATACTAACATTTAATAATAATATATAATATATAGAGTATATAGCTGATTCTCTCTGAATGTGTCTGCATGCTGCGCTGAGGGGGTTCAAAGTTACAGGGCCGTGAGAAGGACACTCAAAACAATCTCACCTCTGCTTTTCTACCACACTCGTCCTCTTTAACTAGAGTTCGCAACCTGTGTATTTACAGTCGGCGGGAACTAGCACACAGAGTTGTGCGGAGCGCTTCACGAGACTGTAATAATTGGCTCCTGAAATTCGCAATGCAGCAAAAGTAAGTTCAGTTGAGAGCCCTAAGTGCACCTGAACCAATGTGGGACGCACTAGTGTGCCTTTGGGCTATTTATGCAGCCCATCCGTACACCTTTTGCAGGTGCCTTCGTGTCCGCTAGGAACTTGCTGACTCTTGTGCTAATAGACATCTTAATGTAGACATAAACTGTGGTACCTGCATTACTAAACGTCACTAAGACCCTTTTAGAGCTTTTAAATGTCGCAGTTTGTAATTGGACACAATCAACCTTCCAACTTCGTAATACAAGCGTACAGGGTCGTATTTCATCCCACAACACATGTTGAATGTGAATGCGGTGGGTGAAGAGGGTCTTCTGACGTTTGAGGCGCAGAATAGAACATTTCGTACAGTGCTGGCGGCCCCAAGAAGACGAATCGACCCTATTGTCCTTATGTTTTAATTAGGCGTAATAAAAGTGTGGGAGATAATGGATCAGTGTATTCCCAAGAACACTCTCGAGCGCCGTTATGGGTCTTACGCAACGGCTCTCACTCCATTCGCGGCCCTTAACGTGTGCATTAGCGAGCTGAGTGCCGCCCAGCGGGGCCGTCTCGTCACTGACCTGCTGAACTCACGGACAGTTAAGTGACTGCGGCCCACCGATGTTTGAAAAGCCTTCTGCTCGAGTCCTTCATGATGGTTGTAGATATTATATTAGCTGGAAGTGGGGTACTGGTTTTCCCACGGGAGGCGTGTGAGGCTGTGTAAATAAAGACAGGCTTTTATTGATATCTCTGGGGACTGACATCCTTTTTTTTTGCTGTTGGAGTACTTGAGAGTTTTGTGCAATTCATAAAACTTTTCAGTTGAAAAGATGCTCATTTTTAGGTGTTTTATTGTGCATCTTGAAAATAAAACGCACTATGAATTGCATTAGGGTGCTGATAATACAAATAAAGCTGGAAAGTGCCATATTGAAAAATGTGTCCATTAAAAATTAAGTTTCAAGAAAAAGGATTTGGATTCTTTTAATTTTATATATATATATATATATATATATATATATATATATATATATATATATATATATATATATATATATATATATATATATATGTAATTTAGTATTTCATACAGTATTCTTTTAATTGAATTATTTTAAAATTAAGTCTACTAATACATATTACAAATTATTTATATTATATTTAGAGGTATAATAATAATAATAATAGTTGTTGTTGTTTAATATATTTTTATTATGTAAATTTATAGAATAACGAATCATGCTGTATTAAATATTCTTTGAACTATAATTAATTGTTGAATACAATAAATTGTATTTCAAATGGTCAATTTTATGAATAAAAACAAAACTGGGAATGTATATTGCTGCTATTATTATTATATTTTTATTATTATTATTACTATTATATCTTATTTTTGCAAATGTACCATATATTAATTTGTTGAAATAGTAGAATTTTATATCTATCTATCTATCTATCTATCTATCTATCTATCTATCTATCTATCTATCTATCTATCTATCTATCTATCTATCTATCTATCTATCTATCTATCTATCTATTTATTTATTTATATAATATACATAAATTCTACTATATATATATATATATATAGAGAGAGAGAGAAGAGAGAGAGAGAGAGAGAGAGAGAGAGTATACAGTTGGCACATTACAAAAACCATTACATCTATGGAGAGTCCCTGTAAACCACATCTACCAATGTGTGTGTGTGTGTTTATATATGTGTATATATATCAAAGTACTAGGGTATTATAGTCTGATAGCAATACTGTACCATGTTTTTTTTTTTTTTTTTTTTTTTTTTTTTTTTTTGTGTATAGAGTCCTACAGAACATTGGCCTGGAACTTCTAACTCTGAAAAAAAAAAAAAAAAAAAAAAAAATGATGACACAGTTATGAATACAACCAAACTTCCAGCTTTCCCTTGATTTGCATTTTCAGCATGAATCTCCCCCAGAGCAGATGGCCGGTTGCTACAAGAATACGAGTGTTCGAGCCACATTCCCCATCACTGACATTATCTGGACCCTTTTGAATCACTGCCCCACTAACGTCCGAGCCAGTCCTGTCAGAAAAGACGCCCCTCGTCTCTGTCCGTGAAAGCCAAACGCCACAAAGCCTGCAGGTGGCGGAGAACATCGATTCCAGCATATTGGCCGAGGATCTCTCAAAACGGCTTTGTGTGATTGTGATGTCGTACAGAGGGCACCATGTGCTCGCGGTTTTATCAACCCGAGTGGAAAAACGCTGCATGTTTTTCCATCCTTGCAGTGGAAAACGGAGGAAGTGACTTTCATAACAGCCGTATTTGGTTTGAGCAAAATGGTTCGCTATAATAGGGCGGCAGATGGGCGAGACCACTGTGCGAGATCATTGATGTTCTGTAGATGTTTTTTCATGTCTGGGGCTCGTTTAGCATTTACGGCGTTTCTGCCGAGAATGAGGCGGATTCCATCATGTGCAATGACCCAAAAACCGCTCAGTTTTTGCGCACTACAGCTGGTGAAAACGATTGGCACAGTCATACATTAATGTTCCCCACGGTGTGGCATTTACACACACTCAAATCATGATTAAATCTTAGAGCCGTGACAGAGTTACAACTCTAAATGGGATGCAAATGCAATGGATGCAAAAATAGGCTCATGTTTAGGCTCACGCATTCATGGAAATACAAGTTTGCATGAATGCGTTTCCAATCGTGGGAGTCACTGTTGGGAATCTTTTCTGTTTATTTTATAGGTAATTTGCAAATGTAAATGCAAAGATGAGCCACAGAGGGGAAAAAAATGTCAGATTAGGATTAGGCCTATGTTATGATGACATTAGACATCCATGGTCTAAAATTTTGACTATACATTTAATCAGTACACAGACATTGACTTAAAATACACTTGTACACCCAAGTCATAAAAAAAAGGAAAAAAAAAAAAGGTTTAGAACCAACAAACACCAAGTATCCAAAAAATAATAATACCGTGTTTTTAAGACACACATCATTGTATTCTTTAAATTATTGCACATAAATAACATTGCATGTAAATGTGGCTGTCAAACAGTAAAAAAAAAAAAAAAAAAAAAAATATATATATATATATATATATATATTATTATTATTATTATTATTATTTTTGGATATTTAAAATTGTTAATATACATAAAAATTTATAATAAAGGGTACAAATAATTGTGTACCGTTAAAAATATACACACTATTAAATAGAATTTTGAAATGAATTAAATTGAATTGAAACTTTTGAAATACTTACATTTTATATATAATTTTATAGTGTATAAATAGTTTGTATCTGTATAGTCTGAAATTAATTACTATAATTTGGTACAATATTTATCTTATATTTTGTTCATAATTATTGATATTGAAATTATTATATTAAAGAAATTATTATCTATATTAAAGATTGAAATTATACTTAAAACTAATTAAATATTATCATTATAAATATTTTAATTGCAAATTTTGATTAGTACAATATTGTACTGTATTGTAGTAATTAATTTTCAATTTAAATATTTATAATAATATTTAATTATTTTTAAGTATAATTTCAATCTTTAATATAGATAATAATTTCAATATCAATAATTATGAACAAAATATAAAATAAATATTGGTTTAATACTGTATATTATATAAATATTGTACCAAATTATAGTAATTAAATTACCATTAAAATGTATAAATAAATATATAATAATCATTTACATATTTAATATTATAATTAAATATTAAATATATATTTGTTTGTCTGTGTATACACTTAATGTATCTAAAAAAATTTCTCACTATTATAATAAAACAACATTTGACATGTAAAAATAGACAAGAGATAGAATTGATTAGCCTTGAGGAATTGAAGTTAGCCTTGATTGTAGCGTGTGTATTTATTTCTCAGCCTCATCACAGGAGATGAGTCCTCACAGATTCAGCAGCACTTGAGCAGAATGTGTTTTTGGTGCATTCATTGGCTTCGGCCGGCCTCCCCCACAGTGCAGTTTAGAACAGTAGATGAACATTTTCCCTCAGCTGTGTCCAGTTCACAGGTCTCGCCTCTGTGTGCCCTTCCGTATCCTTTTATCGCTGTAGAAAAGTGGACGCAGTTCTGACAGCTAAATGTCCTTAAACAAGCAGAGGAGCTGGCGAGGAATAGAGTTGACAGGAAGTGGAGCTCATTTATGAGTAATGTAACATCTAGGACTGTCCCCGGAGCGCTGAAGACAGCCGTATTTTTACAGCTTTTTAGGACAGAAACCTTTATCTGACACGTCAGTTTTTCTCTCAGCCGCTTCCGTCATAGGCATCTTTCTTTGAGCGAGACGGCAAAACAGGCTGTTTCCAGATGAATGAGGTGATGGCATCGGTTAGTGAGGTGCGTCTCTTGCTTTTGCTCACTTGGGAAAGACGGACCCTGAGGGACTCTTGCCGCTCAACTCTAGCACACACACACTGACGAAGACATGCATGTATAAACTGACTAAAAGACTAGTTTTCCCCCAGGAGGTCAGGAAAATGTGTTTCACAGATGCACTGATTTCAGTCCTGTCTGAATTTGAACACTTCTGTGTTTTTTCCTCTCTCATAACCTTAGGTGTCCTCTAGTCTAATGCAATTATTAGTGATGTTGTTGTTGTTGTTGTTGTTATTATTAATAATTATTTAGTGCATAGTGTTATTTCTTATATAGTTATTAATAATTGTTTAAATATTATTAATATTTTTTCTTAATAATAAAAGTTAATTTATTTTGATAGTTAATTTATATTTTATAGAATAAATATACTGAATAATTACATTATAAAATTAATAAAAAATATTCTTTAATGTTTTAATAAATGATTTGTTTTTCAGTCAATTTAGCTATTTTAAATGTGGCAAAAAATTTATAATATATATATATATATATAATATCAAAATATCGCTTATTTTATGAAAATTTTGTGCTTATTTTATGAAAATTTGTACTACCTTCCAATTACTCTGAAGGCATTTTTTTTTTGTGATCGCAAAATTTACATTGACACACATAATGACAGAGGCGGGAACATGCACATTCATTTTTACTTGACAAGTAACATGATCATGTATTGATAAGTGAAAGGCCGTGTTCTATTACACAATTGAGAGAGCAACATAATTGCACTTTCTCCCCTCTCTCTTTCTCGTTCCTCCTGCTTCATTCTCTCACTCTCCTAATCCTCCCCTATCTGGAGCTTTTACTGTAGCTCTACAATACTGGGAGTGAATGTATGAACAGATTAGAGGAGTGAGAATGCGTGAAAAGAGGAACAGTGATGTAATGTCAATCCAGACCGCCTGACTATCTTTCTTCCATGGAATGAAAAAGGAGATATTTTGCACAACGTCAAAGTAAATTGTTCCATGTTTTTTTTTTTTTTTCTCTCTGATGATGATTTATATTTATTTAAAATAAAAGCATGGGCATAATGTTCTGAATTTGTGGTTAAATTGTGGTAAACAATGGAGAATTCTGATCATTTACATGGTGTTGTGTGTTACTACAGCACGTTGCTAAGTACTTTACTTTGTTTTGTGGTTTTTAAAATGCTGCTATGGGGTTGCCAATGTGTTCTTGATTCTTTTTAGCACGTCGCTAGGTTGTTCTAGGGGGTTACTATGGGGTTGGTAAGGTGTTCTGGGTTGTTTTTAGCACGTTACTAGGAAGTTGCTAGGGGGTTCTAAATGGATTTTAGCATGTTGCTAAAGTGTTCTGTGTAGTTTTTAGGTGTTTTTTTGCTAAACTGTTCTGGGTGGTTTCAACATATTGTTGTGTGGTTCCTAAGGTTTTCCTGATTGTTTTTACCATGTTGCTGTGGAGTTGCTAGGTTTTTCTGCATGGTTTTTAGCATCCGAGGGGTTCTGGATGGCTTTCATGCTGCTTTGGGGTTTCAGAAATGTTCTGGGTTGTTTTTATGTTGTTAAGTTGCTACCGTAGAGTGTTTTTTTTAACATGTCGCTCTGTGGTTTTTCAAGTGTTTTTTTAGCATGTTGTTTTTAGTATGTTGCAATGGAGTTGCTGAGGTGTTTTGGGGTTGTTCTTAACATGTTGATATGTGGTTGTTAAAGTGTTCCGTGGTGTTTTTACCATGTTACTATGTTGTTTCTAAGGTATGTTGAGTGGTTTTAATTATGTTTCTACTTGGATGTTCTGGGTGGTTACTTACTGGCCCGAGTTTAACCTTCAATATTCTGGTGTCTAGATATGACTTGCATTGCTTCTTCTTGTCCATTTTAAAATAGTACAATACTAATCAGCTAAAAACCTTATCTTAAACACCATGTGATGGCATTCCGTTGCACAGCTACACTGAGCTTTAATACTTACCAACACTGTTCACAAAATGCCAAAGCTTAAGTCTTATTCTTCTAAAAAACTTTCAAAAAGGCCAGTTGAACATGCTATTAAATGAAATAATTATTTTCTCTTCCAGCTGAATCATTCCACTCAGGATGTCCCACTGAGAGCAAAATACTGTACATACTGTGAAGCTCCACTCTGTTATGCTAATCTATCCCCATTATGAATCCGTACGATTGAGAAACGTTTTGGAAAGTGAAGCGAGGTGGTCTCTTGAGTTCACAAAGACTCAGCCAGTCAGAATCCGCAAATGTTAAGCACTTATTAAAGCGAACAGGAAGGCACAGGAAGTAATCTAAGAAAGAGCAAAAAAGACATTTCATTTGCAAGTCTGATTGTGCAAAGATAAAAGAAATTCCGATATCTGATTAAACTGATAAAATCTTAGGACAACGGATGCAAAATCGTTGCATTGATTTTTTTTTTTTCTTCTGGAGCCTCTGCCAGAGGTTTTTGTGGTGACATCTGCGATAAGAGAAGAGCGTTTCAGACTTTAAAATGGCGGCTCATAGAATGAAGACAGCTGGCGAGGCTGGATCTTGTCATTTCACAAACCCAGAATGCCCTATGATGTAGATTGTTGTGATAATTGAGCGTCCAAGGACTCATCGTCTCATTCCACATCGTTTTTGATGCTAAAAGCTGTCGCAGGTTATTGCGGAAGTGTGATTGTGAAGCTCATGTCGACTTTCAGCAGAGCACACAGCTTGATTGACCCTGAAAATGCAGAGATGACATGCAATGCCAAACGAATCATGAAGTAACTAGTTAATGTAAATCCCTTTTTTTCCTCTATGCACCTTCAAAACTTTCCAGCATGAAAACAGCTTTCAGATGGCAAATAGGGTCAAGAGAACTAACATTTGCACTGTGGCTCCTCAAAATACAGCTTTTTTTTCACAATAATATTTTTTTTTTAGGTATCAAATGATAAATGAATTGTTTTTTTTTAAATTCCAGCTTTATTTGATTATTTAGTTCTTATAAAAATATATACGCACTATATGCACGTGTGTGTGTGTGTGTGTATATATATATATATATATATATATATATATATATATATATATATATATATATACTTTCACACACACGTTATAATGTGTTTGTTCGTTTTATTTACATGGTTTCTCTTAAAAAATATATTACATATATTATTGTACATTTATTAATATTATTTAACTATATTGTTTCATTTGATAAAAAAAAAAACTCTGTCTGTAAATGTTCTAAGAGTATCCAGAAGTCTGAGACCTCTAGTGAAGTTTTGCATATTTTTAATTAAAATGTAATTGTACTCATATTTATATATTTCCATTCCTTTTTATCACAGGTTCTTAAACATGTAGTTAAAAGCTAAAGTTAAATTCGACCAATGTTGTGATTTTGGAGTGGGGCTATCTGTTTGACTGACCAATGGCAGGCAGGACGCATTTAAAATTCTAAACGTTTTTATTTACAGGTTTAAATGAAGGGGGAAAAAAGCCTGGTTTGCAATATGGTTTCACACTTGTTTTTTTCTTTTCTTTTATATATGCACTTTCCTAGTTCCTTGTCTAAAAATGAGTTAGCCATTTAGCACTTTACAAACAAAAGGCAAACAAAACTATCCTGAAGTTTATAGTGTCACACATGCTTTGGTGTCCAATATGGAAATGCTGCGTTTTTGAAGTCAGCTTAAATAATTATATTTTTCCTGCCAGAAGTTTGGTTGCACAAGACTCGTTTCTCATTACCGTGTCACATCTCCATGGCTACCATGAATGATACTTCATAATTAAGAGCTGGCAGAGAGCCTACGTCCTTTCCACTTATTTCTGAAATAAAACGATCAATATGGGCCCCATGCACGTGGCGTAATTGAACGAGCTTGTGCACGTTGGGATTGATTAATCACGCAAGAGACAAATTGCAAACATCTCTTCGGCACAATGGCTGGAGCTGTTCATCATCTGCACTCACGCTGATGAAGCTAACCGGCGGCGCTGATCTTGTACGGCATGGAGTCAGAGTTAATGTTTGGAGCGCGAGGGCAGGTAGATGGAACAGCGGTGTGTAATTAAATATCCAGATTTGGATGAGGATATGCCTGCGCTCATTAAATGTCACTCACTTGCACCTTGTTAAAAAAAAAGATTATCCTGAAGAATGTTTTACAGCTGCATAGATGAAGAAATTACGCATTTCCTGTGCAGTATGAAATGTGGCATCAAACCTCAGACTGCTGCTGCTTCTGATTGCTTTTAGAGGAAAAAGCTGCCCATAACTACTGGTCTAGGATCTGTTTTCTCCATAATATTTGCATATTGGCAAAATACATTTGGCAAATGATCCAGTGCACGTCTGTAGCTGCATCCCAATTCAGAGACTGCATCCTTCGAAGGCCGCGTTTGAAAGTCAAATCCGTCCTTCGTTTCCCGTGAAATGAAGGATACAACAGATGGTCAACATCATGGCCTCGCCTATCCCAGAATTCCTCACGTGCCGATGATGACAGGATTATTTTTTCAGAGCAAAATTGCCTGATTAATCTTTTAAACATTTATTATATATAGAAATGAACCATGGTAAACATATTTAAACAGTATGTTCAAAAAAGTCTAGTACAATCGTTACTGCCACTCATCAACGGCAGCTGTAACAGATTCTAGGCGACAAGAACAATCCTTCGTAGTCTAGTCGTCCCTTTTAACAATCCTCAATCCAACCTTCGCAGCCTTCAAAGGCGTGGCCTTTGAAGTCGGAGTCCTTCAGTGGATGCAGCCTCTGAATTTAGACACAGCTTGTCCATCTCTGAAGAATGTCTATTGTTGTCTATTGAATGTCTAAAGTTCTATTTATAAAGTGTTTTTGCAGTATCTGTTGATTTCTTGAACGCAATGGCCAATCAGAGGTGTTTTAGGGGTTGTTTACACCACGTTATTTTCAGCTAAAAACAGAAAACTTTATGCATTTTGGCCGCGTAAACTTCATTGATCATAAGGGAACTTTGTGAGATCACAGTGAACTAAGATGAGTGACAGCTTTTATGGTATTCTGCACAATGAGAAAAGCTATCGCGATTAGCATTGCACTATAATTCCATAATACCCAACATGGTATGAAGACCACAGATAAACCATATATCGTCACAATCGTGTATTTATTGTCTTTAAACGTGCATGTTATAGCGATCTCTGGAAGCCTCTGTTAGTTCCTGCACTGTCACATGGTGTGCCTGTTCTTCTTCAATGCCATTTGTGGACTAAATGTGCACAGAGCGCTGAAATGAAAACACAGTATCCAGCGCTTATAAAATATTACTCTTCTGTATAGAAATCTGACATAAACATATGAGAATCCATCAATATTCTCGAAATGTGTATGCTTTTGAGCTTAAAGCCCTGAGTGATGCTGTTTTTGTGAAGCATTTTCATGACAATCTCACAGTTTTTGTTTTGCTTTTTTTCAATGAATGCGGCTGACAAATAAATAAATTTGTTTTTCGTATTCATAACTCCTGACACATATTAACAAATTGCGGTCACTATATGATATTGAGAGTAAAATAGAGGTTATAAATTGAACTTAACAGTAAATATGAGCTAATTTTAACAAAGATGCTTCAGTGCATCGACGTCCTCATGAAGGTTAACAGGTTTTAATAGTGAGTACATTCAAATTCTTGGGTACTCCTCAGTATGCTACTGACCGTATGGTACAATTTTTATTGCTATTTGGTATGTATTAATTTATTATTATGTTGAAGGGCTTCTGTGAGCTGTGTGGGAAGTGAATAGGGTATATTATGCAAATGTATTATGCATAATTTTAAATTTAATAATAGGCTTACATGTACAAAATTCACTTCAATGTTTTAAGAACTTGCTTGGTGCTGAAACATGTGTATTTGAAAGTTAACCTATTATTGACTCTTCAGAATTTTAAAATATTTTTCTTTGACCTTACCTTTTCACTGTTATGACAGAGACCATATCTTTTAGCTTAATTTGCTTAGATGGTTGTTAATATATTAAATGTGTGTGTGTGGGAAAGTAAATAGTAAATTCATGTTGAAATTAAGTAGAAGTAAACAAAAATGAGAGGAAGCAGCTAATAGTCTTTAAGACAGTTAGTCTTGGCACATGCAGCGATGGAACTTCCCCCGTATGCCCGATTGTGGGTCAATAGCACTCGATTCACAAGGACAGCCACCATATGGAGGAGCGTTATTCATAGGAGAGGCACCGAAATGCTTCTATGTTCCCGTCATTGATACTTTGTCCAATTACTGTGCTATGGGTGAATAATCGCAAAACTTGGCATGTCACCACAGTCCTACTCTACGTCAGAATGTCGTTTGAGAAATGTATCGCTTTATCCAACCTAGGAACGCTCTCAATTTATTGACAAACAATTGAGTTGTGCTGAGATTCACATCATAATACCTGCCAAAACACTGCCGGGGTGAATGTTCATCATTGGAGCTGGTTTTGTATCCTCATGCATCCATATTTCACACATTCTCATAAAATATATTTCCAAAGCAGCTGTCAGGGATGCGTTCAGCATGCAGAATTTTCCCAGGTACAAAACAAGCAGGATCGGAGTGGCAGAGGGCTGTGAACAGAACCACATTAGACATAATGTGTGAGAAAGCCACACTGAATTTTAAGATAAGCTGATGAATTATTCATGTTTTCTTAGTAAGGAGTTTGTGTGCACGTCTGTGTGTGTGTGTGTGTGTGTTAGCTTCTGTTTAAGGTAAGAGGGCCTGGTTTGTGTTGTGTGAGATAATATCTTGATAATCTGCCATTGTGGAAAGAAAAATGAAAGAGTTTGCTTAAAATTGAGGCTGGACGAAAAATGAAAGCCTCTTTAATATGTTTGCATTGATTTTTTACCCTTTTGCTTCAGATTAATGCATCTCTTTCTCAGACATGCGTAGCATTATGATCTGAGATTGAGGATTATGGGTCGGATTCATTTTGTGCCTTTTACATACGTATGACAGCCATGACTGATTTTCCTGTGATCTTCAATGTGAATAGAACAGATTGTTTTCACTTAGACTATATGAAGACAAATATAACCTAATAGAGGAATATATGACGCAATACTGCAAGTAAATTTAAAATGAAGCAGCATTTGCTATCCAAATTTCCTTCCATGTTGTAACAATGTTTTCCAAGTGACATCGAAAATTCAATACGATTACAAGTTGAAAACATGAAATAAATTCATGACAACATATTTGATCCTCTCTGACTAGATGGAATCAAACTTTGAAGCTAAAAAATCGTATCTACCATCATTCACTATATAATTTTCTGTGAAATCTGTCAACTTTTGCCGACTAGCGTCAACTAGTCCAGAATAAATCAAGGCAAAGATCATGTAAGATAGTTCAGCTATTAGTTATGTGCATCAGATAACTGTTTACACTGCCCTGTCAATCATCTTCCCAAAGTTAATTGAATTGAATTTCCTACAGTATCAAGAGAAATGTAGTAGCATGTTGTTTTGGCAATCGTGGGCAGTGTTAGGGTCGGTGTAACACATTACAATAACTCGAGTCACGTAATCAGATTACTTTTTCAAGTAACTATTAAAGTAACACATTACTTTTTCAATTTACAACAAAATATCTAAGTTACTTTTTCGCTTTAATTGACTGGCTCTCCTATTCTCATGGTGAGAGAAATAAAGTGCAGAGGTGGTGTGTGGCTGTGCAAACATGATGGATATTGTAGTTCTAGACTAAATGTGAACATGAACTTACTCATCGTGCTTGCATGAAAATATTCAGTATTCATAAAAACAGTGAAATGCAATCTCAGAATTTTACACAAACTTGTAAAAATTTGTCGACTTTCAATGATCTAATTCAACTAAAAGGTTTGTTTGAGCTGTGCCCTCTACTGTACAGATGTAATATGCATTTCCTTAGGCTTAATCATTTCACTTTTGGTGTGAAAGGACCTTAACATTTGCCAAAAATAGAACTTTTTTTTGTTGTTTTAAAAAAACAAAAAAAACAGTAAGCCCAGCCAAGGTGAGAAAAAGTAACGCAAAAATAATGTAAAGCATTACTTTTAATAAAAAGTAACTAAGTAACGCAATATTGTAATGCATTACTTTTAAAAGTAACTTTTCCCAACGCTGGTCGTGGGAATTGCAGAGTGCTCTCTTCATGTGTTTGCTTAATGATGCATTTAAAAGTTAATGACCAAACATGTCTATATAAAATTTCACAACTGCTGCAGAGGAAATATAATATAACATTGAATAAAAAACTTTTCGACAGGTTAGATACTGATTATTAATCACTCAAACCTCTTTATCTAAACCTCTGTACTTCACCATCGAACTCACACATCCACCATGTTTGTAGTTTTTAAAAAAAAAAAAAAACATTTTTTATTTGTCTGTAGTTCTAATCGAATCCTCGTAAAATGCGCAATGGTCAATATTAGCCATCAGAGTGTGTACGGATCTGCACTTCAGATTCTAAACGGAAGCAGACCATGCGGGTATCTTTGGAATACTTATTTCAACGTACTATGATTTGGGACACTAATTCTAATTTCGAATCCTAGGCTTGAATCGACTATGCTATATTCCTTAAAACAAGCTGTTGAGCAGATGCTGTTGAACAAAACACTCGTATTTCAGCTGGTTTTTACCATAAACAGACCGTTTATAGGTTTTCAGTTTAAAGGCTGTTCGCCATTTCTCTATATTGGCTCTGACTCTTCGCATTACCAGAGTGCGAGTCCGAAACGTGTTTCCGTGTACATCAGCACTCAGGGCCAAACGAACAGGATGTTTCCTTTTGAACTTCCTGTCTCAACTGTGAGCTTCCTTGTCATCTCCGCCAGAGCGATTTGAAACTCGTTGTAATCACAACTCATGCTGCTTTCACACATCAAACTGTCCTGCCCATCCACTCAGCAGGAGGGCCACAAACGCTCCTCTATTACCATCCCATCTTCACAGTGTTCTGTTATGGAAATGTGCTTACTTTTCCCAGCTTGAAAGGCTCCTCGCTTCTCCTTTTCAACTTTTCAGCTGTCTGATGTATGAAATCCATCTCTACACTTTGGTGGGTCTGTTCCTGCTGCTTCTCTCTGGGATTGTTTACAGCTACGCAAATAAGGCCAGAAAGTATTTCAAATGAATTGTTTGGGTTTAGGCTAAGTACCGTCTTGTGAAGCGTCTCATGCAGTACACATGTCATTTGGTTATTTATGAAGCACTAATGCATCGTGGACAAAAAAGAAAAAAAGAAAAGAGCAAGCACTTTTTAGTAGATTGCTTGCTTCTTGAGGCTATTGGTTTTTAAGCATTTGGGTGAATGAAAGAACGTGTTCTCTTTGAACTAGTGAGAGAGAGCAGAGGATAAGACCACACACTTAAAGCTCAGGAAATGCATTGAGAAGCAGCATATGAAGCTATTATTTATTTATTTATTTTTCACATATATTGATATGGCTGGTGCTTTTATCCAAAGTAACTTACAGATGAAGAATACAACAAGCGATTCATCTAAAAGAGAAGTTTCAGTATGGTTATACACACACACACATAGTGGGACGGTGATATTTCAGTTTTTCTTTTTTAATAAATTTGCAAAAATGTCAAGAATTCTGTTTTTCTGTCAATATGGGGTGCTGTGTGTACATTAATGAGGGAAAAAAAAATGAACTTAAATGATTTTAGAAAATGGCTGCAATATAACAAAGAGTGAAAAATTTAAGGGGGTCTGAATACTTTCCATACCCACTGTATATACATACATGCATAAATACAGCGGATAAAAGAAGTATTGAATATTTTTCACATAAAATTTTGACCAGACATTGATATTAGCTCAAGAAATCAGTACACATAAGGAAATCAGGTTACTTTATTTTACAGTGTCGTAGTTACATTACTCAAATAAGTACCGAGTACTATTAATTAACTACATGTACTTACTATAGAGTTACAGTTTGGTTTGGGGTTTGTTACTTGTAACTATGCATAATTTACTGTTATTATTATAGTAAGTACATATAGTAACATGCAGCTACGGCACTGTAAATTAAAGTGTTACCGTAAATCATAATACTACATAAAAAAGTAATCATAATGCATAAAAAAGTTATGTGTAATAAAGTGAAATGACATGGGAAAAAAGTATTGAACACATTAAGAAAAAGCAGTACACTAAGGCAAGGCAAGTCAAGCAAGCAACAGATTTCACTAAGTAGTTCTATCTCCTACCTGTTTAAACTAGAATCAGTTGGGCTAGTGCATGTTGTTAGGTGAGAAAAAGGCTTACCCACCTCTGAATGCAAGTTTTGGATATCTCATGATGGGTAGAGGCAAAGAGCTCTCCCAAGACTTTTACTACAAGATTTTTGCCTTACATAACAGCGGTACTGTTTACAGAAGGTTTTTTTTTAACTCCTAAATGTTCCTGTAAGCACCACTGGGGCCATTTTCCACAACAGAAATGAACATCATTCCACCATCAACTGGCCATGCAAAGGAGCTCCTCGTAAGATTTCTGATTAGGGAGTCAGAGGGTTAGTCAAAAGTGTAGCCCAAGAACCAAGGATCGCTTGGAAAGAGATCGAGAAAGAGGCAGCAGGTACAGTTGTCACAGAGAAAACAATAGGAAAAGCACTCCACCGCCACAGCCTCCATGTACACTCACCACAGGAAGCTCCATTATTGAAGAAAAGGCATGTTGAAGTTCATTTGAAGTTTTTTACACAGCAGGTCTGAACTACAGGGAGAATTTAGTGTGGTCAGATGAGACAAAAATCAAACTTTTGGTAACAACACCACGTGCCATTTCTGGAAGAGAAATGGCTTTGAATATGACCCTAAAAATACCACACCAAAAGTGATGTTTTCGAGGTGGAAGCATCATGCTATGGGGTTGTGTCTCTTCTCATGATAGTGGCAGAATCAATATTATTGAAGGAAAGATGAATGGATCCATGTACTGGGAATATATGAGATGAATGTGTTGCCATCCACCAGGATGATGAAGATGAGACTTTGGTGGACTTTCCACAAGGACAACAATTCAAAACACACTGCAAAGGAGGGTTTGAATTGGTTCCAGAAGAAGAAAATAAACTTGTTAGAATGTCCCAGTAAATCACCAGACCTAAACCCAAAAGACCGTTTTTAGAAGGAACTGAAGATAAAAATTCACAAGAGAGATCCCCAGAGTATTCAAGATTTAAAGTTTGGTCAAACAGGATGCGCCTTGAAGCTGTCACTGCAAAAAAGACTTTTCCACCAACTATTAAATACAATTTCAGTTAGTGTGTTCAATACTTTTTTCTGCATGTCATTTCACTTTATTACACATAACTTAACTTTTATCGATTGTAGTATTAAGATTTCCTTATTTTTATTGATTTTTTTGAGCTAACTTTCTATAATGAAAAAAGTGTTAACGTATTCAATACTTATTTTACCCGCTGTGTGTGTGTGTGTGTGTGTGTATATATATATATATATATATATATATTATTTTGAAAATTATTTCACTGTTTTATTTAAAAGCATTTAATTTTCAATTAAAATTTTCATGTATTGCTTTTTTATTGCCAATATTTCGACAGCTTATAATGAAACTTTAAAAAATGGGACATTCCCAGACTGTAGGTTGTCTATGAAAGCCTGTAGACTTATGGGAAGGACTTTCAGCAGATATGACGGTTACTCGCACTCCCGAGAGCCTCTCTTCCGTTCAATGACACATGAAACGAATGCCGAAAGAACTATTCTGAAAATGTCCATGTGTCATGCAAAGGGATTAATTCAATCTATAGCCACAAAAAGCCAGATCTATAGTCTCAAATTTACTTTTAATAAGACTATAACAACAGTGTAGTTTTAATGACCTCATCTGTCTCCATGATGGTGGTCAATCGCAGAGCTTGTGCCAAACATATCCACATTGCTACAATCAGATGTTTTCTTACTTGCCGCCTTCTATGTATTGTCATTTTTGATGTGTTTATTTTGTGAGAGCAAAGTGCACAGCACATATTTACATATTTGTATAAACGTGGCTTTCAGCAGTGTGAACTGCATCAGGATGTTCGCGAACAGTGTATCAAGTTATTTCCAACTGCTTTTTACTTCTAAGCAAAGAATGAAAATATCTTTGCAGTGAGTGTAGGGGCCTTGAATCAAGTTCAATCTCTTGTGCTTTACATTTGCAGAAATGTGAGCAAGAGCAGTAAGTTGCTGGCTCAGGGTTGCCAGGTTTTCACAACAAAACCCGCCTAATTGCTGCTCAAAACTAGGAGAACTGGCGGGGTATTTCTGGTAAAATTCGCATTCCAGCGGTTTAATATCATATTATTTGAGGTCGCTTCAACCCGCGGACATAAAAAACAACAGTGTCAAAGTGTCCCTATTCCACGGGAAAACCACAGACTTGGCAACACTGTGGTGGCTGCAGTTAATTTAATGGCCACCAGTTTCACTAATAACAAGGGTTCTGAATTCTACGGCTGCATCCAATAAATAAATAAATTAATAAATAAATAAACTTAAAAAATGCTGCCTTCGTAGGACATATTCTAAAGTAGGAAGGCCTCAAGCTCCAATGTTAGTTTCGCCTCCTGAGATTCCTTCATCTGATCGATTTTTGAAGGCAGCATAGATGTATCAGTGCTGCCAATTTAGTGATTTTGTCGTTAGGTTCAGCGACTTTCCTGCTCCTTTTGAGACTTTTTTCTTTTAATTTTTTCTGTATTTAATTAATAATTAAATCAGTATGATGTCATCTAGTGATATTTAGTGACCAGTTTTAGCTACTTTCAGCTAACTTTCAACACTGAGATGTATCCTTCCCTGCCTTTGATACCCCACAATCCTATGCGTTCCATTCGGTGACAGTTGAGCTTGAAAAAGAAAGATGGCATCTTAAAGTTCCGATTTCTGGTCAGTTTGTGTGTAAATGTATGTTTTTGAGCAACGTTTTCCGTTTCTGATATCATTTATTGCAAGAAATTACTACTGTAGTTATTAAATATTTGTTTAGTTGTCACCAAAGTTTGGTCTGTTTTGCTATTGATCATTCAAATGTTACACTGCCGAAATCAGTTTTGTGAGGTATTTGTGTACATATATATATATATATATATATATATATATATATATATATATATATATATATATATATATATATAAAAGGTGTTTTTAAAAGTAAATGGGATACTTTTGTTGTCATCATGGACTTCATAAAAGCTAAAAAATAATTAATATTTATTTAAATTAATTAATATTTATTTAAATATTTAATTAATAATATATTTAACTTTTTTATTAAAATTTTTATTTTTTAAAAGGCATTGCACTTTTTAAATATAATTATAGATTTTTTTTATTTTTATTTATATTAATATTCTTACATTTTATATTTGTGTTAATATGTATATTTATTTTTGGTACTGTTGTATTTCCTCTTGATATCCAATGTAAAATCTGGGTTCTGAAGCTAAAACAGTCGAGTGTCACTCATTCACATACACCATATCGGTCATTTTACTGTCAACCCACATTCAGCATTAATACTCAACACAAACTTGAGAAACATTCTCTTATTCATGACCTTTCATTTTTCATTCTCTCCCCACGTCATCTTTCCACCTCTACTCTTCACTCTTCCTCAAGCATGTGACATCGAAGAATTTCTTTGTGGTGACGGACGCAGTTGCATTTCCAAGAGCTGGCTTTGTGACGGGGAGCTTGACTGCCCCGACGGTTCAGATGAAACATCAGCGACATGTGAGTCCATCAACAAAACACATTTCACCATTTATTAATAAGGTGTTTAATTGTCTATCTATCTATCTATCTGTCTGTCTGTCTGTCTGTCTGTCTGTCTGTCTATCTATCTATCTATCTATCTATCTATCTATCTATCTATCTATCTATCTATCTATCTATCTATCTATCTATCTATCTATCTATCTATCTATCTATCTATCTATCTATCTATCTATCTATCTTTCTAAGAACTAAACACATTTCACCATTTACATTGCAGATGCTTTGCCCACATTGTCTCATAACCTATATATAAATGTCAAAAAAACATGTAAACAGGTTATATTTCTTGTGTACTTTACACTTTATGGTCTACTGTCTCCCAAACAAAGAGATCTGTAGTTTAAATGTGCTTGAATCTGTTGAATTTGAGTATCTCTCAGTGGGTTTTGAATGACAAATTCAGATTACATTACGGTTACATTCAGTAACATTATCACAAAGCCCACGGACTAATCATAAGTGCATTAATAATCTACATATTCAAATAAATAAAGGTTTTTAGAAGAGTTTTTACACTTTCTGTCAAGTTACATTTCATTTTGACCAAAGTCAATGAGATTTTCAGTTCAAAACAATTGTACTTGACATTTCTATTACAAAATGAAGGGGTTTCCAAAATGCTTCCGTAAAATTGGTAAATGCTCTGGATGAGAAATGTTAAGCACTCAATGCCTGGGATAAAAGATGTCATGACGCGTTAATTGAAGGAATTGTTACCTGAAATGTTGTGCGGCTTCCACATGGTACAGTCCACGAATGCGCCGATTCTGAGAGGATGAAGAGATGAGGAAGCTTTTGTACATATGACAGGCTGCATAATTATCATTTTAAAATAGAATGCCTGATATATCTTTTGAAATTCAGTGTGTGCTGGAAGAAATATTCCTGGCAAGCCTTTTATGAGATCAAAGGAAATCACAGTTGAGGTCAGTTGCCTTTCAGCAATACTGGAAAAACATAGTAACATAGTAAAATTGTTATTTTTAAGTTATTTTTCCTGTCAACATTCGGCAAATAAATAGCCCTTGCTTATTAATCCTGACAGTTTAGCAATTGTAGAACTCATTTAAATAAATCTGGTGTTTTTATAGTGTGTATTGTCTTCACGTGCAGCTGCATATACCAACTCGTTACCGACTTTCATCATTTCACATCAACAAACGTACCGCCGTGGTTCCTTTGATCAGTTTGTCATCTCTCGTCTGTGAGAGACCATCTGTGCTTTTCCAACTTGCCATTCTCTTAATATTCATCCCCATAATCATACTAGATTAGTACATAATCCATTTTCAAAGTGATAAAACTAAGCAGAATTACAATTTTGTGCGATATGAATGAAATAGACATGAAAATATGCTTTGAAAGTTTCTTTCTATATCATATATCATGTATTTTTAACACACGTATTTGATGTATAATTATTAAACATTTTAAAATGCATTTTTTGTTTTTTTTATATACTATATTCATTTAAAAACAACAATTATAACTTGTATGTATAATGTATATATTTCTTACACATCAAATATATCTTCTGTGAAAGTCTCAGGACCGTAAAATGTTCGTCAATCACAGTGATTAAAAGATGGCATCCTGTGACGTTATACCCGGTGTTGTTCATGTCGTCAGACTCTGATTTAATGCGTTTCTATGTCAACTCCGAAATGAATCTGCAGCAGTCAGGTGGTACAAGTCAGAACTCTTTAAGCTGTTTGCGTTGCTGCGACGTGATCTCATTAGAATACGTCTGCATTTCTGTTCCTGACTCGTGGTGCAAACTCGTTTCGGAGGATTAATAATGTTAAACACTTTTAAACCTTAAAATGAATAACGTATCTGTAATTGTTTAACCACTTTTTATTATTTAGTTTGCTTGCTGTGACACAAAAGGCGTTTTCTTCTATAAAGTGACTGACAATACAGCCATAATATACACCAAAACAAAACATAAATCACATCTAGTTTATTTGTTCTTTAGTATCCATATGCTTGCAAGGAACAGATCCAAATTTAGCCCTTTATCAGTTGATCTTCATCTTCATTCTCAGCAGAGACCATCACAGTCAAAGCCCGCGCTCGATATGAGTCAAATTTGCAAGTTGCGCCCTCGAGAAGCGTTTACGACATGGTTTACGGCACTGATATCGAACGCTCATTGGCTCTCACCTGCTTCGTCATAGATTGCGACATGTTTCAGTGTATCGACATTTGAAATGGATTTATATTTTCATACATTAATAACTTGAATTCTGCTCTATACCCCATAAAAAAAAAAAAAAAAAAAAAAAACTTTTACTGCCAGAGAGAGTTGCATCTTTTCGTCATTTGAACTACTTTTGGTTCCATTTTTGACATTTTCGCAATAAATAAGTTGTTGTGGTTGGTTGCACTTGTTTGTTATTCTTTTATTTAAAACAGTACTTCACTTTAAGAAATGGTTATGGGTAGGTGTAGCTCAAAATGTCGTTTTAATACTATATCGTTACTAAAAGTGTAATTTTCCAACACATTTCTGCCTATTATGTTTTATTCAGTTAATATTCTGAATAAAATGCGCATGTTTAGGTTCGATATGGGGTTTAGAGATCTTACATTTATTTATAAAATGATAAAAGGGAAATGATATATCTTTATGACATGAAAGATTCGTTAATATTTGTCGTTGTAAAAACGCTAAATAATGCTACGTTTAAATACACCCATATTGTACGTTTAGGCACCAATCCAAACATTCAAAAATGTACGTTTTGTCTCTTTGAAAGTAATCTATTAATACTTACGTATTAACGATGAGACCAGGCTGGTTATTCATTATTGTAATTCTGCTTTGGCCGTTCTGTTCATGTGTTTTGGAGAGCGTACAGGATCTAATGCTTTCAAATCTAGCTTTCTATTGCTAGTCTCTCCAAAAATTGCCTACCCTACCTTTAAGAGAGACTCCACTAATATACTGTCATGCTGGAAGGCGCCTTGGTTGAAAGTCTGAAACAATTTTTTTAAAAAATGCTTAATTAATGAGGTTACATCACCCTCAATATCTTCCAGGTTCCATCTTGACTTTTGCTGCCTAGATACTTTTGAACATCTCTGGAGATCCGGAGGCCCTGAGAGGAAGAGCGAGAGACACTGAGAGGATATTTTTAAACAAATCTCCGATTTGTTGAATTACATATTCTCTTTTTACCGGGATTATAAAAGTGGAACAGAGGTCCGTTGGGACAAGCCTTGGGGGGAAACCTGTGTATACACTTCCTTTCTCCAAAAAACTCTCAAAAAAACCCACTTAGCTGATCATTTGCAAGGAAATTGAAAGTTAAGGAGGCAGACGAACTGTAGGCCAAGACTTTCTCTGCCCTTATCGGAGCTGGATGGAGATCAATATTGCCGCTTTGGCAGTGGCCTCTTCTCCCCCGTGAAACCCCAGAAATGTCAAGCAATCTACAATCAATGATTCACAAGAGACAGCTGCCGGCGTGCTAAATTCTCATGTGCTTAAGAGACATATTTAGGAGGAACTGTGCAGGGAGTAGATTATTAAAATAGCTTTGCTCATCACATTTGTACACAGTACCCCTATGAATCAAGTGAAGGGGAGTGAGCCTCAGTTTTATGGCTTTTATTTGTATTTACGCTGCATAGTGAGGGAAACATAGATGCTTTTAGAAGAATTTGTGTTATTCATCAGTTTTTTTTTAAGTAGGTTTATGCCATCTTTGCTTTGTTCTGTTATTTCTTCTAGTGTCGAAAGCTATACCCGACAGTCTTGCGCACATTTTTGAGTACATACTATTGAATAGTAAGTGTTTATTTCAAATGCGTAATAATGTGGACATCATTGCTGTTGTACAATTTTATTATATGTTGGTGTTTTAACCCCTTAAAATGCACTATAACTTTATTATAAAAACGTAATAAATAAATAGTAGCCTACAAAGCAGTTCATTTTAATATTATGATGCAGGATTCCTTGTATAGTTATTTATTTATTTCTTTTTTTTTGTTTGAGGGAATTTGCCATGATAGCCCACAAATGAATCAATATTGAATCAAAGTGAATTGAATCGAAATCGAATCTAATTGCGAAATTTGTGTCAATGCCCAGGCCTGGTGTCAATTTTTTTTTCTTTATTTTTTTTTTATTAATCTTTATTTTCTTGTCTGAGTGCACTAGAATGCTTTGTTTACATGTTAAAATCACAATTTTCTGCTGGTGGAAGATGCCCCCAGACCCATATACAACATTTTGTTGGTAAACATGTCACCTTTTTCACCTCTTGTCACTGTGCAGGTCGGTTAAAGAATTTTTTCAGGACTTCATTAAAATTCCTAATATTCTACTCCTCCTGCTCTTCTACAGGCTTGCGGCAGGTAAAGGTGCGATGTCCCGTCAATCACCTCCAGTGCCTCGGCATCCACAGGTGTGTTCATTATAGTAAACTCTGCAATGGAGTACGGGACTGTGAGGACGGCTACGACGAGGGTGTGCACTGCCGCGGTGGGTTCCTATTGTTTTTTTGTTTGTTTTCTGTACACTACCTTTCAAAAGTTTGGGGTCAGTATGATTTTTTTTTAATTTTTTTTTATTAAAAGTATGTTTATTCAGTAAATTTATCAAAAGTGAATATTACAAAAGATTTCTATTTCAAATAAATGCTGTTCTATCTACTGTACTGTCACTAGAATATTAAGCAGCAAAAACAGTAGTGGAGATCATTTATTTTATGGCCTCAATTTTATTTAAATAGGCAATTTTTCTGTGCTTTTAAGGCTTTTATGTAAATCTGATGAAAGTTTTGGAAGTTCAAAAGTCTTTTTTTGTGCAAATTTTTTAATTTAGAATTTTTTCATAGTTACAGTTAATGTTTATATTAAAAGAGGAACAGATGAACCTTTTTGAACAGATTATGAATTTATTTCATTTATTCGGATAATTACGAAACTTTGGGTTCAGATGGCATGCATAGTTTTGATAGTTTTCAGTGTGTTATTCTTTTGTGTAGTCGGACTTGATGCGAACAGTCCTTGTGTCTCAAATTTAGCTAAAAACATAAAATGCTTTTTGTTGATGCACTAGATGTGACAGCGATATCTATAGATACAGGTCAAGACTTTCACCTTTAAGGTACAATTCATGTTGTAGCACAAAAAGGGCGCATTATTTCCTTCTTTCAAGAGTGTTTGACAAAATTAAACCCACAACAAATCTGCAGTCATTTTAAGTCAGTTCCATGCAAGATAAGCACAGTCGGCTTAATGTAGTAATGGGTTTCTGCTAAAAGGCAATTACTGTTTCGCCACATGATGAAGTGAGGATTGGGTTTTGTCACATTGTGGCGAAAGGGAACAAGAAAAGAGGTTTATATGGAAACCACAGCCTAGTTTATGTCTAAAACGTTGTGAGATTTGATGTATTGTAGCTCAGCGCATTTAACTGTTGAGACACATGAGCTACATTATCATGTCTAGAGAATATGTGTATTTAGTTACGGCCATAATAAATGAGCATATGGAGGTATTAATCATCCTCACCTTGAGTTGAACCACTCGTAAGATGTTAGCACGCATACGCCAGGCTTTTTAAAACAACCTAAGACCTCGCTTGGAGAGGAAACTCGTGCATTTACATTTTATGTTCCATTTCAATCTTGGTCTTGGTACGGTTTCAAAGTAAATAAAATTTGGCTGCGTGGAGAGGGAGGTATGGAAGAACATGCTTCTTTGAGGAGCAGCTCGGGCCGCTTTGTTCCACCACAGACTGGTTTCGAATTGCTCTCTGCACACCTGTCATAACTGAACATTCATAATTTACATTATCAGTCCGCAGAGCAGATATCAACTCTCATTCCTGGAGGTATTCGAATCTGGGACAGATAGAGAGAAAGAGAGAGAGGAGAGAAACATCTTCAGAAGAATGGTCATATGAGCCAGACGCACACTTTTCTTTGTCATAAAAGTTGAGATAAAGTAGCCTTGTGGGTTGAAGATAGCGTGAAACTAGCATTGACCCCATTTACATTTGTAATGTATGTCTGTAGTCTTAATGTGCACAATATCACAGTATCACAGTGCAGTTCATAATTTCGACGTGCCCTCTTTTTCACACTAAAACCATGTTCCCACTGTTTATGCTTTGTGGCCATACTATTGAAGAAATTAGGTTTTTAAAGGGGTAGTTCACGCGAAAATGAAAATTTTGCAATCATGTACTCACCCTGAATTTGTATCACTGTATCACTGACTTTCATAGTATGGAGGAACAACCAAAAAAAATAAAATTAAAAATACTATATGGAAGTCAATGGGGAAATATAAACCGTCGTCTGCTTACCAACAAAAAAATCTTCTCTTGTGTGTTCAGCAGAAGAAAGAAATTCATACGGGTTTGAAACAATTCGAGGGTGAGTAAATGACAGAATTTAAATTTTTCAGTGAACTATCCCTTTAAGTATGATTGTCGGTGGTTGCTGGGGCGTTGCTATATGCAGTTTGGAACACAAATTAAGATATTTTAATGAAATCTGAGAACTTTCTATCCCTCCATTTACAGCATACGCAATTGCAACTTTCAGCCTTCAAAAAGTTCATAAAGAGATCATAAAACTAGTCTGTATGAATTGGGTGGTTTAGCCCAAATTTTCTGAAGAGCTTCGATCGCTTTTTATGATGGACAGATTTAATTTAGGCTTTTACTCGCATATAAGCATTGATCAAGCGCACTGCATAACCAATGAGGTTCATTCTTGTTTTACGCGGCACATTTGAGCTTCTGCAAGCGGTGTTCTCGTGTGTCATTCATGTTCAGTTGAGCTTTTGACATGAGGGTGAGTAATCAACGACAGAATGTGGGTGAACTAACATTTAACTGTGCAACAACAACAAAAAACCAAACAAATTAGCTTCTCCTAATTGTTTAGCACTATGCAAAGTTAGTAGTCTACTTAGCAGAAAGGTTAACTTAAAATTAAAAGACAGGAAAATGCTTTGACTCTTAAGCTTCGTAATGTAGTGTGACATTGTATACCACTTCTAAGTAGTCCTCAGAGAAAACTCTACTAGTGACACTTTACTTATAGACTTCTATGGAGGTTCAAGAGAAATTTGATGGCTATAGATTTTTTTGTTTCACTCAAACATATCAAGTTACAGAGGTTTAATGCATTGTGAATGCCATTTCGTGTTGTATTTAACTGTGTTAATGTGTTCAGGTTAGCTCAAAACATTCAGCTCAATGGAAATGTGGGTTTTTATGTCGATATGAAAGTACGTGAACACTATTGCAGATATTTGACATCGATTCGAGTGGCTAACTAACCTTGACAAAGTGGTTTATTTTGTTCTGAGGGTAAAAAAACAAAAACAAACCAAAAAAAAAACCTAGCGGGCAGCATTGGGAGCACTGCGCTTGGATCACTGTGTGTTATTTTGAAACTCTTTCTTAGCTATTTTTCTTGGTTGTGTGGGGATTTGTTTTGTCATTGAGGAATGGAGCCTGCCTTCAGGTGACCACGGCTATTCAGCAGAGACTAAAGAAAAGAGAATAAAGGGATTTCAGCTGTGTGTGTGAGTGAGTGTGCGCTTCAGTATGATCACTTATCTTCATATTTCCCCACTGTTTTGGTCCTTCTCACACGGATTATATTTAGATCATTAGGGCCTGATAAGGACTTTCTATCTTTTTTTTATTATTATTCAGATGGCGTCTGCCGGTGTCAGACTTAGTGACTGTAGACGTGTGAAATGAATAACTTAACAAAGACGGCATAGAGCAATGGAGAAGATAACAGAATTGAGACAAAAAGAGAGTCACACATTTAATTAACTTCCCTGAAAACATACACAGGAAAGAACATGATGCTACGCAAATTTCATTGTGAAGATTTTCTTGATCTGCTGCATATATATATATATATATGTGTGTGTATGTATGTATATGTATATGTATTGTTGTTGATATTCAAAAGTATTTTGAACCAGTTAGCACTATGATAAACTATGAGGTTAAGCTGTTAGCTTGCTATCTGATGGGACCTAACAAAGCTTGTTATGACGATATCTTGTCTTACCCAGTCCAAAACATTTTTAACACTGTGCTAAGCTAGGAGGCTAAGCTGTTAGCTTGCTATCTGAAGGTTAGCTAACAACACAACAATGGAGAGATGTTTCTTTTGGCCACTTTTGCTTCAGTAAATTGGCATCGGCTAATTGGACCAGGATAACTTGCCCAACTTTGACTCGTCATGGAGTGTCTCTTTCTGTAAAATCACAGTGCAGGCAAAAGGTCTTGTTGAATTTACTGAGCAATCATTTAGTTTTCTGTGTCTAGAGATTGGGTTGCACATTACTGAACATGAGTGATAGGCTTTTTGCCCTCCGGGCTTGAGAAGCTGCCTTATTTTACACATCCACATTTATAGCACAAAGGAAATGCTAAAGCTCATAAACTTTATATCTTTATGTGACAGGAAGGGCTGTAACCTTGAAAATGTGCTGAGTGTCCCTCCTGCACATGCACTTTTCATTTTTTATTTCTCTCTACCATTGCACAGTCTTTTTGCTGTTAGACTAAACTGAGTCTAGTCTGAAACAAGCAATGCTTACTATTGTATTTATTGTACTATTTTTGTAGTATGCAGTATTGGGTTTTAGGGTTCTAGGGTTCTAGGGTTCTGGCCACAAAATCCCACATGGCAAAAAAAAATTATATTTTTTAAATTTATTTATGTATGTTTGTATATTTATATTTGTGTACAGGTATATAATGACATATTGCTAATATTTGAAGAAATATTTTAAGAAAAAACATTTACATTTTATTTAAAATGTATTTTAGAATAGAAAATGCATTTTCTTTTCCTTTCAAGTACTTTTTCCATATATTTTCGTTCTGGAAAAAGTTAATTAATAACGTTTATAATAATAAATCATTATAATCATGTATTATTATTATTATTATTATAAAATGTATATTATATAGAATAACATATTTATTTATTTTATTATTATTTTATTTATTTTATTTTTTATTTTTATTTTTTGCTGTATAAATTAAGACTTGATCCTGGCCAAAGGAAGTGTATTTATTTATTTATTTATTATTATGATTTGCAAGAGGATAAACACACACAATGTATTTCACATTCTATTTTTGCACAGAACACATTTAGCAGTATGCTAGAATTGTCTTCTGTTACAGTTCCTTTGGGCAAAAGCTTTTGAGCCTAAACTGAATCTGCTCTCAAACAGCAGACTAGAACAGATGCACCATTTCTCTTCCATCTCCTGAGGAAAGAAAGTGAAAGATTTTTACCTCTTTTGCAGCCTGTTAACGTATTAATAACGTTAGCTGGTGTTGCTCCCGTATACAGTATGTTTCTGGAAGTTCATGTGTAGCCTGCCTCAGCCGTTCCTTCTCCCTGTCTGAAGAATTCCCACTGCTGAATGTTTATCAAAGCCTACAAATGATAAAACAAACCTTAGAACATGTGACAGGCTTGACAGTTCTTGATGCCAAATCGGAGTTGTACTTCAATTCCGATGAAAAAGAGGTCTTGAGTGAGAACACTCGCTGTGTGCTGAAGTGAAGGCCAAGATGGCAATCAGGAATCTTGGGAAGTTCAAAAGCAAAAAGCTGGGTAGAACGTCTGACTACCTTAAAATTGGCACTTGACAAATCCACCACAGAAAGACATGGGAAGCAGGTATTTTTAGTAAATCACATCACTTCTTTGCAATCTTGTCAGGGAAGCATGCTGCTTTCCATTAAAATCAGAAAGTTGGAATTTTTAAGCTGGAAAAGTGTGAAATATTGGCGTATGGAATGATTTCACGTTCCTCTCTGTCGATAATCGTATACCTGTTATACAAATGCTAGCTAGCATTGCATAGCATCATCATGCTCAGAAATTTGGTTTTCTTTGGCAAGCTTCTAAGTTCTAAGGCCCCATTTATACTAGTGTGCACTAGTGTGTTTTCGTTTTAAACATCACAAAACCGTTTGTGCACACTGGACATGCTTAATTGCCAATATAGCATCAGAACCAGAATCTTTTGAGTCTATGTTGAGTACAGAATCAAAACCAGCAGTCTCAGATTCTTCCCCTGCACGGCGATCAGGTGCGGCCAAAATACCAGCGCCTACCAGCTTCCCAAATAATTCCTCGTCCTTTACTCGCCTCTTTAGGTACACTAACGTTAAAGAAGTCTGCTGTGGAAATTAAATCCCTTTTACGACAACGGTTATATACTTCCACAGTGGGAAGTAATGTAAACGAGATTAAATCAAACTCCATAACTCAAACACTAACTTCTTGATCGTGGCATCCTCCATCCACTGGTTTTTAGCGTTCGTAAATGCCACGCTTAAAGACACTGCTGTCCGCCGCTTCAGAGTTCTTATTTCCGGTGCGAATTCAACCAGGAACATGGCTTGGGGGAGAAATTAGTTCCCGGGGAACTATGCTAGTGGCTAGTTTCTATAAATGAGTTCCTAGAACTATTTGATGTGAAAGGCCTTAATGGTATTTACTTCTTTGTATGCCATATTCCAAATTTCAGGCAATGGAAAATCATTATGGTCAAAATTCCAAGAAATCAAATGGTATTTAAAAGCCAATGCTGTCAAAATCTCAGCAGTTATTTGGAGTGTCATTCATGAAACAAAATAGTTTGTAAAAATAAAAATATGTATTGTTGTTGAATTGTTGCATTAAATTCTATGTGTCAGTTTACACAACAATGGATTCATGAAGAATTTCCGCAACATATTCTTTCAAATGTTTCAGGAATAAGGCAGATATTCTTGATTCTTCTCATTTGTACTTGTATAAATCTGGTCTTTTCGCTTCACCTTAGAAACTTCGAACAGCCTTGAACACCTTTCTGTTTTTGTTGCTCTCAGTTACATTCCATAATTAACATTCTTAGTGCTTTAGGAGCCACGAATGTGCCATGAACATCTGCTGCATTATTTTGTTCTGCATCTAAGCAGTCAAAAGCATTGGTGGACAACGTGACCATGGTCCCTCTGAAGGTAATGATTTATCTCTCCTGGGTATTCAGAGATTGGAGCGTACTACATACTACAGGTGCTAGGCAAGAAACAGTCTTTGTGTTGCACCTTTGAACATCCCTGTGGTAATAACACACTAGCCTCACTTTCCCCATCTGCATTGTCAGTCCCTAATGAATATACAGAATTGAATAAAGCAGCCCACACAGCAACACGACTAAAAAATTGCGAAAAGCACACAGGAGCTGCAAACAAAAGAGTCTACGCCTCACTGTGGCTTTTATATAATGGCAACACAGTAAACAAAGCATTGGGATAACAAGAACGGCATCAGATGCTTAAAGGTAAATTTATCTTGGGAACAACAGTTTTTCTTTGTTCTTTTTACACCCCGTTGGGAAACATAATTGCTCTACTTATGCTTGTGCGTGATTAGGTTAAACATCAGGAACTTTTTATGCCCATAATATCTTAAGCCACCAAAAAATAAAAAAGTAAAAATAAAAAGCATATTCCATTGATATCAAACATTTTTTGGTAATTCATATCTTTGTAACTCGATTTGAATAGTTATATTTCAACTAACCGAAGAAATTTTGGTCAATCATAGAGAGCCATAGACGTAATTAATGATGTCAAGTTCTCAAGAGCACGATTAATTTTTCTTTTGATTGACATTAAAAAAATCCAGTTCAACTTATTTTCTTGTGATCTGTCCATTACAATATTTCACAAGCTCTCGACCTTCTTTTGATCTGAAAATAGAAAAAAATCGCAATAAATATTCTTGTGATGCCAACTTAATTTTCTCATCTTGACATAACAAAAGCTGTCTTCTCAAGATCTCTTCTTAATTTTATGATAAGCTCTTGTGTTGACAAGATTTTGACATTATAAGAGATTTTGATTTTATTAAAGATCTTTATAAGTTCTTTTTAAGATCAACATAAAAACAATTTCTTAATATTTTCATTATCTAGACGCTCGAGTGTTGGAAATGTAGGCATATTACAGTATGACGGGAGCAGCTGAGGGTTAAGTGCTTTGCCCAGGGGCGAAACTGCAGTGGTCACAGGAAGGGCAGTTACATGTGCCAAGTTGATGTCCTTTGGTAGCTTGACTAGGATTTGGATGAGCCACCAAATGCAGAGCCTTTACGGCCACATCAATCTGGTTAAATATAGACTTAGACGTTAAGCACAGACCGTTAAACCAACCTATTTATTTGCGTCGGTTTATCTGGAGTTTGTCTGAACATTGGCAGTCGATTCTGAAGTGTTGATGAAGGGGCAAAATAAACCAGCTTTGTTTCACAGTTACACCTCAGATGTCTCACATCCACCTCCTTTCAGTTTCTCTAGTTGGAGGTGCAGGTGTTTGTGAAGTTATGCAATATTACTTTTTGCTGTAACTGTGCAAACATACCATGCCTGTTTTGTTTTTAATTTTTTTTTTTTCAATTTCCATACCATTTTCAGTTTAGGGGGTCTTTGCGCCGAGTTTTCTGCGTTTTCTGTTGCTTTAGAAAGTCAACTTCCCTTCTGGTTCCGACCTCCGTCCTTTCTGTTCTAACAAAGCATGTTTTTACTCAACTGTCATCTATTTATAAACACTGCCTGGTAGGTGCGAACCCCCCGGTCACCTGCTCTGATCGCACAAACAGAAAAATACACAAGCGTGCTCTCGTTCCGCTGCAGTGATGGCCTAGCTGTCTGAGCCCTGGGGACGGTGGCCGCTCTAATGATGGAGACTGAGGGGAAGACCTGCTGTGAGTGAATAATAGGACTGTCCGGACATATGCCGTGTTCTCTGGGCTGGTGATTCCTGCTGGGCAGGGGGCGGGGCTTATGATGCAGCTTTCTGATTGATTTGTTTAGACATCTGAGGAAAATACTAAGATGTCAATGTCAAGTGAAGATGATGGGAAGGGTTTTCAATTAAATATGTGGTTTAGAAGCAAAATTTGATGTTGAAAAACAAATAGTTTCATAAATGATTGCTTCCCTTGTGTGTCGCTCTCCATTTCATTGACATGCATGTCGGTGTACCTTCTATCAAGTCCACCCATTTTATTTAGAGATGCACGATACTAAATTTCTCTGTCGATAGCGATTTGTCGCATCACATTTAAGAGCGTCAAAACACCATTTATTGTTTGAATGTCTTGATAAAATGGACAGAATTTGAAAGAGGAGACTTATCAGAAAAAAAAAAAAAAAACATCCCATCAGAAGTAACTAAGCACAAAGCTCTTTGCGATTATTGGATGGGAACCCTGGCTTTAACTATGGGTCAAGTAGAGGCTGCTTTAATGTTGCTATTTTTTAATTGTTAATGTGTTGTTGTCGGATTAACTAAATTCAACACGAGAGATTTTCTTCACACACAGAATGAGTTGCAGTCTGAACACAGCCGGCCGATGGCCAATAGTGATAATAATAGCTTTTATTGGCCAATACATTGTTGCATCTCTTTATTTTATTTTATTTTATTTTTTTCCTCCCTTATAAAAATCATCTTTCTATTATCATCAATTCATTTAAATCATGTCATCATTTAATGACTAGTCATTAAAATGATTAGTCATTTTAAAAAAGAACAAGGTGTTTATTTATTTTTTTGTTATTACTTTGATTCTTGCTTTTTTCTTCTTTTCTTTTCTTTGAAAAAATATTGCAGGTCTCTATTGGCCACAAAAAAAAAGGTCAAGCCGACGCCATTCGATATGTACCAGCCCAACTTTCTGTTTCAGTTAAAAAAATACTAATAGCATTCGTGAGCCAATTCATTGGATCTTTTGAATGTGTCAAACTTAGAGGTGGTCCAAAAAACTTGCTGTGGCATTTAAGTCTGTATAGATTTTCAAGGTCTCGGCCTTCAATTTTTAATGTGGTACGGGACTCCCGAGAGTGATTGATTGTTCACAGCAGCTAAAGTTCAAGCTCTTTGGGTTGGGGTAGAGAAATAGATCTACAGGCATTTACCTTTACGCCCCTGTAAGACTCAGCACCCTTCCTGGACCGCTGCCGTAAGCACTACATCACCCAGCGAGTGTCAGAGGAAGTAGGGCTCCTCACTGAGAGAAAATCACCTTGAGGGAGAGCTCTGGAGTTCACTAGAGATAAATCCTGTTGTGTGGGAGCCCAACTCACAGCGAGAGTCCACCCATAATGGCCTCCTTCCCGCTCGGAGGAGATTAGTGTGAATCCGGGTGGAGGAAAGTATCCTACGGTAGCTGCACACATTCGACACCACTCGCCATGTAAACAATGATTTTAACCTATTTTGAAGTTTTTGTTTCCTAGCATAAGTAGCTAATTGATTTCTCCAAAGAACAACTCTCTTCCGATAATCAAATCTCCCACCTGCTGTTTTGAATCGGAGAGGTCTGGATTCCTTCTTTTGGATCAATGCTTGTATCTTTTCACTCATTTAAATTCTGCTGTCTTTGTAAATATATGCAGTTAGTTTCTCATTCTTTTTCCATGATAGATTTTTGTGAAGTTTCTGTTTTGCGTGCCGAATGGGCAAAGACTGACATTTCGAATTTTCTAGGGTTATCAAAAGGTCTTTTAGAAATATCAAGAAAGTCAAACTCTCCTAGGATTAGATAAGTGTCAAAAACATTAGATGGAAAATAAAGTCACTTGCTTCTTTTTATTTGTTTGATTCTTTTTTAACTGATAAAAAATGTATTTTTCACTGCCAGGGGCAGTCAAATTATTTGTTTAGACGGGATACTTAAATTGGGAACAAAATAATAGCCTTTTGTTGGCACTATATCATGTTTAATTTCTGAGATGTTTTATGTCATTTGTTTGTGTCGGTTTGGCATGCTCTTGTTGTCTTGATTGCAACATTTACGCTTATTGGTTTGGTCATTTTCCTCCTTGGACATGTACTCCACCATACTTTTGGCGCAAATGCAATGCATATGAAGTTCATTATTTGTATTATTAGTCATGTTGTTTTATTTTTCTGTGTGGTTGTTCTTGGAAAACTCTCTGGGGTTGCTTTTAGTATAAATACTTTTTTGTCAAATGTTCCACAGATGACAACTAGTCAATTCAAAACAAAAGCTCACAGATTAACGCAAAGGGTTAGTAACTCCCAAAATGAAAGATTTGTCATTGCTTACCCTTGTGCCTCTCAAAAACCATATGATGTGTTTTTTTGGAAACCAAAGATATTATTGCCGCTCTTGTCATTGGTCACAGTTCTTATGGGAAAGAATAAAACTACAGATTGTAGTGGCTCAGATGCCCCATCTGCATAAATAAATAAAGAACTCTTTATAGCCAAGATTATGAAATATTTCAGGAACTGTTAGTCGCTCCCCATCGCTAGTCCCACATATAAATAGTTAAACATCTTCCAGCTCAAGTGGATACACATTCCCTGTAATAGATAAAAAGCCATTATATTTCACTTTCAGTTAAACTCATATTGTAAAATGCTTTGCATTACCCTTAAACGCTGTGATACATTTTTAAAGAAGTACTTAATTTAAAACCGTCAGACTCAAGCCATTCCGAACGCATGCCTGGGGTGGGTCGATGAATTTCTCGGTGCATAGTTATTATTAATGTGGGCTTCATAGCAAATGCACACTAGAAATATCTTGCTCGTGATTAGACGTTTAGAGTGGCTAAACCATCTCCGTTCTTTCTCCTTTCCTGTGTAATATTTATTGCCTCACACTTAAATCCACCACAAATGGTACAAAAAGGCAAGGTGACCTGTTAGTCACACGCCCAAATGAATAAAAACACCAAATATGGGCTATGGCTGTTGTAATTGAAACAGATTGCAGCCCAAGCGTTTATAAATCACTGCTATTTTTCAACAGGTTTTGGGATCAATAAATAAAGATGGGGGCATCTTCATGTGGCGCGCAACGCGGGCAAACACGATCATCAAACGTCCCTCATTATGAGGCCGTAAGCGTTTCACAGGTGATAAATATTACACAATGCTCTACCATTGTGTATTGACAGCAGCTTGGAGCGGGAGCTCGCCTGGAAGAATTGCATCCACGGAAACAGGCCTTAAGTGCCACTTAAAAAGCGCTGAATCATGGTCTCATAATGAGGCTGCATCTGTTCAACTTTTAAAAAATGATGTCATATTGGCGAAATGGCGTTTTGCTTTTATGGAGGGTTTCACTGAGTGAAATGCATGTTCATTGAGTGAGAGAACTCTGTGCAGGATATTAAGACTGTAAATCACAAAGAGTAAGTTTAAATGTGTGTTTGTGCCTCTTCAGAGTTGGTGCACAGCTGCCAGGAGCGGACGTGTCAGTTTGACTGCGTGATCATGAGAAACGGGACATCCTGTTTCTGCGGGGAAGGTTTCGAACTTGACGAGGACGGGAGACGATGTCGAGGTGGGGGTCATTAACATCTGAAACTCTGTTGGAAGAATTTGAAACTTTATAAATGTCATTGAATTTAATTGGACTACTTTGGTTACAATTGTATTACAGTTAGTAAATCAACAAGATATAATTTAGTCCAATAAAAACGTCCTATCCCTCCCCCTGATGAAAAATGTAGCATTTTTTTGGAATATCTTTTTTTAGCTAATCAAAAGGGCTTTTCTAAATCAGTTCAAGATGTGCCAAGCTAGCTGGTCAAGCCTGAACATGTTTATGTTTGACCACATTTAGCTTTGGTATTTTTATGTGTAAATTGAAAGGTATTATGATTTTTTTGTGATTAAGAAAAAGGTCATAAATTGGTTTTGTATCAATTCTGACAAAAAAAAAAAGTAACGTGTTTCCGAGATCTTGTTTTAGCAAAACTAAATAGCTTTTCTTAACCACTTCAAGTTATGCTAAGCAAGAAGGCAAAGTTTTCTCAGCTAATAATGTGTTTATAGAATAACCAGTGGTATAACAGTTGTGATAACTGAAAAACAATTTTGTTTTTGTCATTAAAAAAAACAATGTTTTAAATGAAATATAAAATATTGTCACAAAAAAGCTTAGAATGACTCTTCCTTTTGCTTTTAAAGTCACTGCCTCAGTAACTGAAATAACAATTATAGTCATTTCTTATTACTTCCTATGATAAGCAAGCATACCAAATCACAGAATATTGAAGTTCTCATTCTGTTTTGTTTCAGACCTTAATTAACACATGGCTCAAACTTACAAAACATTGAGTAACCATCCTCAAATATGGCCAAGTGTCAGCTTCCGTCTGTGGTCCAACACGCAGTTGCACAGAGAGCAAAATAATTTGCCCCCACTGTCATGTGACACAGCGGGAAACTGCTTCGCGTGGTCTTTTGCACTTATTTTTGTTGGTAAATGAGAATGATTTGCGTGCTTCACCCTGGTTTCAGCGTGGGATTTGCAGATGCTGTTCACGTCACGTAATTACGTCACTTCATTAGGTTCCCATGGCAATAGGGGAAAATAATGCCGCTTTATTTGTGTGAAGTAAACGTAGCATTTTTCAACTTTCTGCTAAGATATATGTGACTTTTTTGCAACGAAAATACAATGATTATGAAATAATGCTAGCCCCGCATATTTTGCTTGCTGAAATCGGCAAGTGCAGCGTAATTGAAAAAATGCGACCCCTTTGGCTGATTATGCATTAAATCAGGCGATCGCATAATCGCGTTTTTCTTAACTTTTGTTTTGCAGCTCTTGCATATCGCATGACTCATGTCTAATGTCTGGTTTAGCGTAAAACCCAAAATTCTCCCATATTTTTGATTTGACTTTTGTCGGCGGTGGAAAAATCCTCTTATCCAGTTGAATGTCTTGCTCTGCTGCTTGCGTTGCTAGTGCAAATTGACGTCACGTGATTGGCTACATTTAAAAGCACGAGACTATATTCGATATTCTGAGCACAGCCCTAGTATGAATATGGATAGTATGAATGAAATTCAGATACACTGTCATGTTGTTACTGTCACGTGACCTACCAGTGTAGCTTCACTGCCATTCATAAATCCCCTCCTGTGGCCTCATGGGATAGTACTTCAGAATGTCGGCGGAAGTAGTAGTCATAGATAGATAGATAGATAGATAGATAGATAGATAGATAGATAGATAGATTATTATTTTTTTTTTCAAATATCTATCTATCTCTGCAACCACCCTTGCAACTTAGATAGATAATGACCTTCTAAGTTTAGAAACTTAAAATAAGGTTGACTTTTTGCCTACTGTTCTTATGGCATACTGTTTTTTTTTTTTTTTGCGTACTATATAGTAGGGAAGTATTCGATTTCGGACGCAGCGACTGATTCACTTTTTTAAAAAAAAATTTTTATTCAGAAATATTTTATATCAGTTCTAAGCAGACAGAGGTAAGTTGTTAGCTACTTGAAAATGCTGAAATTTTAATCATATTTTGATTTGATAATTTGAAACATGTTTCACATTATTTCAAATTATTGTTTTTTTTTTATTTATTTTGTAAACTGATTCTGTATCAGTTCTAATCGGGCACCGAATAGAGTACCTTCATTCTGTGGTCTCTTGCAAAGGTAGCTGTGCTTGTTTCTACAATGTCTGAACTCGAACCTCAGATATTGTTGTTGATTTTTATGATAAATTGCGATTATGTCAACCAAAACAGAAATTGACTCACCCTTCCCTCTCCATACACAGATTTGCATATTCATGTATTTTGAAAGGCTCCTGCGGAATGGTGACATTAATAGTTGGTTTTGCATATTTAGGTCATGTTTGAGCACATTTAGCGTTTAATAAATAGCCCCGCTGTTGCCCGCAGATCATGATGAATGCAGGGATTACGGGACATGCAGTCAGATCTGTATGAACACGCAGGGATCATACAGATGCGCTTGCACAGATGGCTTCAGCCTGCAGGCCAACAGACGATCCTGCAAAGCCAAAACAGGTGAGTCCATTTATCTTCGCTGTTAGTTCCAGTCCAAAAACACTGCATTAAGCAACATGTATTTTACTTTGATTTTCAGCAGTGCTTTGAAAACACAAGTCTAAAAATAATTTAACCCATGCATAAATCAAATATTTGCTTGAGTTGCCATACTAAGTGCTGGACAACAGCTCCAACTTTGTGAGGGCGTATTAAACTAATATAATAAGTGTTTGACTTATTGCACATTGCTATGCGGCTGGGCTTTAGGGTACAGTATGTTGTTGCTGAGTGGAGGGCAAGGGCTGGGTTGTAGTTGCTAAGGCATTTTGACTCTTTTATGATAATGGAGTGTGGGTACTTGCTTAGAAGTTCACTAATGAAAAGCCATTAGCAAACTTCTAAGCAAGTACCCATTCCTCATTATCATAAAACAGTGTTTTTTTTTTTGTTTTTTTTTAGTTCATTGTTATGTGTTTAACAATGTTCAGGTAGTTGCTAGCTTGTTTGCTATGGAGTTCTGAGGGTGTTTTTACGCATTTCTATGTGGTTTCAAGGGTGATCTGGGTAGTGGCTAACAAGCTCTGGGAGGTTTTAGCGCATTGCTTCAGTATGTGGTTGCAGGGGGCTCTAGACAGTTGCTAGTCAATTGTTTATGGGTTCTGAGTTTTTTTAGCACACTTCTTGGGTGTTCTGGGTAGTTGCTAGTCAGTTGCTAATGAGTTCTCAGGTGTTTTTAACACGTTGCTACAGTATGTGGTTGCGGGGGGTTCTAGCTGTAGGGATGTAGCTGGTTACTAAGTGGTTCTGAGCGGTTTTAGCATATTGATATGTAGTTCTTAGGGTGTTCTGGGTAGTTTCTAAGCAGTTGCTAAAAGGATTTGAGTTTTTTTTTTAACATAGCATTGGGGGCTCTGAGTAGTTGCTAGCAACTTGCTAAGGGGTTCCAATATTTTTTTTTTTGTTGCATTTTTACACATTGCTGTGTGATTGCTAGTAGGGCTGCCTCTGACTAAAGACTAGTCGACTATTAGTCGTTCAATTAACCCATTAGTTGACTAATGACAAATGTTAATAGTCATTTAATTACTTAAATATATACTGAGGAGAATACTAAACCATTATGAGCTCTCTCTCTCCATCTCTCTCTCTCTCTCTCTCTCTCTCTCTCTCTCTCTCTCTATATATATATATATATATATATATATATAATACATAACACTACACCACATCATTTAAGCAGTGAAGGCAGAGTCGCATTTTTAACCCGTAGGTTATGGTTTCGAGTCTCAGTACTGGCATACTGGCAGGAAATGTAGGTGGAGGGAGTGGATGACGAGCGCTCTCTTCCCCATTACCCACAACTGAGGTGCCTAAACCCCAATCCCACCCTGGGCACCGCAGCAAAAAACTCACTGCTGTGTGTGTGCACTTTGATGGGTGAAATGCAGAGCACAAATTCCAAGTATGGGACAAGATACTTGGCTGCACGTCACTTTCATAATTTAGCCAAAGCGCACGCATACAGCTTGCCGCAAAGCACCTGCAAAAGTGATGATTATGAATGTATGAATGTGTCGGGAAGTCTCATCTGTGCAGAGAACGCGCCTTTGAGAATTGTACCTTTCATACGGATTACATACGCAAAGAGTAATTGTTTTTGATTTCAATTGGTTTGTTTAAAAGTAGACATTTGATGTCTGTGAGGCAAGTAGCCTTGGCTGAGTTTCAGTTCATTTTTGTGACACACTCCAGTTCTGGGAGACTGAGAAGGCAGAAAGCGCATGCTCTGTTTTTATTCATTTAAAAAAGCATGTTTTCTTGTTATTGTGAGTTCACATAAATAAAACAAAATAAAAATGACTTTTGACAGTTTCGAATGACTCTTACTCTTATCTGTATGACCAAAAATGGCGGAGTGTTTGAAGTGTCCACTGTTGCAAAGTGCAAGCGATTGCGCTGGTGCCTCAATGTCATGCAGTAAACACGCTAATACTTCAGCTTCCACACTCCACACAACCATTTGGATATGCACCTAATAATAGCTCACATTTATCTAGGTTAACATTAGCGTGAGCAGCCAAGTAAAGTTACTACTACTAACATGTTTCAAAGGATATTACCTATTTGAGATCAATGGATGGTCGGAGAATGTTTGGATTTCCTGCACTGCATACTGTAATTACCACAAGGACCTGCTGTTTTTTTTGTTTTTTTTTCTGCGACTGATCAACTAATACTCTTCTAGTCAACTAACATTTATTCAACTATTAGGGGGCAGTCCTTATAGCTAGTTCTGGGTAGTTGCAAATGTCGAATGTTTTTTTAAATTTTTTTAGAGGGTTGCTGAAATGCTTAATCTAAATATTAGCACTTTATTATTGCATTTACTACAGTGACTAAATTCTCTTAGCGAGAACCACTGGAAAATAGCTGAAGTGTCCAGTTCTGAAAACAAAGAAAGGTCAACAAAATCCACACTTGACATTTCACGCAGCATTCAAATTATAGTTGTCTTAACATTTTAAGAACTTGTCTAGACTAGATGGGTAAACACAATGCCTTCTGGGAAGTTTGATTGATAAGGAAAACCTCAGTGGAGGAGCATGATCACTGTGGAGATCATCCGTGCACATTAGTATTAGATGACACTGTCGCCTGATACGAGTGTCAGTTACACTTATTGTCATCAATATGGAAATAGACGCCGGCAAGCTGGCCTACAACAGCCCTGTGGGAGAGATAAACAGGGGAGGCCTTAATGGAAAGTCAATCAGAGCCCATCTAGACCGACCCGCAACTGTCTATCAAACATAGTGATGATTACATGCTCACAGTCAGTTAATTGCACTTCATGGTGTCACTTCATTAGTGTGAAAGGAAAAACAACAAGATGATCACAAAGTTTACGTTTTCACAATTGTGTTGCACTAAGTGTGAGCTGCTTAATGAACCTGTGTTTTATGTCCTATATAGGAAAGCAATAGTGAATGTAAATATTTATGTTTTTGTTACACATATATTTATATTTTGTATGGGTGTTTCAGATCTTTATTCAGCTACATGCACGTTTATGTCCCGGGACAGATTTACAAGTTTTACTTGTCGTATAATAAAAATATTATTAATAATAATAATAATAATAATATGCCTATAGTGTGAAAATGATACCCGTTTAGCCATATTGCTAAAATATTTGGTTACCCAAAACATAATTAAGAGCATGTTATTGTTAATAGGAGACGAATCAAGGTAAATTTGACTTGTGAACAGAATATTTTTTTTAAATAATTTCATATCTTGCTGTAGCTTTGTCAAAGTATGCAGAAAGTTGAAAGATTATTTGTGTGTATTTATGTAACATAAAAAGACAGGAGTCAGTCATTTTATTCCAAAATGTCTGAACTGTAATTTCCACTATCATTTGTGTAATGACAGTTGATGGTTTAAAACCATCAAAACAATTTTTTTTAAATTTATTTTATTAATTTCAGAATTTATTTTCTAAAAGTGCCTAACATGAAATGTGTTTAAATATTTTTAATGTAAATAATTGCTTAATTTATATCTCACAGAAAGTATTTATTATATGAAAACCTCTAAGGACCTCTATGCATTTTATGTTCCCACTTTCAGATCCTGGCGATAAACCTCCGGTTCTGTTGACAACAAATATGAATTCTATATCAGTTGTTTACCTCAATGGATCATCTATGCCAAATCTCAAGTCCATGGAGACAAATGGGACTCAAATATTGGACTTTATTTATAGAGAAGAGTCACTCTGTTGGCTCTCAGTGGCGCAGGATACAGGTCAACTGTGGTGTGCCCGCATGACCAAACTCAAAGGGTTTTCAGAAAAACATGAGATACGGATAGGTCAGAACCTACAAAGTGAGTATCCACGTCTATTCTCAAAGTGCAAATTAAGGAACGTCTTCTAACTTTGATGTTTTATTCAGAGCAAATGCAAACTAAAGTCCTTTGAAGTTTTTATGAGTGTTTTGGGTATAATGTCCAAATAAATTTGCTCAGTAGCCTTTCCCCCCCACTTTCATTTTATTTCTTGAAGTGTTTAATGATCTGCTAATGAAGTGTTTAATGTCAGAAGGTTAAGTGTGTCAAGTGTGCATGTCAAGTCACTGAATGTCAGTTGTTGATTCTTTGAAGCATGCATGAATTTTTAATTGTTTCTAACTACCAGATCCCGGCTTGCAAACTTTGCTGGTGCTCTGATGTCTCATGTCTAAAAATGTATCGTTTGTCCTGTGTAGATGTGGAGCATATGGCCATCGACTGGTTAACAGGAAACTTCTACTTCGTAGACAGAGTGAACGACCGGATATTTGTGTGCAGTGAACAGGGAGATGCATGCGTCACCATCATTGACCTGGACATCCAGAACCCCAAAGGCCTCGCGCTGGATCCTATCATGGGGTACGATCACTAAGACAACCTTTAGGTCCTTATATTTAGGGCTGGCCATTCATAGTATACATGAGATGGTATCGATGGGCCTTTGCGCTGGATATATTTGTGGGTGGTGGGGGGAGTGAAATATGTGATGTTAATATTAATGAAAAGGACATTTGGAAATATTTATTTATTTGTTTACTTACTTATCCAAAATAAGTCAATATACTGTGCATATATCTGTGACCACACATCAGGTTGTTTGTATATTTACACCCACACACGCACACATATACATAGACGCAGGTTTGTTTTGCTATCAAAGTGAGGACATTCCATAGACATAATGGTTTTCATACTGTACAAACTGTACATTCTGTCCCCCTACACTAACTCTACTCCTAAACCTACTCATCAGAGAAAACACTCTACATTTTTACATTTTTAATAAAACATTATTTAGTATGTTTTAAAGCTATTTTAAATATGAGGACTCATGATATGTCCTCATATTTCATGTTTTCACACTACTCCTACCTCTAAACCTACCCATCACAGAAAATGTTCTGCTGTTTTCGATTTTCAAAAAAGAATTCTGTATGATTTATAAGCTTGTTTCCTCATGGGGACCAAACAAATGTCCCCACAAGATCAAAATTTACTAGTATTACTGTGTATATATATATAAAATAAAAATATCTTTAATCTTTAAATTATTAAATTACATTTAACAATTGGTTAATAACAACAACAACAATAAAATAAGGTTTTATATTTACTCAGTTTAATAAATAGAATAGTTTATATAATAATAATAATATTAATAATAACAATTCAAAGTTTTTGCTTTCTTAGAATATATATTTTCTATTAAACTATTGATTATTATTATTCATCAGTAGCTTAATAAATAGAATAAAGAGTTTAATACTACTAACAATAATAATCAGTAGTTTATTACATAGTTTAAATAGAATAAAGAGTTTATATTATTATTATTATTAGTAGTAGTAGTAGTAGTAGTAGTAGTGGTTATAGTATAAAAACTTAAAAAATTCCCTTTGAAATTCCAAGAAAAGTAACGAAATATTGTGAGATAATATGCTATCCTCAAGGTCATAACAGCCACCCGTGACATGGTCACTGAAGTCTAACTGGCCAACTGAAAGAGGTTTATCACTTAAAAAGGCTAATCACAGTCGATAAAATGACTTTTTACAGCCCTCTCTAAACAAATTGTTCATAATTCGTTGACCTACACATAGATATTTAGCTATCTTACAATGATCTCACATCACGGTGGAGACTCTCGAATACATTTTTCATAGGCTTGAATAAATCATCCTTATCTGATGTCGAGTCATCTGCGCTTTTGTGACGTGAAAATATCTTTGGTCTCTTGGTAAACATTCATTTGTATGCAGTGCTGAGTTGTGCATGCAGTTGGGAGCAGTTTGTCGCTTTCAGACGATGAGGACTGTTTCTGTGCCAGAATTGTCATGCGGTGCAATGCGGATGACCTCCCCCTCTCTTATTCCGCTGTCAGTATGTGTTAGTATAAAAAGAAATATCAGACTGCGGCCCATTCATTCAGCTCTTGCTCAGAGTGGCTCGCTTTAATTGTGCTGTTGCTACTTTGAGCGTTCAGCTCTGGCACAATACTATTTGGGTATGAGTGGATTGATTAAATCTTAAATGGACTTGACTTCTTCTTTTTTTTGACATGTGTTCTCACCCCCTAGAAAACTGTTTTTCACGGACTATGGGACAATAGCCAAAGTGGAGCGCTGCAACATGGACGGCACCAACCGAACCAGAATAGTGGAGTATAAAACCGAACAGCCGACTGCCGTGACATTGGACTTGGTCAAGAAACTTGTCTACTGGGCGGACGCTTATCTGGATTTTATCGAAGTTGTGGATTACAATGGCAAGAACAGACACACGATCGTCCAAGGGAAATCGGTAAGACACTTTCTTGGTTTCTTCTAAGATCTTCATGCCGAAAAGACCAACACGTTGTTGTTGTCGTTGTCGTTGGGTACGAGTCCCCCAACTAGCTGGTGAACATCTTGTTTATGCTGGTCCAACACTTCCAAACCAACAAGAAGTGTGACCTCTAAACAACTAAACTATATAGAAAAAGTTCCTGTGAGTTTTTTACCCAACAGCCTTAATACTCTGCAGTAAAGCTGTGATAGATGATGCTCCTTTAAATAAAGCAGTTTATTTGAAGGCTATAAAGTTTGGCCTATCTCCCTCGCCCCTTCAACGGGCCCAAAAGTGTGGTGATACAAAATTCATAGCTTCATAAACTCAGTATAAATTTCATTCATAGTTCATAGAACGGGCCAAGGGCACTGTCAAACTTGTGCATTTTCCTCAAAAACAATAGATAATCTATCCGTGGCTGTTTTATCAGCGTTATAAGACATCTGGTGTTCACCAAAACCCAGCTGTTATACTTAGGAAATTTTTTAACAAATTCCTCTTTTGGAAAGCGCCTGTGTGCAGGTGTTCATGGTTTTGAGTGATTACTCTAGTTGAAGAACAGCATTTGTGTCAATTTCAGACATTTTTCATGCTAAGTATCGATCCACTCTACGTCTCTCTTGGGCTGTTGTTGATTCTGCTTGGTTTTTAAGTGTTTGGATTTGCTTTCTCTGTTGATTATTTGTTGGCTTTAACTTTTAAATTCAATAGGGGTGACCAATCTTTTGTTTGTCCTGGAACAACTTTCCTGTCAACCCTGCCCATAACCGTCGACTTAGTCTCGCTTAGTCAGATCTTTGATGTGTCAGCGCTAGATCCGGTCCATTTGGAATGATCATAAATTGACTTCCCTAGTCCACACTGCATCATATTCTAGCCAAGAACCAACCACTTAGACAGGAAGCGACCGTCTGATGGTCATGTGAAGCGACAAACCATATAGGCATTTTATCATTTTAGAATGATTTCTCAAGGGTCAAGTGACTGAGGATTGGAGTAATCTTTCAAAGATTTTACGCCACTAACCTGGCAAACTTTGTCAAATCCAACTAATAGTTCTTCTTGATAGGGAAACTGTCCCAGGACCAACATCCTACTTGTGAAATCACAGGAAGCATGCAGAAACAAACTGTGGCCATTTATGTAAATTTGCCGCATGGATGCAAGGATTTAGGATTTCTTTTCTTGACATTGCTGTAGCCGTCTCATTGCTCCCTGTCAGAACCGTTAGCCTGGATGAACACCAGGTTGTATTGACCTTGCCGAGTCCTGGCTTCACACTACAACTCTTTTGTGTGCTTTTTTTTTTATTGATTTGTTCATCCATTTCCTGCGAGGTTCAGCTCTAGCATATTCCCGGGAACCTCTATCGGAGGCTATATTGGTACTTTTTTTCTAAGAGCTGGCACTGAAAGATAACCTGAAATGAACTCTACTACTTCTAACTCCATTTGTTTTTCACGTCAGTCTTTCTCCACAAAAATCGAAGCCTCAACAGTAACTGTTTGTAATTTGTAGCACAGATGTGACATCAAAGATCCCTGCATATTTCAACTGATGTCTGTCAGGGCTGCTGTTTATTCAGAGGAAGTAACATCGCTGGATGGCTGCATGGATTAAAGAAGCGAATCTACGCAGACGTATTTGTGTCGTGCTCAGAATTAAGTCGAAGAGGTGCCATGGTCTTTCTCTTTCTCCATTCCTGTGTTTCTCTCTCCAGGTGTCACACCTGTACGGATTAACGCTCTTTGAAGATTACTTGTTTGCGACGTGCTCTGAACCCTCCAGAGAGAGCAAAGTGGACATATTTAGGATAAATCGCTTTAACAGCAGTGACATGAACACCGTTACCACTTTGGAAAGTGCCAGAGCCGTCCGAGTTTATCACAGACTGGCTCAACCTACAGGTAAACTTGTCCTCGGAGCATTACTAATATAATCAGTAATCAGTCAGATTTAAAAATAGCAATGGATTATGTACATTTTTAATGTTTTTTTTTTTTTTTTTGTACATTTTACTGAAATGCTATTGTGGTGGAAATTCACCCATGTGATTAAAGTCAGGCCACTCAATAGTAAAATTATCAAACCAAATGTACTTCTGAGAAACGAAATTCAGGGTAGTATCTTTTCAGAGAACTACAAAGTAAGTTCCAAACAAAACAGAGTATTTATCCAGTCAAATCATACATATTCATTTTTCAGCCTAACAAAGACTTTAAAGCTTGATTGGATAAATAAATGAGTAAATTATCATAAAGCCATCCTATACTTCCTTTTACCATATAAGTACAAATTCTGGTCCATCAACATTTCATAATAGTTATCCGCTCAATGTATGTAAATAATTATTAGTTAGAGAAATCTGAACCCCTAACTTCTTCCCAGCTAGCTGACCTTGAGGGCAGAAAAGTCATTATTCTCAAGTCGTTGCTCAGAGAAACTATTTACTAACCTTGCAACGTAAAAGATAAATGGTAAAGCATAAAAACGTAACCTATTTTACTCAGCTATAAAACTAACAGATAACACATTTACTCTTCATGCTCATCAATCAAGATCTGACCCTTACACATGTGGCTTAACTTCCATTGGGCAACAGTCTTCAGTAAACGTTCAGTTCACAACTTCACATTCTTAGATAGTTAACCACTCTTTTGAAAACATCATATCTTAAAAACAATAAGAGACAGAAAGTCTAATACATGCAAATGGTAACATATATGCCAACAATCAAATTTAATTATTCTCATGGTTTAAAGATTATGAAAAGATCATATAAGGAAATCCGTGTTACTCATATAAAATTAACAAAGTTAATCATGTATGAGCCATAGCATTGATTGAACACGCATAAGAAAATAATATTTCCCTTGCACTATATCTGTTATTCATGGAAAACAAGAGCAGAATTAATTTCTGTATAAAATGGTGTTACATTTGTGACCACTCATGTAAGAATACAATTTATGCTTTGCAAACAATGAATACGTTCTGCTTGTGTTTCATGAATGAGGTAAAACAAAATTGCTCTCAAACTGGCTAGCACATTAACAACTGTGTGTTTTTACATTTGGAAGATGCTGTTTTTTTTTACTGGGATTTATGTAAAAGCTGCAATATTTACATTATCTATGCTATGGAAGCATAGATTTTAAACATCACATTGTGAGATACAAAGTTGCAACTGTGCTAAAGAAAATTGCAACTGAAATAAAATCAAAAATGTGAGAAATAAAATCAGAATTACCATTTTTATCGGAGGCAGAAGTGTGATTTCAGATTTATCTGCTGTTTTTAAGATGATTTAAAGAGTTTGTACTCCTACTCAATAATAATGCTTTAAATCAAATTAATCCAAAATTAATTTTATTGTACAAAAGTAACTAAAATGTCCTTGAACTGACATATCACATTTTAGGCTATATTTTGTTTTCTTATATTTTTTAGTTTTATTAACTAAAACAATGGAACAAATATTACAAAGAGGCCAAGATTTGGTAAAACGAGGGAATACATTTTTATACAATGCACACGATTTAGTATAACAACGGAGTATTACATCACGTATACGATTTACTTAAAAGAAGGGAATGAATTAGTAAAACGTGGAGACAAGTCGTGGGAACAACTTGTTAATTCATGGCCACGGTATACATATTTTTTCCTGCATGTCATTTGATACACAATTAGTTGCCTTTTCAAATGAACCGTTTAGCATTTTCTATGTATGTTTCTGTGCATGAAACACAGTTCTATTCATTTTTATCAACCTAAAACATTGAAAAAACACTGGACAAAATTTGATGTTAGCATTTAGCCATTTGCAAAGTTACAAATGAATTTGTGTCAAAATATTTACAGTTTAATCAGACATAATCATAATTTTTAGCCCACTAATTGTCAACTAAATTTTAGTCAACTAGATGAGGTTTAATCGACCAAAATTGTAAAAGAAAAAAAAAATTCCAACTGTTCGTGTGGAGTTTTGAAGCTGAATTATAGCATTCTCACTGCATTTTTTTTTTCATTTTTTTTTCTCAATAACAGCAAAAACAACTTTTTACCCAACAGCCTTAATACTCTGCAGTAAAGCTGTGATAGATGATGCTCCTTTAAATAAAGTTTAAATATATTTTTGTCATACTGATAAGAATAATACATCATTCGAAACTGTTTAATTTTATATGTGTAAACTCACAGTAACATAAAAATGTTGTGCTTTTGTAAAATAAAGAGAACAAACAGGATGTGCTTTCTGCCCTTCGGTCGTCTCACGTCACAAAAATGAACCGAAACTCATTCTATAGGCTACTTTGCTAGGGCTGGGCAATATGGCACAAAAAAAAAATCTTGGTATTTCTGGCTGAATGGCAATATATGGTATATATCTCGTATTTGCTACATGTTTCCATTTCGATTTGGAAAAAACAAATCCGTATTTATTAAAAAAAAAGTCCATATCCTGCCCAATGTTGTCCTACAAAACCTGTTCATATTAAAGGCTATGAAAACAAATCAAGTGAATGTAACAGCCTATGCTATATGTGCACAAAAACGGTCAAATCATATTACAATCTAAAAATAAAAACTTAATACTTTATAAGTGGAAGTTAAATTTGCTAAACCAAAAATGAAAATAATAATGGAAGTACTAGAATATACCTGTGAAATGTAAGTTACGCATTGAGGAAAACACCACAAATGCATTAGCATTAAACAGCACAAATATCTGTCAGCACATGATGTAACGTGTATGATAGAGCTTCTGAAAGGGAATGTCGCTTAAACTATGCGTGTTAACTATATCTTACAAGTAATTTTAAAGCCCTTCATATTAAGCATTCCTCTTAGGACAAATTGGATTATGCATTTTCCCCGCTGCAGCACTCTGCGTATATTTGAGTTGTGCTCGTATCAAACTACATATACTATATACTATACTATCCTATATACTATACTATACTATTAGTTGTCTTTTTATTATTTAGCATTTGGTTTGTAGCATATGTGTGGTTGAACTGATATTTCACGATGCTGACCTTTCTCTTTCTCCAGTCAGGACTCATGCATGCAGCCCTGACCCACACGGACGAAAGGGTGGATGCTCGCATATCTGTCTCCTGAGCCATAACTACAAATCACGCATGTGCCGCTGCCGGACTGGCCATGTCCTTGCCAGTGACGGGAAGTCCTGCAAAAGTGAGGGTCACAAAAAGCCAATTTCTCTTTCTTCTCTCCTCCTCCTGTAGCTCCTAGGTGTCTGATTAGCATCTGGGAAACGGGCCTCTCATGTAAATGGTTTTAGTGGTATTCCCAAAGGAAAGGGTGCTGCTATCTGAAGCCATATATCAGATGGATGGCCCTTGTGGGTTTGTCAAAATGTAAATTTATGACCAAATTTATGGAGACCCAAGATGCTAAAGAATGGACACGTTTCTGTGATTAATGTCGCACGTTCAGCACATTAGGGCGGAATACATGGGAAATTGATGTTTTGTCTCTTGGCATCAGGATCACTGACTATAAGAGAATATGTGTGTGTTTGAGTGTGTAGGCCAACATCAGATGATTTTGAAAAGCTTTTCTCAAACTTCAGATGGCAAATCACTTTAACAATAAAACAAAAATGCATATCATCTAGCACTTTAAATATATTACCTTTAGTTTTGACATAGTGTATGAATTACGTGATGAAAATAAAAAAAATACCTTCATATCATAAAGTTGCTTTATTTTATATATCAGTCAAGCAATTGCATGTCCAATATAGAATTTATAATAATTCGTAGTCACATTTTAATATTTGGACTAAATTGACTCTTCGCAAAGACCCGCCCCCTTTAGTTACTGTTGCTATGTCCGCCAAGCCATGCTCTCTCACGCCACGCATCATGTTGTGAAAAATACATCATAGAGCAAAGAGGACACTGACAACACGTCGACAGACAAATGAAACAGTTTCATATTTAATATATCGTAATTTTTTAAAAGAAGTTTAAACAATAAATACCATACAGTGTCTCTTTAATGTGTCATGACAGATTGTTGTAGCTCCTTCAGTCGGCTCGTGAACCAACCATCTCTTCATACTAGTTCATTTATAGCATCAAATAAACATGAACGAACATCAGAAGGAATGTTGTTTCAAGTGCAGAAAGACGTGAGTACACACACTTTTTCAATTTCAAGTAAACCAACGTTAATCTACTAACTCCCCTGACTGCTTTGTCAGACAAAATGGTGGATTCCGGGTTATGATTGGTCAGATCGTCTGTCAATCAAACTTTTTGCGAAGGGTCAATCATACTGAAATTATGCCGCTAGAATGAGTTAGTTGTGAAACAAGAGCAAAATAAATTTATGTGTAAACTGTCATACTTTTTTTTAAGCTATGTTTTTAAATTACAACAATTTTATGCATGAATACAATTTGTTTTGTGAACAATTTAGCAATATGTTTTGCTTATATTCCATGAATTAGGCCCAACATAGATGACACAAACCAAAATAGCTTACAATCCTACTAGCACTAGCATTTGTTCATTTGAAAGATGACATTTTTTCTGCAATATCTCAAGTTATCTCTGCAGTGGAAGCCCATTCCACTTGAGAGTCAAAAAAAAAATGGTAAAAAGTGTCGTAAAGTTGAAAATAAGAAAGCCATCAAGATACTAAACCTAACCTAAATTTCAATCCCTCACCTAAACCCTTACCCCTAACCACGATTAAACATCGAAAAACTATTTTGTACAAGCCAGATCCTTCATCTGATGATTTCGTACAAATTATTACAAGAGTGTGTTGGCGTGTTACCAGGTGACTTTCCACATTTACATCAATTGATATTATTCGTAACTGGGATGTGTCACCCACCTTGCAGCAATAATATAATTCATGCGTCAACTGATGTGCGTCAAATGCAGGCATATATCTGCTATTTTATTGTGCCATTGAATGTAGCTCATCCATTTGAGTGTTTTGTTTTTATCTCAAGTGTAATAATGTGAAGCTGTTTTTGAACTGATTCCAGGCTCGTCGTTCATTCGTTATGAATGAGTTGATGTACCATTCATTTGTAAATTATTTAATTCACTAGATTATAAAAGATCATGCATTACGACATGGTTATTTAAAGTACTGTAGTTCACGCAAAAATGTCTGTCTGTCTGTCTTACCCTCTTGGAGGTTCGTAACACCTCGTAACATTGTTGATTCTCACGTCTCATTATCGAATTGCATAGGATGAAACCTGAGCCATATTTGTTTTGAGAGCAGCAGAATGGTTGCATTTGATTCAAGATTCAATACTTCTGTACGTTCCTCACATTCCTCACACGAAGGAATCATTTGGCTTCAGTCCCATTCACAGTTATAAAAGCACAATTGCTCTTGTTGGGTTTCTCTATCCCTTCATCCTATTTTCTTTGTCTCTCCGGATCTCACAGTCGGACCTAATGATAATTGCAATCATTATGTTTGCACCATGTCAGCTTGTAAGTAATGCATTTCGAAAACATTGTGCTTCATACATACGTGTCCCTCATTTTACTGCCCCCACTTAGGACCCTGTTTGTCCCTGGTTACTTCTACACACACACACACACACTCAGATACAATTTCAAGCACAATGTAACTGTTATGCACCAAAAGATGATTGATTCGATAGAACCAAATCAGTGGAACTAATTCTTGTTTTAATTAAGCTAATGTAATTAGCTTGAGCCTCTCGCTTTGGATACATTTTTGTCAAAGGCTTTAATTTGCAGAACTGAATTGAAAACGGAGGCTAATTATGTCAATTAATTAAGCTCTGACAGTACTGTGGCAGAAGGCTTATTACGTTCCGCCACTGCATTTGTTTACTTGGGTAATCGTGTCTTTGCAGAACCAAAGAACGAGCTGTTCCTGTTTTACGGAAAAGGACGACCCGGGGTTATCCGAGGTCTGGATATGAATATCAAGTCTGGCGATGAACATTTGATTCAAATCGAAGGGCTTGTGAGTCCCAGAGCGCTGGACTTCCATGCAGAGAGTAGCTACATCTACTTTGCCGACACCACAAGCTTCCTAATCGGACGTCAGAAGATTGACGGAACCGCCCGGGAAACGATCCTTAAGGACGGTATGTTTATCGTGACTTACCCTACGCTTTATTCTGAGAGATTAATGTTAGCTTTTGTGTAAGTCTGTTCGAGCCTCACTGCAGTTTTGTAATGTGGAAAAAGCTTTTAAATATTCTCCAACTCATTTTCACACTGGTTCTGTAATGAATCATCTGTGCAACCATGCGGTGTGGTACGGTAGAATCGGGGCACCTGTACTTGAGCACTTCTGTTTCAGATGTTTTCCAAATGGGAAGTTATTTATCATAAATTTTGTGCAATTCAGTTGTCAGGGAAGCTCGCTGGTCGATACCGCATAATTCCACTAGGGAGAATTAGAGGAGGACAGTGATTAATTGAGCTGTCTTTGATGTTATCAAGCAAAAAGAACAACATTTTCTCAATTTATTTCTGCTTCTGTTTTTCCAGAGCTGGATAATGTTGAGGGTATTTCAGTGGACTGGATTGGTAATAACCTGTTCTGGACAAATGACGGTTATAGAAAGACCATCAACGTGGCCGGGCTGGACCGGCCCTCGCAGACCAGGAGAACGCTTTTAGAAGGCAATATGTCTCATCCCAGGGCCATTGTTGTGGATCCTCTAAATGGGTAAGCCCATGATACCTTTCCTGCTTACAGCAGCATTTAAAAGCTTCTTCTGGAGGGATTTCAGTTTGCTAAAGCCTTGGATGAAATCCAGCCATTTAGAGTGCACTGGGGGCGGGGATGTTTGCCCTTTGCGATTTTCATCAAACAATTTCAACAACTGTGTGCTTCCTCTGTTTTCATTAGCAAAAAAGCACTGTGTATCATATCATAATACCATGGTACTTTAATAGAAATTATAGTACTGTGTATTATTTCAGTATTTACATTTGGACCCATATATTACTACACTATGTGTCTAAAAGGAACATGGTAATTCTATGGTATTCTATTCATTTATATCTGCGTTTCAAAACTTTCCCCGGGAACTAGGGGCTGGGGGGTGGGGGGGTGGGGGTACTGGATGTGTTTCCAGGGAACCAGGGTATAAATGAAGCACCGGGTAAAAAAAAATCCCTCTGAGAAACTTCCTGCTAGCGAGGTAGTACGTTTTCAAAGTTCAGGAACTTTCAGGGTGGGACTTGGGTGATGAACATGCTGATTGGTTGACTCCACGCGGTATTGTATTTCAACCCCCATTTTTAAAAGTCTGCGTGCTGTAAAAATTGTTTGATATTCGAATCAACAATGGAGTTTAAAAAGATGCAACCGATGGACCAATGGCGAGGTTCAGTCTTTATTAAGCTTATGCGATTTAAGCTTATATGAAGGACGAAATCCAGTGGGAACTGGAAAGTCACTTGCAGTCCTATGTCACCGGACTAATTTGCCTAATTTTTGCAGTACTTTAGACTGTGATAGAAACACAGACAGCAACAGGTCTGGGGGAAAAAAAAGTTCCTTAGAGAAATTTTGGTGGAAATGTGGGTTATGATACTGATTGATTATCATGGTAGATATCCAAGAAAGCATAGTATTATGATGGTAAATGTCCTGGATAAAAAAGATGCTATAGGTGCTTCAACGAGTACTAGTATTACCTGGTAAACAGTATTACGATGTAAAAAATAATAAACTGATATTACTTACAAAAAAAAAAGTACCTCTGTATTCTTGAATGTACTTTGGAGTGCCACACTGTATTTTCAGTAGCATGGTATATTTCAAAGTATTACCATGGTACGTCAAAGAAACCATTATGTTAGGATATTAAATGTCAAAAAGAAAAGGAAATGCTATTACTAGAGTACAAAAAACAGAACAAAACATGGGACTACTGTGTACCATGGTACTTTCTGGTGTCACCCCCTTTGAGATGATGCTTAACAAACATACATGTATTGAATATCATTGTTAACTTAAATCAAAGAGTGGAAGTAGGAGAAGTGCCATTGTGTCAAAGGGAGCTAATGTGAACATCCTCATTCGATGTCATTGCTCAGATGGAAAAGCTTAAAGGGAATATGGAGAGACCATGACTGTAAATCGCTGCCTTGGCAGAACGGTGAAGCCTGACATAAGAGGTTTAAAAGTTTAAAGGCAGGTTCCAGTTTCTGCTTATATTTTAGTGACTTCTTTCTGTGTGCTGTACACTTGACATGTTTATCCTCGTAATGGGTTTTTGGATGGGGTTGTCTGATTTTTAATAGCTTCGGTGTCTTGGAATTTTAGATGATTTTCAAATAGTCTTTGGAATAATTACGAGTAATCAGTTTTAATCTGCAATTAATCTGCAATTGTGTTACTGCAAATTGGTTTAAAATTTCAAAAATAGTCCAAGTTTTTTTGAACTTCGGATCACCGCTTAAGCTTTAGCTGCCGGTATGCTGAATATTCAATACCTATCCCAGCTTAATCTCTCCCCTTTCAAATCCCATTTCACTCTCTAAAAACTGTCCTTTACCGTGTCTGTCCTTTCGTATCCCATGTACGCATGTCATTTCCTGTCTGTGCTAACATGATAAGATGGAGGATTAGCCGTTATGACTCTTGGTCCTGATCGCATTTGCTCTCCATCTCCATCACTCGCCGATTTGCCTGTTCACAGTAGGTGCTGTCATTCAAAGCCCTGCCTCATGAATTATTCAACAGGTCACTGAATATGAGTGGGGGGAGTCGATTGCCTCTGTCATGTTATGTTAGGCTGGGTTCAAATGCGCAAGGCCGTGTCACAGTGTTAAGTTTATGTGGTGAAATGTGAGAGGTTTGAACTCGGAAAAGTAGGACCTTGTAAGAGTTGCTGAACAAAAGTTTTGGCTCCCAAAGCATGAAGAATTATTAATAACATCCAATTGTAAGAGCCTGTTTTTTAGGTTTTTAGGTGGTTAAGTGAGGACATTGTCCTCAATACTTTTGAAGGAGTGTTTTATAGTGACCTGTCGTCTAGAAGGCAGCTTAAGATCATAGCTTTTGGAACATGGTACTTGCTATTAAAGTCCCCATGAAATCAAAATTGAAGTTTGTTGGTTTTTAGAATGAGTATGTTAGCCTTGATGTTATCTATAAACTTGTGTTTTCCAAAACAGACAAAATTGCATTTAGAAGATACAAGATTTAAAACGTAGTTTTTTCTGTCCAATCCAAATGCTCTTTAGAATCGGAAGCATCCCTCCCCCTACACTATCAATAGAAGCTGAAGCTGCAGTGTCGATCACTTGTTCACACATTTACTATTTTCTGTATGATGAATGGTAAATAGTGCACTATATAGGGGATAGGAAACAATTCAGACAATGTAAATCTGCTTTCCATTCGGGCAAGTGGAGTCTGGTTTTACGTTGGTGTCATGCAAACCGTCGCAGCGCATTCACAGTCTGCTCTGGTCCAGGGACACGGTAGAACAGAGTGAATCATATGCAAACGTATGGAACCCATTCGAATTCTGCACGGAATGCTTTATTTTAAAGTGATATGGTGGAGATTAGGAGGAAAATCGGTTAGACAGACTTAGGAATTAGAAACTGAGCACTGACGAGTAGAAGAGATAAGACCGGTGCCATGCACCAACATAAATTACACATCCTCAGGAGGATTGTTCACTTGCTTTAGAACCAGTTTCATATTAAATCTAAAGGTGATTTACAAAACGGATAGTTCCGGTCCAGATTTTGTGATTTTGTGACGCTGTATTCGTTGAGATATAGGCATCGCGTCATAAACGCAAAATATAAAAATCACATTAAAAAAATAAATTCTTACGATAAATTTTTTATATATTATTTTTTTTTTATATTATAATATAATATAATAATAATAATATATATATTATATATATATTATTATATTATTGCAAAAAAAAATAAAAAAAAAAACAAAAAAAAAACAAAAAAAACGTGAACGCGAGGCAGCGCGCGCAGCGGTTGTTGCGCGCGCAAATATAAAACAAAAACAACAATATAATGGAAACACACACTACTCTCTCTACTACACTACTACTTCTCTGCAACAAATCTGACAAATCTGGACAAGCAAAGAGAAATTAGAAAAACGAATAAACCTTTATTTCGAGTTAAGAACAGTTAGAACTTTTTTCTTTTTTTTTATCTTTCAGAAAACGCGATTTGCGTAGATGACGCAGGCGCAAAGCGCAATAACCCCCACCTGCCGTCACAGAAATACGATGTCACACAAAAATCTGTGTAACACCGGCCCTTGATTCTGATTGGTTGTGCCACGTTCGAAGCCGTTGTAAAATTCGCGAAAACACTGAAAGTGTATGTTGCTGCGTCTGTCTTAGCAACGACTCATGACATATTCGCTCTCTTTATTTTGTTCATTGAAGCTTACTGCATTATGTAGAAGAGATATCAAGTGACCGATTGCATTACTTGCACTCAAATTTAGCAATTTCTGGTTACACTTTATTTTTAGGTGTCTTTGTTTCCTTGTAATTATACATTTAAGTACTGAGCAATGTTAAGTAGCTACATGTACTTACTATAAGTTTAGGATTAGGGTTGCGTTTGGTTTAGGGTTAGCTGCATATAATTGTGCACAATTTATAGTTATTACAATAGTAACTACGTGTAACATACTGTATGTAACAATGACACTGTAAAATAAAGTGTTACTCATTTTCCTTCAGGTCAGTCCAATGTCCGCTGCGATCTTGTTCTTTTAACATTTAATGCGTTTTCCCGTGCCCTGCTGACACTTGACAGCACCAGTCAAAGCATTTGTCATTTGCATCTTGGTCCGTGTTCACAGCAAGTTTCAATATAGAAGTCTTTGCGACTGAGTGACTCGCTCATAAAGACAATCTTGCATTACCATGTAATGGCGTGATAAATGTAACTTCTGTTGCTGTTCATGGTCAGGGACTATTTTTTCCAGAGGAAGGACACCTTTTAATGATTTTACTTGATTAAAGTCGCATTAATTCATATTTTTTGGCTTTAATATTTGTATTATGTGGCAACCGGTTTATAAAAGCAATAAGCCCCATGAAACCGTGGTTCACAGAGAATTTATAACAGCTAAGGGGGTTCTAACAATGCCTTTTAGCTGTTATAAATTCACTGTAAACCACAGATTCTTGGGGCTTATTGCTTTAATATATTGGAGTGTGGCTGTCATACGCTGTCAAATACAGCTTTGCCAAGCTCAACGGCTCTGGATGAGATGGGATCTAAACGAAGCGCTATTGGCTATTTTCAAAAAGGGGATGAGCTGTTTGATATGTCCCACCCTTTCTTCCTGTCTCAGAGGAAATTAACGTCAACACATTGAATAACGCTCTATGTTTCAAGGCACTTCAATGGGGCTTTAAGTAGTCTGAATCAGTACCACCTTGAACTGGTACAACCAGCTGCTAGGTAGTTTGTTGCTAGTCCAAGATGGTCTACCAACAAATGACCAGCTAGAAAACAGATACAATATTTCAAAACACATCTAAGCAGCTGGATTTTTGAACAGGGAATAATAAAGACTTTTCCAGAGAGCTGCTCAGAAGTATTTGGTTTGGGTTTATAGCATTCATTAAATCCTCATTAAACAGTCTAGAGCAGCATGGAAATTGATGCCAAGCTGGTCCTGTTCAGCTGGGTTTCGTGACCATAAATATGTCATTTCTCACTGGGTTCCTTAGATGGATGTATTGGACAGATTGGGAGGAGGATGAGTTAATTGACAGCAGAGGACGGATAGAGAAGGCCTGGATGGATGGATCTCACCGCCAGATCTTCGTCACGTCCAACATGCTGTGGCCCAATGGCCTCACCCTGGACCATTCCTCCAGCATAATGTACTGGTGTGATGCCTACTATGACCATATAGAGAAAATCTACCTCAACAGCAGCCACAGAACGGTTAGTAAATGAGTGAGTGGGTTCTTTAGTTCTCAGACACCTCCATTCCACTCTCTGTTCATCTCAATAATTCCCAGTAACTCACACACATGTTCTACTTATCACAGGTGGTGTACAGCGGGAAAGAGTTGAATCACCCATTTGGGATTGCGCATTACCAGAATTACATATTCTGGACGGATTACATGAATGCCTCAATATTCCGGCTGGATTTGTCATCTAATGATGTTGCTCTAATGCGGGCGGAAAGACCACCTCTCTTCGGGATTCAGGTGTATGACCCGCAGAGCCAGAAAGGTAAATATGAATATGTATGCTGTAGATTTTAAGCTGTAATTTATTCTTGAAATCTTGCCAAAGGCTGCCGTAAGATGGAAGAACTTCCAGAAGGTCTAAGATTTAAACCTTCCAACATCCGAGGGGTGGTCTGAGTCTTTATATATTACCATTCCTTATAGCTTTTCCCAGTGGCCTAACCCTGTTTTGGCACACTCTTGCTATACTGTATGATATATGAAAACGAAATATATCACCCCGCGTGCATTCACCTTTTAAACAGCTGAACATTCTAGAAACTAATGCCACACTGGCAAGTCCCTGAATTTGAATAAATGCTTTGCAACGGATATTTCCTGAGTAGGATACTTAATGGTAATTTTAACCTTAAGACTTCATGATCCAAGCATTTTTGGGGCCTGGATCAAATAAGCCTAACTTTGCTCATATTTTAAGGGCTAATTTGAAGGCATTTGCAGGAAATCTGTATGATTTGTCCTGAGGTTCTGGATCCAGATCCCCTTTTGTCTCCAGCGACAAGCAATTATTCTAAATAACTAGGCAGCTTTTTTTTTGGCATCTATACACAGTGTAGTGAGATTTTTCTTCATCGCTCTACCATGCAGAAATATGTAGATCGTTGACCTATCGTAAAGACCCTTCCCTCTAACACAGATGAGCCAATGGCAGTTGAGTATCAGTTGCATGGGGACCGGAACTCGGACAATTTTAGGTTTCAGCGCAATAGAGGAAAGATCCAAAGCTCTCAACAGTTTGATGGTGTTTATGCTACAAAAATGGTAAAATGATGTGCCTGGGGGTACTTGTAACACAGATTTCAGGTATCCTGAGAGGATGGGAAATGGAATTTATTTTATTCCATGTCCTAAACCCAAACAAGACAGAGCAAAATGTCTGCTTTAACGTCCAGAAGATCAACTGGGATGTATACATTTGTTCTAAGGTATGTCGGAGCAACAATGCTTTTAACTCTGCTAAAGTCACCATGGAATATTTAAGTCCCACTTGAAAATTTATCAAAAACATCTTGGGACAAGGTTTTCACTGACAGCTGTCATAGTAAGACAGTTAACAACTCTGTTTGTTTGTTTGTTTGAATTAGCAACAGTAACTAAGGGGGGTGGGGCTTACCAATAGGTCAAATATGGGGATATTAACTAAGGCTCAGTGTGCATGAAAATCCTTTTATTTCATTTTAGACATGTGCAATAATTGATTGATTTTAGCATTTTCTGACATTTCAGTATGGACTAGAAACATTTGGAAAACATTTTCAAGTGTACCTGGATTAATGTAGTCATAGCCTAAGACAGAATTGCTCCAGCTGATGATAACTTTTATTGTACAAGTGTTTCATTTAAACAATGTACTTTATTTGGTGGCTTAACTAATTTTTGACTGGCTAAAATGACATTGATCAAAACTGACCTCCCAGTTGAATGCGTCATTGGAGCTAGTAAGGTGACTGAGGGTGATGATGAATGCTTGTCTTCGACTTTTGCTGAAGGTTAATCACTGTGATGGTTCCTGTAGAGTTACTCATATGTTGCCTCTGGTAGAGATACTATATGTCATTCTTAATGACAGCCAGCCAATGACAGGACAGAAATGTCCAAGTCATCTGAGGTACAGTATGAATGTTAATATAAATCAGCATTAGCAATATAAATCAGAAATTGTTCTCAAACTTCAATGACCAAGCAGGTGAGTATTGATGACTTCTGTCTGTTTTAACTCTTCAAGTGTAATTTCCTTGCCAAACAAATAGACTTTTCTGCAAATGGGTCTCCAAAAGAGTATCCAAATGGGACTTCTATGAGGGGTGAAGGTATTGTGAAGTTTTCCAAGGAGGTCGATAGTTGTGTCATATTCTTTTATTCTTAACAAGCAGCTTGATCATGTTTACACTACTGATTTTGTCCAGATGTTCTGTGCACCATTGCGGCACCTGTGAACTCAACTGTGCTGAATATATAATAACCTGGCAGAGCGTTTAGCTTTTAGCGGAAATTATTGGCCTTTGTTGATGAAATATCACAGATCCAAACGTAACTAACCATGTCTGACTGTTTTACCAGTACTTGTACAACATTTGTACATATTTTGGATATGATAGTTAGGGTTGCACTTATTTACTTGCATGTCCTTACAATGTACTTACCTAAGAAAGTATTGGGTGATATAACTACATGGGTTAAGGTTAGATTTAGAGGTAGGTTCAAGGTTAGTACCTCGTTATTACCCAGTTATTGCAATTACTATAAAAAGTGCATAGTATGTACATGGGGAACATGCCTGTAAAATAAAATGCTTCCATAATTAGCATGCACTCATTAACTCTTTCTTGAGATGTCACTCAATATATAAGGTACATGTTGACGTAGTATATAAATGCTAAGTACATGTTGCAAGCATTTCGGAAAAGCAAATGGGGTATAATGTTCACTATTTATCATTTTGTGAGCTTCACTAAGCTCTGTTCAGGAGTTGAGAGTTGCTGTCACGTTATGCTACATTAACTCTCTATGACTTTTTTGCCTGACTTGACAATTGAGAGTGAGTTGGCTATCATTTTCTCAGAACTATTATTATATGAAATGGTCAGTGGTTTCAGTTTAAAATCTCGTATTCACATAAAATGTTTATTGTTGGCCTGAGGAAATGATATATATATGTCTGAACTCGTTTGCCTTTTTCTGTAAATGCATTCTAGAGCCAAATAAGAACTTTTCATATCTATTCTGTTAAAATATGGTGCATTATGAAATGTTGGCACTGAGTTCAGTTAACGTGATCTGCTTGAATCTACATTAATCTCTGCAGATGATTCAGTGGACACATGGTCCATGGCGTCCAATTGATGTCATCTTCATTGGGAGTCTATACCAGATTTGCCTGTGTCATTGATTTTAATGGAGAAAGATCAATGTTCATTAGACAAGAAACTGCATGTCCCTTCTGGATTCTGTGCTTAACTGGGAGTGCTATTTGCATTGGAAAAAGCATTTGGTAGTTCATTTGGAGTGCTTGGACACGCAGGTAGTTGAAGTTGGTGGTAACGCATTTAGTTTAGCACTCATAATCTTGTTTAATTATAATCGTGAGTAATAATAATAAAGCACTACAAAAGTATTCTTGTGCACAGTTTTACAACATGTTACATGTTCAAACCATTTTAGTTCATTCAGAAGGTTCAAGTAAAAGAAACGGGTTGCTTTGAGTTAATCTTGTCCTTACACATTGGAGTTTCAAAGTAGCTGCTTTGGAATACAGAAAATATGGTTTATTTGACATCTTCACTTGTGTCTAATGTTTCCAAACTGCATTAAATATCACATTTATCTTTCTTTGTGTTTTCCCGCAGGTAATAACCAATGTTCGCTGAATCACGGTGGCTGCAGCCCTTCAGCTCTGTGCCTCGCCACGCCTGCAGGACGTGTATGCACCTGCGCAGATGGCCAACATCTGGAGAAAGATAACATCACCTGTTCATGTAAGCTTCCATTAGTATTTTGGGAAAAAAGTTACCTTTAAACAGGCACAATTTGATATATGAACAATAATTTGCACAATATGGGTGACATATTACTGGCTACTAAAAAGTTGTTTCTTCATGTCCGATTAGAGCTGATGTAATTGATTTTTTTTTTTTTTTGTATTTCTATATATTTTTTAATCATCATCATAATGATGGGGATATGGTTGAACAGAATATGCAGATTTTGTGTTGGCACCCACAGACTTGTCAATAATGGTGGTGTTTGTGAGAAATATGACTGCAAATCAGATATGTCTATTTTAAGCTGAATATGTCCATTGATTTCCAATTCCAGCGGGGGATGTAAATGCCTCGGTTTGGCTGCAACCGTCTTTGAGTTTGTGTTTGCATGTGGTTTGGCTTTAATTCCATCGTAAACTCATTTGGATTCATTATACTGCATAAATAACATCCTGTTTTGCTTACTTTTTATTGTGTGTGTCATTATAAGTAACCTTTAAACAATTTAAACATAATTCAGAACTGAAGAATTGGCTAACTTCCAATTTTGGTTGGAATTTGAATTTGAATAGATTATTCTACATAGGAAGTTAAATAAGAATAACAGAAATTGGAATTATGAAGATTAATATATTGTTTGTACTGTATACTATGGGGGGCAGGAACAACACATACAATAGGTTCTGAATATTGATTTAAATTCAAATCAATTTAACTAACCAGATCATATTCATTAAATTAGACTATAGACAAACCTTGTATTACTGTAATTGTCTACATTGGCAATATATTTAATCTGCTCTATATTAAACTATTCCTTTTTTGTTTTCTAAAAAAAAAATCCATCTCATCCATTTATTCTATGGCTATAAATGTCACAATCATAACTACTTGATAACTACATAACAAATAACAACATGATGTTTCACAAATCTTTTGTAAAATAAACTTAGTTAAATGTTGTTCAAATAGCATAATAATTTTTTCAGGTTTCATATGAGGTTTAAAAAGGACTGAGGAAATCCCAAATTTGTGTACGGATTAGTACCAGCAACATGAGAGAAATGCTGGTATGCAAGAAAAAGTGAGGGTATTCTGCAGCTTACGATATACAAGTGCTGGTACTGGATACTGTTGAGCAGAAGGACACTGTAAAATGAAGTGTGACCCAAAAAATAATAATTACATCACTAATTTTTACTAATCACAGTGATATTCAAGTACTTTATTAAAATATTTTTTTTTTTGTTGCTGTTAACACTAAATATCAAAATAAACATTTTTATAAAACATAGACATAAAATTAAGACCTTTAGCTATTGCAGTATTTTATGGGGTAAATACTAACAAAAACTAAAGTTTTTTTTAAATTATTATTCATTTCACTCATTTGTATTCTGATAGTATCATTTATAAAACATAGTTTTTATATTTAATTAGAAATACTTTGAAAATTATTTTACTGATAATAATAATAATAAACTACAGCAGTTTATATGAATTACGCTCTGCATTATTTATATATATATATATATATATATATATATATTATATATATATATATATATATATATATATATATATATATGTGTATATTTATATGCACTTTAAACTTACAGTGTTCTCAAATTGCAATTTTGATAACATCATCAATTTTACAACCTCAGTTAAAATTTTGAAATTTTAAAATGCGTTCTCGACCGTAGTGTGTGTGTGTGTGTATGAGAGACAGAGAGAAGAGACAATGTGGACATCTTGTTCCTGCCCTTTACAGCCCCATCAGAGGTCATTACGCCAAAACGTTGTGGCCCAGCGGAGTTTCAGTGCCAGAACCAGCGTTGCATTCAGCTCTCGTGGAAGTGCGATGGGGATGATGACTGCTCAGACAGCAGTGATGAAGATCCGCACCTCTGCTGTAGGTCTTCTTTCATTTTTGTAATCTAACCACATACGAACAGAAACAAAGGCTGTCTGCAATAGTAAACTAGAGTACTGTAAACATATACTATATTATAAAAATGGTGAATAACTAGTATGCTATTTTTTTTCATATTTACTCACTAATGTTACATGTTTGCATGTCCACATGTCCACTTGTCATACAATTATTTTGCACTTAAATCCAGTTTTCTGTTCCAAAAGTGCTGTATATTTTGACTGTCCATTCAAATATGATGTTAAGCCTGTAAAGGTGTTTTGTGTTGAGTATCATATTTCATACATCAGGCTTTTAATGCTCATATAATAAGATAAAGGAGAATATGGAGCTCATACTTGAGGAGAAAACACCTCTTTTTTATTATTCAAAGGCCCAAACTGTGCAAAAAATTGCAATTTGGTGCAAATGCTTATATTTATATGACCAAAAAGTAAGATGAAATTCTGATAGCTTTTAATGTAAATCAATGAGATATTTCAAACAATATAGCAGACTACTTACATAAACTGCATATAAACATCAATTGTCACTCTATATCTCCCAATAATATCTTAATGATATGATGATAATGTCAAATTAAATGTGATATTTAAATGCTTTTTTTTTTTTTTTTTTTTATCAAAGCCCTTTAGTGGGGCAAAACATATAATGTAGTGATTTCAGAGATACAAATAAACATTTTTCAGAAGCATGATGGATCAAGCAACGTGTGTAATGTAATCGGATTACTTTTTTGATGTAACAAGTAAAGTAATGCATTGCTTTCCATACAAAGTAACTATGTAATTAGTTACTTTTTTAGGGAGTAACACAATATTGTAATGCATTACTTTTAAAAGTACCTTTCCCCAGCACTGATCGTATTTGATACTCAAATAATTTTTAGGCAGGACATTTTTAGAATTATACGAACATGCCTTTGTAAAAAGGTTTAAGTTTTAATCATTGTGTCAGAAGGCATGTAGTAGATTGTGTATAACAGGTTTTTCCGCATAGTTTTAATGAAAATGTATAGGCCTTAGAAATTTGCTTATCAAATATGATACAGAAGGCTTTAAAGGGTTAAAAAAATAATTGATGTTGATATACTTCCAGTTACTTCAGAAGGAAAGGTTGAGCGCATTGCATTGTGGGATACACTATGCCACATGTTGTGCTCAGTCTGTATAATAGGCAATTTGACAAAATGTAGCCTGAATGTTACAGTATGCAATTCCAAACACATCTCAAACCTTTTTGACACCAAATGCTTTCAAATGAATTTGTGTTACCAATTGACAGGCCGTTTGTTTCTCCTCAGCTAATCGCAGCTGCCCAGTGGACCAATTTAAATGCTTGAACAACCGCTGTATCCCAAAGAGATGGTTGTGTGACGGCACCGACGACTGTGGCAACAACGAGGATGAGTCCAACCGCACCTGCTCAGGTGAGCCTCACTCTGGAGCCCTGTCCTACATGGAGGGCCCTGTATACGCGCCCAACCATCCGAAACAACCTCGCCAACCGGCCCCCACCGCTGGGAGACGCAGTGCTCGCTGTAGGCTATGCACGCTCAAAGTTAGCACCATTGGAGAATATGTTGCTTCGAGAGGAGAAGTCTTACATGACACCCCTGTATAATTTCCCGCCGGTACAGGCCCACGTGTCACATGTTCCCTCCGTCTGTGAGCGAAATGAAACTAGGTTCACCCTCATAATTCATCATGCACTTGGTGGGATTTACACATGACACATATCTGTTTCAGCCCAGTGAGCTTGAGTCCTCCGTGAGAGTTTCCGCATCTTGCGTTGGGTCCGCGGTTGCGAATGACAGATTCGGTCAAGTTTACGCCTCCTGGAAGGGTCCAGCGTCTAATTTACTTTTAGATTGATCTATATCCTGCAGTCTAAATCTCTAGAAGACATCCCTTGTACAAGCCTCCCTGGGCATTGAGAGGGTTAGGGTTTCCTGAAACCAGGATAAATCCGTAATCCGGAACATCAATATGCCAGTAAATATGCTGTGTTTAAGCCAAATTGTGTTGTTGGAGTTGTGTTGTAACACTTGATAAAAGGGCTGGAGACACATTTCACACATTGCGCCAACAGGCATCGGTCGATTTAATTTAGATAGCTTAGAGACAAAGTTCTGCTTTGTGGGTAATACAATTTTCTAATCTGATCTTTAAAGGGAGAATTTGGAGAAAATCAATGACAACTGTTTGAGAGAGTAGTAAAGGTGGAAGCAGAATTTGTGCCATTGTAATTTACAGTCGTCCTATCTGTTGAAGGACATTCAAGATTTTTGCCCAGAGTTGTTTCCTGAAGCTTTCAAATAGAAGTTAAATTTTATGATTGTAAATAATAGAATATTTTATTTCAGGTTTTTATTGATTTAAATGATATCAAATTATATTATATGTGTGTGTGTATATATATATATATATATATATATATATATATACACACACACACACACACACACAGTGGGTACGGAAAGTATTCAGAGCCCCTTAACTTTTTCACTCTTTGTTATATTGCAGCAATTTTCTAAAATCTTTTAAGTTCATTTTTTTCCCCTTTTCATTAATGTACACACAGCACCCTATATTGACAGAGAAACACAGAATTCTTGACATTTTTGCAGATTTATTAAAAAAGAAAAACTGAAATATCACATGGTCTTAAGTATTCAGACCCTTTGTCTGTGAATCGTTGTTGTTAAGCCACTCCTTGGTTATTTTAGCTGTGTGCTTAGTTATTTTAGCATTGTCTTGTTGGAAGGTAAACCTTTTGCCCTGTCTGAGGTCCTGAGCACTCTGGAGAAGGTCTTCGTCCAGGATATCCCTGTACTTGGAGGCATTCATCTTTCCCTCAATTGCAACCAGTCGTCCTGTCCTTGCAGCTGAAAAACACCCCACAGCATGACGCTGCCACCACCATGCTTCACTGTTGGGACTGTATTGGACAGGTGATGAGCAGTGCCTGGTTTTCTCCACACATACCGCTTAGAATTAAGGCCAAAAAGTTCTAACTTGGTCTCATCAGACCAGAGAATCTTATTTCTCACCATCTTGGAGTCCTTCAGGTGTTTTTTTTAGCAAACTCCATGCGGGCTTTCATGTGTCTTACACCGAGGAGAGGCTTCCATCTGGCCACTCTGCCATAAAGCCCCGACTGGTGGAGGGCTGCAGTGATGGTTGACTTTCTACAACTTTATCCCATCTCCCAACTGCATCTCTGGAGCTCAGCCACAGTCGTCTTAATATAATAATATCCCTATTATTTGCAACAAGCTGACCTCAAGTAACTATTATCTAAACAGGTTAGAAAGACATATGCTGCATGTATAAACTAATGCCAAGGTCTCTAGGAAGAGGTTTGGTAAGTTTATATTTACATTCCACACAGTTGGGTGATCAATCCGGCGGTAGAGAATGCAGGTTGCGTCCAGTGGGAAGGCGCAGAGTCACGATCCAGTAGTCGTCCTGGCATAGAGGATGCTGAACTTCGGTTGCGCCAAGAGGGTCCTTTAAGGATGGACTGGGCAGCTGGGTCAGATGCATCTTCACAGGTTCTCTTGCAGGCTGGCTGTGTCACTGAGGAGCCGTGTGGTAATGTCTGCCGATGCATAGGTCCTTTGAGGACTGGACTGGGCTGCTCTGCTGTAGGAGCCGTAAGGTTCAGATGAAGTCCCTTAATGCTGAGCTCTTTTGCAGCTAGAGTGCAGCTGGAAGTAACGTGAAAGGTTTTGCTCGCAAAAGCTTAACCTTAACTGTCTTGAAGTTTCTTTCCTCGTCAGGTCAGAAACTCAGGACATGGAGTGTCTGTTAATGTCTCCTTCCTCGTCGAGCTGGAAACGCAGAACAAAGGTGTGTCTACCCGGTGGACATATTTATCTCTTTCTGATGAGGAGGAGATTGAAACGTTGCGCCTTTCCGATCCAGGAGTGTGATTTGCCACTGTGATCTGAAGCAGCCATGGTGTTGCTCACCCTAGTGTGGAACTCATTTGCATAGCATAAAGTACCATGTTAAAATAGTGTCTTTAACATTTTACCCATGCATTATTTCTTTACCAAACCTCTTTTAACCTAATAAAGGCATTTTAGGGAGCAGATAGACACCAAACACGATGGGAAATGGTTAAGTCATCGTCCATGCGTTTGTTTATCTCTTAATGTGTCTGTCCCATGATCTGTTGTGTTAACAGTGAGTAACGATTGACATAAACTGTGCTTTGCATGAAGGTGGAGTGGATGTGATGCAGCTGAAATCAAATTAAGGCCTCCAAACATAGATATAAATGGATAGATCCCTATGGCCTCTCTTTATTTCAGTCACTGCTGTTGCATCCAAGAGGTCCTGAAGGAATTTTTATGGCAGTCCTTGTCTAAACCTTAGGAATGAGTTTGGTGATTAGAGTCAATGCGTCGTCCAATGAGAATTCTTCTCCTTGGTTGTGGTGGGTGCAGAAGGTCCCCCTTCCTTCTCTGGAAGAGGTGTCTGGCAGTTGTCTTGTCATCTTATCTGATGTTGCTGATTATTCATGTATGTTTATTCACCAAAGATCCAATCACGATGAGGCACCTCTTCTTTCACACAAGCAGTTAGAGAGGGGGCCCTGTCGTAAACTGGTCCCTGGAATGCCATCTTAACTGTTGTTCACGATATATATATATAAACTAAATTAATATTTTGTATACAATTATATAATACAATTTTAACATATATATACTAAACATAAATGCTATATGCTTATATTATAATATTTCATCACACAAATACTACATGAATCCTATAAAACCTATAAAAGTAAATAATGAAATCTATAAATATATACTAAAATATATCATGCTTAAATATGCTTAGTATTTACAGTATATTATTATTATTATTATCATGCACAGTATTTCCTGGTAATGAGATTGAGGCCCTGTTTACACTGGTACGTGCTCGTTTTAAAACGGCGCTTTAAAACGATCCTCATTTCCAATGGGTTTTCAGAAACGATCTCTGTCTACTCTACGTGACTAAAAATGCATGACACATGACCGTTCATCCACACTGGAATTGTGCATACAAGTGAAAACAGTTGCCTCTTGCATGTAGGTAGCTGTAGTATTTAAAATAAAAATAAAAAATGCAAGTTTAACTGCGCAATGGCTGCCACCAACTTGCAATGCAGCTCTAGTCTGTTATTGTTGTGTTCTGGCAGCGTAATGAGGGTGGCCACGCCATCGTTTTCATAAGTCTCCTTTTTGGTCCGTTTACACTGAAACGCAACTAAAACGGGGTCTGGAGCGTTTTCGAAAGTCTACGTTTTCGAGGGTCAAAAGCACCAGAGTAGTGTAAACGACAGGATTAACTGTAGATGAAGAATAGAAAATTTTAATATTGTTTATTCTATTGTGGCTTTGTGGCAAATAAATGACACTTTGCTTTCAAAACAAGATGCAAGAAATCCTTTATCTTAAGAACTGCTAATTAACATGCAACCAATTAGTTCTCAAACTTGTTGTCATGAGAGACTTAACAGTTATCAAAATTATAATTTAAAACTGGTACATTGTAAATGCTCACTTTTCTTGATTATTTTCATGATTTGATCTCTGTTCTGTCTTCAAAGGTGCCTTCAGTACAAGGTCGTTTTCAAATCTGGAATTTCAAAATGGCATCTTGAGGGAACTAATTAATAGTCTGCGAAGTGAAGGGAAAAAAGCGTAACTCCTGCTGTAATTAAATTGCCTGGAATAGCAAGGCTTATAGGCTGAAAGCAAGAAATAATAATAAATTAAATAAAAAGGTTTCGCACATTTCGCACACACTGAAGACTGTCACCTCAGTTAGATCATTAAGATCAAGACTTTTTGGCAAGCTGAAGTCTCCCAAGATGACGCTCCAATGGAAACGTTCTCATTAGCAGGGTTGAAAACACACCTACCAAAAAAAGCTAAATTTAAGTGGAAATTTTTTTTTTGAAATAAGACCCAAAACAAACTTTAGGCATAGCTAAACCATAATGAACTAGCTTTTCTTGCCAACTGACACATCATTCAATCATATCACATATATCATATCATGTGCTTATTTCAAATTTTAGTTTGTTACTATTTCTACAGCAATATGCACAAAAATCGGTAAACAACCAAACTTCTGGTCTGTTACACTGTCTGAATTAAAATCTGCACCTGTTCAGCTGTACGTTCCAGTTTGCTTCTCTTGTTCAAAGCTTCAAACCAGCACAACTTGACCTTCAAAAGTTATTGAAACACCGGCAGTCTTTTTACAGCAACATTAAAAAATGCTGAAAGTTAAAATTATTGTTTACCCAACTATGGAAATTAAACTTTCTTTTCCTACTTAATGTATTCTTACATCAAATTCAAAATTAGATATTTCGGAGAATCTTTGAACTGCTCTTTTACATTTTTCTTTGAAAGTCCATCTCAAATCTAAGTAGACTTGTCTTGTATCCCTTGGTTAAGGAAAAACACATTATTTGCCATGAAGTTTTTTGATACGCTCCTATTTTTCAACGTAGGAACGCATTTGTGTTCGTTGGAAAAAAACATAAGTGTCAAGCCCCAGATTTCCTTCTAACTTCTGTGACCATAAGTGCTTCTGTTGATGCATTACCATCTGCTAACTTACTTATAGTGTCCTCCGTTAAGTTTTGACCAAGGATTTGTTCAGTAAATTCTTGCCCTCAAGGGCCACATACTCTCACATAATCTGAACATACTTGATTTAAGTTTTCATGCTGTCCCCACTGTTGTCCTCAGATATCCATGAGGGAAAACAGTTATCCATGACCTTCAAAACTGTCCACGGATCAATTCTTTTTAAGTTCTTTTGTGATGCCTTTTTTAAAGCTGTGTTCAATAGCTATCAAAATGCGCCTCATGTGGCTTCAACTACACACTTGTCAGACCTTGACATTCACCCTGTTTTTGTGTTTACTATGTGGCGTTTCAAAGTTTTCTCGCAGTTTAACAATCTAAGAGAAAACTTCTGAATCCCACTGAGAGATCTTACCCATTGGGTTCCATATTTACTGTATCCGTGTCTTCATAACATGGTTAATTCCGGTTCACAGACGCCAGATGTTGATACAAAACACATTTTGAACACTGCACCCATTCAGGAAAGACACGAACTGTAATATTGGATGTCATGGACTTAGGGGTTTATCTCTGAAGGCGATTACTCAATATCATGGCTCAGACTGAATGCAGACCTGGAAAAAGTCAAAACAAATCCAGATGGTTTTGGTGAAAAAGACTGGGGTCCAAGGGATTTATTTTCATTGAAACATCATATATATTTAAACATCATATATATATATATATATAATATATATATATATATATATATATATATATATATATATATATATATATATATTTATATAGATGTATATGACGTTTAAAGGAAAATGCGTATACGAATATATACATATATTAAAATCAGTGTTTAAGATTTATTGAGTACATTTTTAATGTTTAAGTGAATTGTTCTAGGCTACAAACTTTTATAACACTCAGATGACCTTATTTGGGTTTTGTATAAGAAGTACTGTAAGATTAAACGAACATCCATATCCATTCAGGTGTGATTTAATGTCCGTGTTTTATGCTTCCCGCAGCCCAAACCTGCCAGCCAGGCCAGTTTCCCTGTGAGAATGGACGCTGCATCCCGGAGAACTGGCGCTGTGACCGTGATGATGACTGCGGGGATCAGTCGGATGAGTCTTCGTCATGTGGTGAGTCTTCTTCATGCAGAGCGCTTTGAAGTTCTTCCCTCTGTATTTCAATATTTTATCTTTGCTATCATAATTTTGCAGGGCTTTTTCATAGTCAAGCCTACTTATCCTTCAATTAAAGGCTTTTTTATCAAACCATACTACAGTATTTTATCTTATTATATGCTTTGAGCATGGCATTAATGGGTACTTGCATTGAAATATGATATATGATTCAAAAATCACGTGAAGATTGGACACTTGCATTTGGTTTCTTAGGAGTTTTATCAAAATGAGATTCTGCTTTCTATGTTTATATGCACAGAGTTGAATTGAACGTAACGACAGTTTTTCAAATGTTTCACACAGAAATGTGTCCTTTTGTTGTACATAAATGATCCCCATTGTAGTTTTTCAAAACTGAAGAGGGGTTATTTAAGGTCAGGTGCTGTTTTGAGTTGAGTTTTATCTGATGGCCTGAGGCTTTTAACAACAATAGTCATACTATTGAGAGCCCAGACAAAACGATGTCATAGATCTGAAGTGTTTGCTGTAGCATCTTCACATAAACAAAGAAAAAGGCCTGTTCTGTTTTCATATTTCCTCTGTTGTTGCCTCTTTGATATCTTTTGATGTATTTCATGCGTGGAGGTCACACACTTCGTTCCCGCCAAGCTGCTATGATTTGAGCTGTTGTTTTCAATGTGAAGGTCATTTGATGTTGTCATGATCACATGTGAACTGTGACACTATTGGATGATTTTCTGCATTCTAAATGATTTTAGTTAATTCAACATGGAATCTCAAGGAAATGTCATAGTAAAATGTTGTGAAAACACCCAAAGGGAATTCTCAAAAATGTTCATGAGGCAATATTTTTTCAATATTTTTGATCAAATAAATGCAGCCTAAGTGAGCAAAAGAGATGCAAGTCAGCTGCTTAAATATCCTAACATCAAGCAGGATATTTAAGTAGTTTTTAGTGCACATTTCATGTACATTAAATTATATTACATTAGGAACGTCTACACAATTATTAACCTTGAAAAATAAATCAAATCTTTGCTTGAGATGGGTGACTTTATTGCACTTTTTGTCCAGAAAAGCCACAGCTTACCGTTTACTTGTATTTGTTTGATGTGGAGTCTTGCCCCGCACGGTATGGCGGACTCGTTGACGTATCGCAGCATCAGTCCATAGCAGCCAATGCAGTGTCTATGTATTTATTATTTCTGTGGTTGGGAACCTCTGGCCTAATATATCCAACCCACTAGAAGGTGCAGTGATGAAGAGATAATCAGTGTTATTTACTTCACCTGTCAGTGATCATAATGTTATGCCTGATCATGCTGTTGAGATTAAACAACTAGATGGTCTTTCCAGGGCCAAAATTATCTGCCCTTGGCAAGTGAATAAATCAAGATTTCTTTTATTTATTAAGCATTTCAAATCAAAAACATAGGCTACTACTGTAACTGTTTGCTAAAGAAAACATTATTTAACAGCTTTTACCTAAATAGAAAATGTGTTATCTAGGGCCGGTTGCAGCAGCTGGACGTACACCCGGTCGTAAGACTAAGCTTAACGTAAAATACGTTTTAAGTCCTGCGTAGAATTAATACCTGTTGCACCATCAGGGCGTTGACAAATCTTACGCCTAGTCAAAGGTAGGTGTAAAGTGAGAAGTCTTGACTTGTTTCCATGGTGAAAATAAAGACAAATAAAAGCATTGAGATGATGGCGCATCTGGTATACAGGCTACATGATCAGCGGTCTGTCGTCTTGTTTTTCAGAGCTGTCCTCGGTACTAAGAGCGGGTCGGGATTATCTGCAAAAGTTGAATGCATTATTAAAATATAACTTGCTCCATAAATTTGTGTAGGCTACTCTGTTCACCATGTAAACCAGTCTATAATTTGCTCCATAAATTTATCTAGGCTACTCTGTAGACTGTGTAAACTAGGCTATAACTTGCTCCATAAAATTGTACACCATGTAAATAGCTTTTATCTTTTGCCTGGTGTCTTGTTTTTTTTTATTCGTTACTGAATTGTTGTGCTTGCATACCAAAGATTTACAGTCTGAGTAATTTCATTTTCTTTTTTTTTTCCAGCTCAACAGTAATGTTTCATCTATTCGTTGGTGCTAATAAATTCACATTTGTAACCATAGTAACGTAAACGACGTCACATCTAACTAAGTCCAGCGTAGAGCTTACACCCAATGTCCAGCTGGTGCAACCGGCCCCAGAAGTTTATGTAAAATGCCTATTAAGTAAAATTTCCCAGAACTCTAAGGCGCAACATATTTCTCACATTTAGACTTCCATTTGGTGCATTTGTCCTCAGACACCTTAAGACCAGCTCATCAGCTCAGATTCAAACAATATCTCTCTAGACTCTATAGCATTAATTTGCTTGTATTCAGTACCGATAGCTCACAAAAGGCTGGGACTTTGTATATTTGTTGTGCTTAATGCAGAGAAATGATTGGCATTCTGGGATCTTCTCAACATAAATACAAAGAAAGTCAAAGAAGTTGCCATTTTATATATATATCTCAATGAATCACTTTGCATAATTTTATGCTCCTTATTACCATGCCTCAAATATCTCAGCGTTCCGCTGCCCGCTGTAAACTCGTTGTGACGGCTTGAGTCGTTTCTGACAGCACCGTTCAGCTCTTGTAAATGAGAGATGAGAAATAACAGCATATCTCCACCTCTCTTCCTCAGAGGGATGAAGTGTGCATTTGAAGCTTTCTCCTCTGCTAGTCGTCGCTTCTTATTATCGTATAAATTTCCTCTGGTACCGTCCCAGGGTTGCTTCGGTTCTCATGTACATGCGGGCTACGTACAGAGTAATTAAAGTTTATGCTTGGCTTCCTTAAATCAAAATCAAGCTGGCACTGGAAAGCCAACTGCATCCTGTCTGAGAAATGTCGAGTGTCGCCCCGTTCACCGTGGAGTCGCAGCACGTGGCGTCGTACGGCTGCTTGCTCGCTTCGCATTGCACGTCGGTGTCAGTTTGCTGTATATTTCCTGTCAGTAACCCATTGAACGTCTTTTCTAATGCATGTTAAATTTTGAACCACAAAGACGCCACTGTCTGTTTATTTTGAAAGGTGTGTGCGGCAGGTTACCGCTTTTGTCTCCCGAGACATAAGACAGAAGGTGCAAAGTTCAGCAGAAACAAACTCTGTTGTTCACTGCCATTCTTGGTGGTGAAAAGTTGTTAGGCTTTTTTTGTTCTATTCACATTTCCCATAATGTTGATTATGAAGTTGGAGAGGGGAGTGTTTTTGCAGTTCATCGTTTGATTTTGTTGTTCTTCTTGTGTTTTCCTTAGATTTCCCGACTTGTGAACCACTGACCCAGTTTGGCTGTATTAATGGAAAATGCATCAGTGTGAAATGGCACTGTGATTCTGGTGAGCTAAATCTAGTGAAGATCCATCTGTCTGTCTGTCCATCCATCCATCCATCCATCCATCTGTCCTTCCTCCATTCATCCTTTCTTGATTATTTTCTGCCATCCATCCATCTATCACCTCCTTCCTTCCTTCCATATCGTCCTCATTTCCATACTTTCTCACTCACACTCTCTCTTCCTCTCCTTGTCTTTCTAGAGGATGACTGCGGAGATGGCAGTGATGAGGTGGGCTGTGTTCACGCCTGTTCTGTAGCTCAGTTTCAATGCTCCAGTGGGAAGTGCATCCCTGAGCACTGGATGTGTGACGGGGACAATGACTGTGGTGACCTCAGCGACGAGAATGCCACCTGCTCCAGGACAGGTGCCATGATCACACAAAACACAAACACACAGAAATACGGACATAAAACAGTTGCTTTCACTTTCAATTAAACTAAAATGAATTGTTAGAACCACAAAAACTTTCATCGACAAGACTCTTTCCCTCCGTCAGCGCTCTCTGCCATTAACGACTGCAGTGAGAAAGAGTTTCATTGCCGTGGCGACGGCACTTGCGTACCCGAAATCTGGCGCTGTGACGGAGACAAAGACTGCGAAGACGGTAGTGATGAAATGGCCTGTGAAGGAGCCAAGAGAATGTGCGACCCCAAGGCAAAGTTCACCTGCAAGGTCTCAGGTAGAAAGCGATATCCATTACATAATCACATTATCACATAACAAAATCAGGTTTCACCCTTTGGAAAATTCTCCATGACGTCATCTCTGGGTGAAGAGGGCCTTAAATATGATCATTATTTGGTTGATTGTGGCCTGGGGTGGCATGATGAATCAGCACTCATTCAAATGATATTGGATTACCATTATTCTGCTGAAAATGGGACTGTGATGTGGCAAGTCACTTCCAAAAGGCTATTGATTATTGCCCTGCTTAACTCTAGACTGAATTAATAATGTTTAAGATGCACCATTTTGTTCTGATTGGGGCAGACCAAGAATATTTTATTACCCTCGTGAGTTGAGTCCAGGTAGAATATTTGTGTCTGTTGGTAAATATGTGTGAATTGATCTGTGATATTGAACTTGAAAAGATGGTTGGCAAGGTTGGGAAATGGCGTGTTTGCCAGCTCCTTACGGGAGGAACTTTTGTGGGAAAAAGTAAGACCTACTTTAATTTGTGTAATTAATTGTACATCATACTATGCATTTTAATGAATCAAATAAATTTCAATTAGTCAAACATGTGTATATTAAATTTGGCTAAACCAGCTAGAACAGCTGAAGACCAGCAAAGGCTGTTTTTTTTTTTTTTTTTTTTTTCAGCTGGTAGTGTTTGTTTTATGTTCATGCCATTAATAATAAGCGTACAACTGGCCTACAGAAAACCTCCTGCGTGAACGTCTCTTTATTCATGGTGTTGGCTGCTCTCGCTAAGTGCACTCTGTAGCAACTTGTTAGCATGTTTACATTAGCAATTTAAAGCACACAACGGTTTTACATTTGAGGTGTCACTATGTGTAATTTATGCTGTGGAACAAAACGTGGAAGTCACAAAGCTCATTTTACTCGTAAATCTAAAGCCGCTGTTCTAAAAACCCATCAGAAATTCCTGAGGGAAGCTATTAGCGAAAATGCTAATTCGTCCTCAGGTTGTAGGGCGACAAACTGAACAGCTAGAAACTATAGAACAACTGCCAAAATGTTTTAGATGGCTTGGACCTTTCATAAATGTGGAGGAGATTTTAATGTTAGCCTGGTTAGGAGAGAAATTCAGGTGAAACAGGGACTGAAGTTTCTGTGAAATCTAAAGTAAAGTGAATTAAAATCTGATTAAACAAAGTCTCGGTGAAGGTCTAATGAACGTGAACACACTATTTTGTCTTGAAGGATACAGAAAAGTAATTTATGTACTCATCGCCCTGTTTCACCTTCTTAAAGAACTTGTCTAGAAAGATAATGAGGGAATCGCTAATGACTTGTCTCACATGCTCAAAAAATAAATCGAAACACCTTAGGTTACTTGGTACACCATTAAGAAGAACTGATAAGGATTCTGTGAGAAAATTCATGTCTCACTTTAAATTGGAAGAAAAAGATATTTAAATGGCCTATATAAAAATAGTAGCTACAATTCTAGTGTAAACAATGTACCATTTAATTTAATTAAATTTCATGTTATAAACCTTTAAACTGTCAGTTTTCCAAACACTTTCACTAAAAGTGAACATCAATTTTTGTCTCGCACTCTCAGACAACACTCGACTGCTTCCTCTGTCATAAATAATCCTTTTTTTTTTCGTTTTCAGCATATGAATAAATAAATAAATAAATAACAATGAATATATACCTCATTATCACTAATGATATGGCAAACACCAAGGTCCAAAAAGCACTTAGAAGCTGTGTGTAGCCCTATGGGAAATGATATGCTTGATATGCTAGAGCAAAAGTGTTTTGGTTCAAGAAAAAGTGTGCAGAGAGCAGATAGCTTTGTAGAGCAACCGCACAGAGAGTTAATGATGTTAAAAAATTCTGCTTTGTAACTCATTTGTTTTCTCTGCACCGTAGGGAAATGCGTTAGTAAGGACTGGGTGTGCGACGGAGACATCGACTGCGAGGACCAATCGGATGAGGAGGGCTGTGAAGTGTCCGTCTGTAAGCCACCAAAGTTTCCCTGCGGCAATGACACGTCAGTGTGCCTCCCGCCAGAGCGAATCTGTAACGGTTGGAGAGACTGTGCGGACCACTCCGACGAGGGACCCTACTGTGGTGAGTCATGGGATGTGGGTTGTTAGTTAATTCTGACTGGCCCCTGACACTGATGATGGTAATGCAACGATTAATGTGATGCAGACTCTTTCCTGAATCAACATTGGAACAACTCTGCTATCAACCAGTCAGATTTTGAGGTTAAGTTTACGGCAGTGCCTGGGATTGAGGCTCGTTGTTTGAAACCAGTGGATTTTTTTTTAAAAATTTTTTCTTTAAAAAAAATAAATAAAAATCCATCCATCTCTTTTTGGTAGTGTAGGTGTAGGTGTAGGTGGTCAGTTGGGTCAGTAGTGTTGTTTTCTATATTCCACTTTGTTTGTGGTATTTATGTATTTTTATGGTTTTGCATTTTCTGTATTTTATGCTGTGTATATTGTGCGATTATGTAAAAAGTCATAATTAAATTGAGGTTGATTTTGATTTGAATTAAAATAATCTGAAATATATAAAATAATTTAAATCATAAATAGTCGCAGTTGTGAAATTTGAAGTCGTGATATAAAGTAAAAATTTCTGGAAAGAAAATCACAATTGTATAATTAAAATTCACAATTAGGCTTGCATGAATATCTAAACATACAAAATTGTGTAAGATAATGACTTGTAATGAATATAAATATCTTGTTTATTTTTCTTAATTGTAATATGGATTTTTGTCTCGTTCTAAAACCCTCAATAATATTTTTATTGTTTTAAGAGAATGGTAAAATATATTATATTCATTCTGTTACTATGCAAGATAATAATCTATATTATTATGCAATTAAAATATATAGAATAATATATTTAAATTTTATACTACAATTGCATATGTTGCTTCTCAAGTAAATTTATCACATTTTGAGAGATGTCCAGATACCTTTATTGGAAATTGGGGCAAAAATGCTGACATTGGGGCTGGTTTTTCCATTCTATTTCATTCTATTTCTTTCAAAAACAAATTTACACCTCAGTGAATCTCAATTGTGTCAGAATGTGACACATCTAAATAGACTCACAAATAATTTATGCAAATCCTGCTTCTGGCATTGGTTGACGTGAAATAAATTGATTTGTTCTTTTTTTTTTTTTTGTGACGACATGTACCGTGTGTGTGTGTGAGTGAACGTGAGCCCAGATGCTGTGTGTGGCTCTTTGGGGATTGAAGGATTTTAGTGAGTGTGTATTAAGGTTCATTTAGGAAAGCTTCAGAGAGAGATCTCTTCCCTCAGGTGAGATGTGGTAGTGCTGGAATATCAGCTTAGAGCCAATTACAACTATCGGCTCTTCCTCACACACACACACACACACACATATTCCCCTCCAGACTGATTAATGCTGGAGTGCACACTGCAAACTGGCCTCTGAGGATGTGTGAGACAAGAGAAACAGACTCTGTATGTTCTTTTTTTTTGCCCTCAGTAATCACTGAGGAATCCAAAATACATATATTATCCACCGTCTAGCATGTGATTTGCCTTATTTTTGTGCAAAGTATGAATATAGTGTGAGGAATGACGTGATCGCAACAAATTCAATATATATCTCATACTCCCCGTTCACATGACATTTAGCTGAAATATCACCCAGAGATTTGACTGAATTTTATTTCCTCCTTTCTACTAAAATAATTTGGTTTTCTTCTGAAAATTTGTACGTTTAAGCATATCTGACTCAAAATGGGTTAATTGTTTGTAACAAAAAACCACATACAATCTGATTTTAACAAACCTCATCTAAACGCAATCAATATGTGGTTTAAAATCAGATTAAAGTTTCAGTTTGAACAGATTTTTCAGGACATGACTGTGATGTATGGCTAAGGCTCTACTGTTATACACTTACACAAAGCATCTTCAGCTGAAATCAATCTTATGCTCACATGTGCCGTTCTCTTTGTAATGAATAGTGAATGAGCAAACGAGCGAGCGGTTTTGAACACAGCATGTGCCAAGTTTTCTCATTCTGCAATGACAGCTTCTTTTGTATGTCTTTTGGTGGAAGTCATCACTATGGCAACCTATATAGATATTCCAGATTTCATACTACCTGAGTACACTATCTGAACAGACGTTCAAAAATTTGATTTTTTTTTTTTTTAATACTTCATTTGGCATTTAATAGAAATTGTTTGCCATGCGTTTTCTGAGATTAATTTCTTAATTTCTTCTTGTTTTAAGCATAACCCTATTTAGAATCTGTTAAATATATTATTATAATGAGAAAAAACAGTTTGCTATTAAACGAAGAATAATAAACTTTATTCAAAATATATTTTCTTAAAATAAGTCTTAATATCTTGTGCAGTTTTGCTTCTTTTTCCCTAAATATGATTTAATTAAAACGTAATTGCTTACCTCATGTTTTCTGAGATTTTCTTAAATTAAGTTGTTTTTTTAATCAATTTGACCATTTTTTCATTTCACCGTTTTCTTCTTGTTTTAAACATAAACCTCATTAAATTCTGTTAAATATTGTAATAAAATGAGAGAAAACCGTTTTTCTGTAATATATAATATAATATAAACATACTTTCTACAATTATTATTATTTTGAGCATTTTTTTCTTCTCATAAAAAAATTAATAAAATGAAACTATATAATAAATAAATATAATAAAAATAAACAAAAAAACTAAAAATTATTTTTAAAATTAATATATACGTGTGTGTGTGTGTGTACATTTTATGAACATAAATATGAACATTTATATATATATATATATATAAAATATACATTTTATTTCTCGCTTGCCTTTTAATAAAACAATAGTGTAATTTGTGTTGTCGGTAAATTGAGAGCCTTAAACTGTAGACTGAATCCCAGCAAGGGGCAGGCCTGAAAAGAACATTTAACACAGGATTTCAGTGTAATGCCTCTATTAATTATTAAAAGGGTCAGTCAATCCCCCATTAACTTTAAGCACACTCTCAATGTCCTGCTAAAATATCTTGCACATCCCCATGAAAGGTGGGCTGAACACACATTCTGCTAGTCACTGGACAAAGATAAATGCACTCACCCTGGTCAAGCTGTTAGATAAATACGAAATTGTCAAAACCCAATGGTCTAGAAACATTCCAGAAATTCCCAGAGTTAGATAAATATTGTTTAAAACAGACCTAGCCTGCACATAATAGGACTAATCATGATGAATGAGACTCCAGATCATGTTCCCAGCTCTGTGGAGTGAATCTTGGAGAGAAATAGGTCATAATTTTTTTTTCTTTGTTAATATGCAACTCAATATATATATAAAGGCAGTTGAGAAACTTCACCTGCCAACTCCAGCTGATCCAACTCTACATTAACATGAGACTCCAGCCTAAACTTTAGGGAGGACCCAGTGGGGTTTTTAAGGTTTTACCCTGTGGCTACAAAAGATGTGTGAATGGACCTGCTGGCCTGAGCTCTTAAGTCCTCTTTGCTTTGAGACTTCCAAATATCTTCCATTTTCTAGATGCTATGAATTTTCAATTACAGTTCGCTGAAATGCAACCTAATTATATTTGACATACAGTTGGACACATTTGGCCTAAACATTCTTAAAGTATCTAAATGTCATTGCATTGTTACAAATTCAAATCCAATGGCATCTCCAAACAAACCACGTTTGATCTATTTTAACCGGGAAATAAGACACAAAGATATGTTGCAGTTCAAAAACATTGTCTCCCATCCATCCATCCAGTTTTTGAGTCATTACTATATTTCACATTTAGTTCATGGACTCTGAATTTTAAATAAATACTCCATCTTCATTCAAACAATCAACATGACAAAACCAAGATGATGAAATCAGACCTTTTCACAAAGTCAAGGAGTTTTTGAACATTTTTTGAGCATCAGCATTTGAGCTGAATTTTTAAGTGACTCTCAGTCCAGAAAGATCCATTATCACCCTGTTGGAACTTTTTTAATTTTCTCTACTGTATTAGTTACTTCTCTCAGACCCCCCGACGACTCAGTATCGCTAGTGCCAAATTGTACCGTAGCCTGATTGAATGTATTTCCATTTGCCATTTTATATCTTTTTGAGCTTCTTTCCCTCATCAATGATCCATTTCTGTTCCACTCATCTCTCTTGCCTGTGCTTTGTTGTTTTCCATTTGAGTGTCTTGCACATTTTTTATTCACTCCACCAATATGACTGCCTTGAGGTTTATAGATGCATTACCTTCTGTCAGTACTAGACGCTTCATTTAAACCTTGAAACCATTTGCTGTTCATTGTGGGTTTTACCTTGAATCCCCCTGTGGTCTTTTTTTCCCCATTATTGCTATGAATTTACTTCTTATACCTGCTGTATATTTAATTGGGATAAGATAAGGTATCAATTTCTAAATAGACACAAACCTACCAAAGGAAAGAGTTTAAAAGCATTTTTTTTTAATTATTATTATTGTGATAGCCTTTTATAACTCAATTATTTACTAAATGATTTTTAATGTTCATTTGAAAAAGACGTTCTTTCCTTCCAAATGCATTAATGTTGTACACAAGAGGATTACCAAATCCATTTGCGACAAGTATACACTTTGTCATTAGAAATAGCAATATTGAACTGATCACACAAGAGGCTAACATATATAGTTCTAGTTGACAACTTCAGCTAATACTTAATCACGTTTTTCCATTTAGCATCTTACCATGGGGCCACTTCGATGACATATCACCAAATTACATTGTCCAAACCTACAGTCTTTGGCCATAAATCACAATAAAGTGATGCTGGTAGAACAATGTTTGGAGTTTGGTGCCTCTGAGCATTCATTGGAAGAAAAACTAAAAATAACAGATGATATACTATGATATAGAATTACACGCTTACAGAACAAATAAGAAAAAAAAAAAAACGGTTCAACAGCTATTCACCCGGGCAGTACCCTTTGTACAGTACCTTATTTATCCCTAAAAGGTTCAGTAGTGCCCTTAAAGGGACAGTTTTGTACCTTATCTGCTCCTAAAAAGGTGCATAATAGTAACTTGAGTAGTGGTATATACCCTTATGGTACTACTATGAACCTTAATAAGTTAATAAGTCACAAAGATTTCTCTTTAGGGCAGTGTTTCCCAACCCTGTTCCTGGAGGCACACCAACAGTCCACATTTTGGATGTCTCCCTCATCTGACCCCTTTATTTTCTATTTAGGAGTTTCTGCTGATGAGCTGATAAGTTGATTCAGGTGTTTGATTAGGAAGAATTGCAAAATGTGTAGTGTTGGTGTGCCTCCAGGAGCTGGGTTGGGAAAAACTGCTTTAGGGTACCCAGTGACAAGCTCTTGTAGCCCGAAAAGATGCAGTTTTTTTTTTTTACCACTGGGCAGTACTCTTAAACGGACAACTTTGTACCTTATCTACCTCTAAAAGATGCATATTAGTACCTTAGAGCTGTAATACATAATTTAAGGTACTACTTCTACTATTGGGATCAATAAGGTACAAAGGTTCCTGCACCAATGTCAAGCCTTTGAAACCCTAAAGGGTACAACTTTTTTTCTAAGACTGTAAACAGCCTTCCTCTAGTGTCCGAGCCATAGGAAACTATGAAGCGGAATAAGATGATAATAGTGACAGCCCACTTGCTTCCAATTGCTCTTGCTGACCAAGAAGAATAGAGCCTGGAGGAGAAAATGGGAAGCACCAAACCTTGTTCATTCTCTGTCTATTTCCTTCGGCTCCTTCAAGCGTCTACGACTCCCTGCTGTTCAGCCGTATGTCTACTGAGGAATTCCATCAGTTCTTGCAGTCTCACTGTTCAGACCCCGCTATTCTCTTCTGAAGTGACAATATCTGCCCTTTCTTCCAACAATAATAATCCTCCCTGACTTTGTTTCTCCACCCCAGACGAGTGTTCGGTGCGGAAGGGCGGCTGCAGTCATGAGTGCTTGGTGGCGCCAGGTAAAGGGGTCGTATGTTCCTGTCCGGCCGGATTCCAGTTGGGCTCAGACGGCCGGACATGCGAGGTTCTGGATTACTGTACCAAGCATCTACGCTGCAGCCAAGTGTGTGAACAGCACAAGAATACTGTGAAATGCTCCTGCTATCCTGGCTGGAGTCTTGGACTTGATGGAGACAGCTGCCACAGTACAGGTAAACTGTGGCAAATTGCTGTGTGGTTGCCTGATGTTTAACAATCTGAATTTATCACATGCAAACTTCAATCCCAAATAGGGTTAAAACCAGATTACAGTCCAGACCGCAAGGCAATTAACCTCAGGGGAACTGAATGACCTTGTAATTTCTGGGCTGAAAATAACTCGGATAAATGCGAGGAAAATGACAAGTAAATGCATCAGTGGCATTTGCTCATATTTTCGGTCCTTATCGGCATTTTAGAGAGAGGATATGCATTTGGTTTTAAGGTGTAAAATGCATTTTGGCGGTTTGACTTTACAAGAGAGCCAAAGCAACTGTTTGTGTTGGGAAAGATTAGAGAGTTCTGACTCTGGCGCATATTATGAGAGTTGAGAGGAAGATATGTGCAAAGAGCACTAAGTAACATGTTTTAATAAAAAGAAAAACAAGCTTTTATTCAAACACACAGCTCAGTTTTCAGAGCTGTCAAAATGCTTTTGCTTTTTGTCCGAACTGAAACAGCCCGCTATAATTTATATTTCAATCCACAAAAGGTTTCATCTCCAGTCTCAGAGATGTAGAGATGCGTGTGGCATGAATTCATTGCTTGGAATGTTCTAACATTTTATCACAAATTATAGTTGTTATTATTATAATTCATTTCATTTATTTGATCTTTTTTTATATTAATATCTTTGCTTTGCTAGCTTCTTGCCTTTTTGGTGAATTTTATAGACACTTTCAAGGCATTGTTTTCATCAAATCTTTTTATATTTTTTATAAGAAACATACTTATACAGTACATAACTGACTTTTATATTTTAAAAGTAGTTTAAACTATGTTATTAGCTATTTTGCTTTACTTGTTTAGACAATTTAGTTTTTCAGTTTACAGATAATATCTTGCTTTTTGCAGATTTTACATTTATATTTAGTAACCTACAAATTAGTTAAATCTGTAGCAGTTAAGCAAGTCGTAAAATACACACATCGATTTCAAAGGACAAACTGGTCAATAATAAACTGCATATTCATGCATAGCTCTATACAGAACATGTTTGCATAACTTTCTCAGTCCTTTACAGGTCATGCCGCATAAATTAACTTAGGCTCCATGCATTTTTGTTCCTTACTGTCTGTTTTCTGTTACTTTTTTAGATCCTTTTGAGGCGTTCATAATTTTTTCCATCCGACATGAAATTCGACGGATCAACCTACAAAGGGGCGACTACAGCCTGTTAGTCCCCGGACTCAGGAACACCATCGCTTTGGATTTCCATTTTAGCCAGAGCCTGCTGTATTGGACCGACGTCGTAGAAGACAAAATTTACCGTGGGAAGCTGTCAGAGGGTGGGGGTATGACAACTTTTTATTTATTTTTTTTACATTATTTATGACACTGTTAATATTTATGCCTTGATTATACTATACAAGCTATAATATGATGTAATGGAATTTACAGTATATAATGCACTGACTCTTGAGTATTCTAACAGAAAAGTGCAGAACTGAAAAATGCTTTTGTCAAGCTAGGAATTTTTTCGGGATGAAAGCATTTTCATCTATGTTGAAGTGCAACCTCCTGTTTCCACCATTTTCTCACAAAATGTGCCTGTCACTCCAACACAGCCAGATACATAAACAATGTGTCAAAAATATTTTATAAATACTAACAAATCTAGTGTTCACTACAGGATGCAATCAGAATGGTTTCAAAGTGCATTTGACAACTGATGGTGTTGTCAAAATTATTGCAGTAGCGTAGTATCTTTATTTATTTATTTCGCTTTTCTGATGTTACTTATATGACCTACTTAAAGTTAGGGACGCTGTCTAAAAATCCTAAACAATTTTTACAGTATGTATGATTTATGTTGACGTCATTGTTGCAACAAAAAATATAAGCTTAAAATTAGTTAATATTATAAAAACTGTGGCAGTGTATATTGGCATGTTAAAATGACAGAAATCGAATTAAGGGAAGAAGAAATATTATGATTTGAAATGAATTATGAAGTGAAATTAATGATTAATGTCTGAAGGTGTTAACAACACATCTTTGAGATATTTTATTTAATATTTTAAATGTATTTATTATTATTTTTACATTGTTGTTATATTTTCATGTTATTTATGTTTTGTTATTTGTTAGTAATAAGTTGTTGTCTGAGAACAGGTAATACAAAAAAAGTGTAAATCAAATGAAAGAGAAAATTGTACATTTATGTGAAGAAAATTCGAGTGGTCAGTCTAATTTTTTTCATGTTTCATATCCTTATTGTTCAGCATATTGCGAGAGAGCTCTTTCTTTAGCTCTGTTTTAGACTTCAGTCTACCAACTGTGTTAATATTTCATCTTCAAAAGCCCCAAAATGTGTGAGAAGTAATTTACACGCATATCACAAAGGAACTGATGAGTAGGTATCGAGAAAGTGGGAACCACTTTTTCTTGAGGGCTTTGCTAACATTTCCTTTCATACATTTCATAGGGTCCAAAATTAACACATACCAAACTCGTATGATCATGAACTTGACTAACAAGCTGACAACTGTAGACCATTTTCCCCCATAACATGACATTTAAATTACCCGATTGGTTGTCTTGGCAGGTGTTTCGGCAATCGAGGTGGTGGTCCAACATGGTCTAGCCACTCCAGAGGGCCTTGCTGTTGATTGGATAGCAGGAAATCTCTACTGGATCGACAGTAACCTGGACCAGATTGAGGTGTCCAAGTTGAACGGCGAATTAAGGACCACCCTGATCGCCGGGGGTATGGAACACCCTCGGGCGATTGCTGTGGACCCTGGCCAGGGGTGCGTTTCTCAATCTGGTCTCAACTTTGAGAGGAAATAAAAGCAAACACCTCCAGTTTTCCAATTACTTCATAGCTTTAATGAACAACTTCAGTGATTGATAGCTCCGTACTGTGGTTTGCGAATTGTAATAAACCAGTCTAATCACCCATAAAGGAGCTTTTTAAATGATTTCCAGAAGGGATATTACCATGAAATTGGGCCATTACACATTCTTACCTGTTTTGTAATTGCACTAATGCTGAAGCTTTTAATGAGGATGTGGTTTGCAAGCCCTCCTTTGAAAGTCCTTTAAACACTTGAGCTTTGTCGTCAACAGCGCCATCTTCTGGACCGATTGGGATGCCACGTTTCCTCGTATCGAAGGCGCTTCCATGAGCGGGAAACGGCGACATGTGGTTTTCAAGGATATGGACACCGGGGCCTGGCCTAATGGACTCACCTTGGATCACATGGAGAGCAGGATAGTATGGACAGATGCCCGGTAAGAAAGGATGCACACACTCTTCTGTTGCGTTTCGTCAAGATTCTGTGATGTTTTCGCAAGACAAGACCGTAAAGGGAATATTTTGGCTGATTTGGGAGGGAATTGGGAACAAGCTTGGATTCAGCCGTTGGTAACACATTCAATTGGCAGCTTTTTGTTGAATGATTGATGTGTTTTTGTACCGGTTCAAATTCGAGATCCACCTCAGCTGGAGACAAAATGACAGTCTGACGGAGATATGCTATTACTATAGATTATAATTTTGGGCGGGGGGTTTACAAAGCAGAAGTATAGCAATTTTGCTGTCTTGACACATTCATATACTCTCATCATGCATTTCTCTCAGCGCTTATTCAATTCCTCCTCTGCCCGGTGGCTCCAAATGCACTGCAAATTAATATCCAGATAATTAGATTCTTGGACTTAATGAAGAATCTGATCAATTCTCTACTTTTGATTGCCTCATTTTTGTCTCTGCTATATTCAGATCACACATCCCTCTTTTTCTCACAGTCTGTCAACAGTTTCTATCTTTTTCTCTCAGCTGTCTTTTTCAACAAACCAGTGTAAATTTTGATTTAGTTTTAGTCATATTTTAGTCATCTGTATTGTTTTAGTTTAGTTTTAGTCGACTACAACTACACTAAAACTAAAACTGTAGATTTAGTTGGCTAAAATCTAATGGGTTTACTTAAATTATAATGCATCAATTAAGCCTTTCTCTAAAATTTCCAAACTGATTATATACTCCTGGAGAAAACATCTATTAAATGATTAGTTCAGTTCTGAATTAAAATTTCCTGATAATTTACTCTCTCCCATGTCATTCAAGATGTTCATGTGATTCTTTCTTCAGTCGAAATCTTAATTAAGAATCTTAATTTCTTTAAGATTTGGATTTCACTGGGGTTTAATGGGTGGAAGGTATGAAGTTCGATTAGATTCAGTTCAGTTCAAATTGTTTTGATTTTACTTGTCATGATTTGATATGACTCGAGTCAAATCAGCCTGAATCGAATCAAGCCTAATGCATATTGTTTAACTCTGTACTCAAGTCAATTTATTTTATTGAATTAATGCAATCCAAAGTGATGATTTCATGTCAACTTCACAATACTCTGATGATGATGATGATTATATGATTATTTGTCGGTCCTCAGATCTGACGCCATATACTCTGCTCTATATGACGGCACGGGAATGATTGAAATTCTTCGAGGACACGAGTTCCTCTCTCACCCCTTCGCTGTGTCTCTCTTCGGAGGGAACGTCTATTGGACCGATTGGAGGACCAACACATTGACCAAAGCCAACAAATGGACCGGAGCCAATGTGACCGTGATCCAAAAAACCAGCGCCCAACCCTTCGACCTGGAGATATACCATCCCAGCAGGCAGCCACAAAGTAAGAAACCGTCTCGCTGTCTTTCAAAACTATCTAGAGGGACTTTGAACAGATGATGATTTGAAGGATCCAAAAGAACATAATGAGAGAAATCTAGATTGAGCGAAGTTGTCATGTTGGATTAACAGCGTTCAATGGCCCAGTTTTGGCACATTCCCATTTCTCACTAGAAGATTTTAGGGACTAATTGGCTGCAAAGCTGTCTCGTCAAGAACTCCCTTGGTTCATATCAAGAATTCCCATCATTTCTGAAATATGAAACTGTCAGACTGTCAAACACTACAAGGTCACATTTCTGTTCTGACTTCCTTTCTTAAAAATTAAATGGACTTTTCAAAGATTTTATTTGATTTTATTCTCTATTCCTTTAAAATGCTGCAAAAAACATCAAACAACTTTTGTATAGTAAGGTTTCAAGGTTTATAGTGGAAAGAAAGATATGTTTGTTTGTTTGTTAAAATTAGTCGAACACTAAATGTCACATTTCTGTTATGACTTTCTAAATGCACTTTTACAAACAGAGATTCCATTACAACCAAGAAAGTAAACTACTCAACAAGAATCAAGAGATTTTTTTTAAAAAATTTTTAATTGAGTTATTTTTTGTTTTGTTTTTTATTTCTTCTTTTTTCAGAGAAATAAAAAAAAAAAGAACAAAATAAGTTTTCTATTCCTGTAAGGTCAGTGTACCTTCTGGTAATTTGATTTTCGTTTTAGAAAAACGTTCTTATAATACACCAGAATCAAACAAGGGGAAAAGCCATTTTCCACCTTTTCCGTTGAAAAGGCGGAAATAAAAGAACTAAAAACTAAAACAGAAAAAGGCTTTGATTTTGAACCACAGAGTTTCAGGACAGCAACACCATTCTTAAGAGCATAGTGGCATTTACATATGGCATATAGCAGGTGCCATACCCCTGCAGACAAAAAAGCTAATGATGTTGCTCGTTTTCTGTGCTTTTGATCAAATATATGCAAGCTTGATGAGCATATAGACTTCTTTCAAAAACATTAAAAATAGTTTCCAAAGAATGTATGTATGTGTGTGTATTTGTGTGTATGTATATATATATATATATATATGATCAAAGATCTCCATTGTTTATCCTTTTGATCTTTAATTCATAAAATTAGCAAAAATCTAACCTTTCATTGAATGAAAAAAAATTGGGAGAAAAATTCCGTCGTGAAATAATTTTTTTTCTCCAAAACACATTGGCCATAATTATTGCCACCCCAATTATTGTTTATGTGTAAAATATCTTTGTAGTGTATTACCATTCATATTTACATATTTTTTTTTAGCGCACCAGGGTGATCATGAACATGAAATTGTCCTGCCATGATTTCATGCTCCACAGGAGTATAAACATCAGGAAACACAAAGGCCAAATTTCCGTAATCATTCATGACAATGGGTAAAACAAAAGAATATAGTACTGATGTGCAGCAAAAGATTATTGAGCTTCACAAAATAGAAAGTGGCTGTAAGAAAATAGCTAAAGCATTGAAAATCCTCATTTCCACTATCAGGCCGATAACTAAGAAGTTCCAATCACTTAAAATTATTACTAATCTGCCTGGAAGAGGATGTGTGTCTCTATCAGCCTAATGTGTGGTGAGGTGGAAAGTTTGAGTGGCCAAAGACTCTCCAAGGATCACAGCTGGAGAATTGCAAAGATTAGTTGAGTCTTGAGTCTCAGAAAGCCTACATCCCTACAAGTTGTTCGGGAGGGTTTCAAGAAAAATCCTCTGTTCTCATCCAGTATATGCAGTTGTCAGAAAAGATTGGAACTTCAAATGGGACCAGCTTCTGTGGTCAGATGAAACTAAATAAAGAGATTTTTGGCAGTAAACCCACCTCACAGGGATAAAAATTACCCCATGCCCACGGTTAAATATACTGCTGGATCTTTAATGATGTGGGCCTATTTTTTCCACTGGAGGTCCTGGACATCTTGTTCAGATACATGGTATCATGGATTCTATCAAATACCTACAGATAAAAATCGAAACCTGACTGCTTCGGCTAGAAATCCTGTAATGAGCCGAGGTTGGATTATCCATCAGGACAGTGATCCAAAACAAGCATCAAAACCAACACAAAAATGTGTCAGTTTGCACAAAATGAAGCCGTCCTAGTCCCCTGACCTGAACCCTAAAGAAAATGAGTGGAGTGAACTGAAGAGAAGAAGCACTAACATGGAGCTGGGAATCTGAAGGATCTGTAGAGATTCTGTATGAAGGAATGGTCTCTAATCTCTCATCAGGCATTATAGGTGAAGACTGAGAGCTGTTACCTTGGCAAAAGGAGGCTGTAAAAAGTACTAAGTAGAAGGGTGCCAAAAGATGAAAGGAAAGATTGAAGAAAACGTTTATTTCATAATGTGATTTTCTCCACACTTTTAATTCTTTCCCTTTATTCAAAAGGATAAAAAAAAAAATCTAATTTATTTTTTACAGTCATTTTTTATCACATTTACCAAGGGTGCCGATATATTCCTATTGAAGTTCGTGGACACGCACCGTGTAGTAAATACGCCTAGCCTAATAATTCTAGAAATGTTTAGCATTCAAATATTACAAAATCAAAGCATTTTTGGGTCACACTTTATTTTAAGGTGTCTTTGTTACACTGTAATCAAACATTTAAATACCCCTTTAACTACATGTACTATAGGGTTAGGATTATGGTTTGGTTTAGGGTTAGTTGCATGTAATTATGCATAATTACTATAGTAACTACATGTAACATACACAACAACAACACTGTAAAATAGTGTTAACTGTTTTTCTGTTTTAGTTTCTTGCTGATAGTCTTTTCTGTGCATCAATGGAAAAAAGGAAAATGGCTTGTTTTTCCTTCATTTGATTCTGGAGTTCTATTTGACAATTAAAATAACGGTCCTTTTTTATTTTTGAAATTGTCTTTCTAAAACGAAAATCAAATTACCAGAAGGTACACGGACCTCACAAGCTTTGTTCATTTTCAGGAGTAGAGACGTGGCGGGCGAGCCAAGCTTGTTCACAAGATACCTTTGACTTTGTAATGTGTACCTGCTAGCGGCACTTGCAAGTCAAAGAGGGAATTCATGAATGATCTCCATGGTCAAATCTGGACGGGCAGGAAGTTCATGAATGACCTTCGTGGTCAAATCTGGACGGACAGAAAGTTCATGAATGACCTTCGTGGTCAAATCCGGATTGGCAGGAAGTTCATGGGTAACCACTGTGACTGCATCGGGACAGGATGAAAGTTTGTTGTTTGACAGTGCGTTGATGAACGCCACCACCGGGCAAAGAGTCAAATCGTGCTCTGCTGCCCCACAAGGCTGTAGCATCAGCCGCCACCTCTGGAGCTTTAGCTGTGATGTACGCAGCCCAGATGCACCATAATGTGACCCCCATTTTGGGGATTGCTGCCGACAGGGGAATTAGTTCAGGAACCGGAAGTCCATAGTGAGCTGGTTTGGTGATACCAGCTGTACGGATTGACACCATCAGTGGATCCTCCACGCTGGATACCAACCTCTGACGCTTGATGACAGGATCCTCTGACGGAACAGAGGGTTGTGATACAATTGTTGTCACAATATATGGCTTTGGAAGGTCTGTAGAAACTTGACAAGGTTCTGGAAGCTCTGCAGCAGGTTCATGGAACTTTGAAGTAAATTCGTGGAACGCAGGAGCAGACTCATGGGACTCTAGGTTGGACTCATGGCACTCTGGGTCGGACACATGGGGCTCTGGAGCGGGTTCATGGAGCTCTGGAGTGGCTTCAGGGAGCGCTGGAGTGGATTCGTGGAACTCAGGCAGAATTTTACAGTTCAGAGGTCCTTCTTGGTCCGCCATTACCGTGCAGATGGCGGCCGTGGGAGTGTGAGGTTCGATGATTATGACCTTTTTCTGGCATAGCTTACGCCTCCGACGTGGCTGATGAACTGGACGAACAACTGTGACTTGGCTTTGGTTCTGAGGATCAGCGATGACTTGGCTTGACTCACGATGATCTACGATGACTTGGCTTGAATCACGATGATCTACGATGACTTGGCTTGGTTCACGATGATCTATGATGACTTGACTTGGTTCACGATGATCTACGATGACGTGGCTGGATACGAGACGATCAGCTGATGGAGGACGCAACTCTGGACGATCAGCTGATGCCTGACGAGACTCTGGCCTTTTTGTGTACCGGGGTAGTGGTGGCCACCATGTTGTGACAGAGATCGGGTATGGAAACCACAGGGCAGAAATGTTCATGACACACAGGACTGGAAACTAACAAAACAGACACTGCGGGTGGTTGTACCAAATCCTGTTCCGCTTCTCCCACAGTGAACGATAAACCAGACAGAGTCATGCATATTCCATAAAATTCTTTAGACTACAATTGAAACTTCCATCGGGAAAATGCTTTCTTAAGTCTTCATGTAATCCATGACGGAAAATGTCTTTTAATGCTGCTTCATCAAAAGGCACATGATTGGATAACTCACAGAATTCCTGAACGTATTCCTTTATCGGTGAATTCCCTTGCCAGAGCCGGAGGAGTTGGCCGAAGTAATCCATGATGACAAGGAACACTGATGAAAGCCGCTGGATCGTGTTTGGCGAGGTCTTCTGTTACGGGGCGTACAATGGAGTTGGAGTCCAAATACAAGCTTTATTCAAAAACAGGGTAATCACAGGCATAGGTCATGGAACGGCAAATAGGAATAGCAGAGGAATGGCAGAATTGTGGTCAGTAACAGGCGTAGAGTTCGAGGCAGGCAGAAAATATACACAGTCCAATAAAACAAGGCAATAAATCCAAGGAACTGGCAGATAAATCTCAAAGACTAGAAACAGACGGGATCAGACATGGGTAAACAAGACAAGAATCAAAATGCTCGGAATTGCTAGGTGGGATAGCAAACAGGAACCGTAACATAACCACAAGACCTCGCACTGGATGCGAGGCTGAATGTCTCTTAAATAGTCTATGGAAATGAGTTGCACCGGGCTATGGTAATCAGTGACAGGGATCAGGAGTTCTGGGAAATGTAGTCTGTTTGAACGAATGAGAGTGTGGGTGTGTGTTGCATAGTCCGAGGTGAAGCGCCCTCCAGTGGTTTTAGCGGGCACTTCACCTGCTGATTTCAGAAAGTTGTTCATGGAGACAGAGACTGCAAAAAGCACGCCCACTTTATTTTCTTTATTTTGCAAAAGCAGTTTGTAGCGCTTTGTTCATTTTGAGTGTATACAGTTTTGAATAGTGTCTTTTTCTTATCAGTATGACCCAAAATGACAATCATCCGCCGACCCGAGAAGTGTGTTGTAATGCTCTATAGGATATGTAGGCTGTTGGCAAGAAATATTTGCAACATACAAAAACAATATGAAGAAACACTATTGTATCTATTCGCTGAGCAGTACAGGAGAGCGTTTCAGGGCTGCCCACGCTTGCGAAACAAATATTAAAGCACAATCTCACTTTTTAAGAACAACCAAAAATACGAAAAATCTAGATTATTGTAAATGTTTCTGTTTCTTAAAGAGAAATTAAGTGAAATAAGAAACGTTTGATTTTTGGTTTTGTTTAAGTAGAAAATCAAGATGCTGCAAAAAAAAACAAAAAAAAACATGGAATTTATTTGTTTTCTTTGTGTGTATTGGTGTTTTTTTGTTTGTTTTGTTTTTTGTTTTTGTTTTGTTTCTTATTTCTTTTTTTGTTCTCGAAAAGAATTAAAAATTCCATATGAAAAAAAAAATCATTAGAGTTATCTATTCCTTTAAGATGCTGGAAAAACATGTAATAATTTTATTTTCATTTGTTTGTTTATATTTTCTGGAAAACTATAAACTATATACACTATAAAACTGTAAATCCAAGCAAAAAAATGTCCTGTAATGTGTTTTTAGAATGACTGTTTTTAGAATTGGTTGCGAGTTCTACTGACCTCTGGGTAATTTCTTGTAGCATGCATTAGCTCAATCAACACTGAACATGCACTTGAAATCTGTCCCCCCTTCTGTAACCCACTTTTAATTGGCCTAATAGAATCTGTCCACCGTTTGGGCAATAAAGTACAAAAGAAGAGCCAAAAAACGCCCCATAAATAAAACACAATTGAATCAGCCGCGATGGCTGTCCAGCATCTTTTCCCTCGGGTGTACATCTGCCAGATGTGGAAGAATCAGCCTTCTGTCAACACATCGAGCTTGGCATCATCCACCAAAGTAAAATTACACCCTTAATGGCGCTAAGAGGCTCTTTGTTAACTCATGACTCCAGATAAATACTCATAATGGGTTGGCGGAAATTTTCACACAGTGTTCCAGACTGTGATTGGCAGCTGTAAATCTATAGTTTGGATGGAGCGATATGCTGGACAGATGTGTGAAGGCTTTTTGTGGGATGGTGGCTTTGCTTTTTTCTTCTTTTTTTCTTTTTTCTTCAACTTCTGATCAAACTTCGAGTCAATTTAAAGTAGTGAAAGAACCTTCGACTGCATACAGTACTTGAAAATGATGATGAAAGTGAATCTTCTTGAGTGAATCATTTTTAGAATAATATATTTAGGCTTGTCGTCTCTAGCTTTCAACCAGGTTGTTTTGAAATGTACTTCATAGGCTAGTTTAGAAAGTTGTTTTTATCTTTTTTTTTTTTTTTTTAAGCCAAACGTGTGTTTCTGACTCTGAGTGTCTTAGTTCGAAACATTTATCATCATTTTTTTCACTTTCTTTGTTTCTGCTCTTGTCTGTTTGTCCTTTGTTTTTTTTTGTTTTTTTTTTTATAGTGCATTTTCCCTTTTATTTTATGCTCTTGTTGCTGTTAATTAGTTTTTATTGTTGTTCTTTAAGGCTTCTCTTAACTTTATTTATTTGGTTTATATATATATAAAACATTCTTATTTTTTTTCCAGGAAATTATTCTAGTTAATAGTCACGTTAAACGATTAACCGACAAAATAATGATTTAATATATTTAATAAAGTTAACGATCTTTAGACTGAACCATTTCTAATCATTTTTCTTATTGTTATTATTTATTTTTGTTTCTGCTCCTTGGTTTTGTCCTGTGGCTTAGCACCTGGTGTTCTCTGTTTTGGGATTTTGTTTATAGTGCAGGATGTCTGTTCCGTGTCCGCTTTCATTACCTGTCTGCGTTTGAAGAGGCTGGCCCGCATCTCTATCGGTTTTCATGTGTCAGAATAGCTTAGCAAGAGTGCCATAGAGATTGCTGTATTCATTAGGCCTGAAACTACTGTTTTTTATGGACTTGTTTATGTTTTTTCTTTTTTTCTTTTTTTTTTTTGTGCAGTGTATTTTACGGTCCCATTTAGAGTTGTGGAGTAACAACCTTGCTGTGAGCAAGAACAAACCCTGGGATTGTTGGGTGGGGAATAAGGGCCTAATTACTCAGCACAGCATCCACATATTCCACTTGTTAAGCAGAGTGCTTTTGGTTTTCAGGTCTGCATGCATAGATGCAAGCCAATTGCATAAAAACTAGCTAAAGAAATCCTACAAGGCTCACAGATCAATCATTAGAGGATAATTAAATATAAATGTGACATAGAATGTATACTCATATATTCTTTTTTTCCGTCTCTTCTCCCATCTTTTCAGCGCATAATCCATGTGATGGTAACAAGGGAAGAGGCCAATGTTCTCACCTCTGTCTAATAAATTATAATGGTTCTGCATCTTGCTCCTGTCCACATCTCATGAAACTGTCCGCCAACAACCGAACTTGCCAAGGTGAGCTAAAGCCGTCGTCTGGACTTTTACAAGACATGTTTGGCCCAAAGACCCAAACACTGAAATTTGAAGAGTTTTAAAGATAAAGATAAAAGAGAAAAAAGATTTTTAAAAAATCAGATTAAGCATATTAAGTGTATTTTATATTGATTATAATAGTGTTATTATTTTATTACCATTTTTTACTACTACTGCTGCTATTTTTGCTTCTATTTTTTTCTCTTAAATATGAGTTACTGTCTCATATTTATATCATACGATATAGTTAAGCAATATCACACGAGTAACGAGCACAATATCACACTAGTGCGGTTTATATCCTCATTGGCGAATGTGATACTGATTTTATACAACAGTTCAATAAAGTTAATATTGTGCTATGTTTTAGATAGTTTTGCCAACGAAAATATTAGCCAAGAGCCAGAGCAGAACTGTTGTGCGTATCTGGGCGACACACCGCTGGTGTTTCTGAATGAATTGACAAAATGAATGAACAAATCAATCGGGGGAACCAATAATTCAATGACCCATTCATAAAGAGAGCTATTTACTGCATTGCTGAATGAATCATTCGTTTGATCGAATCGAATAAATGAATGACTCAAGAACTTACTCATTCGCCACCTTCTGGCAGTTTTAGTTTCTCATTTAGAGTATCATATCATTAAAAACACTAAAGGTATAGTTCCCCCCCCAAAATTTAATTCTATTATTTACTCAACCTCATAGCCTCATGGTTGTTGTAGCCTAAATGTTTGTGTAATAAATTCTATGTTGAACGAAATAAAACATCTTTTTAAAGCTACTTTTTTCATTTATATTTGATGCTTTTCTCATTTAACACAATAATGACTTTATCTTTTGTGGGTCATTTCTTTGCAAATTATGTTATATTTGCACATACAATTGGCTATTAATTAATTTTTTCATCATGTAATTAATTAGATCAAAATTTGTAATTATTTGATAGCCCTGCACACATATATTTATTTTAATAATACATTATAGTAATCTCTATTATAATAAAAACAAAATTGACATTAATTAAACTTGTACATAGTACATATGCAAATAAGTAAATTTAATAAGAGCTGCAAGTATTTACCTTGTCCTTTTCAACATAGTTGTTAGATTTAGTAATATCTTACTGGTCTTACAATTACAAGTCTAATGCACAGAATTGATATTTGGACCCAAATATTTTTTTTACACAAATGGGCAAAAAAAGTGGGCATTTTGGGCAGGAAGAATTCACACACTGATGCTTCAGCCAGGCACAAGTTGCAAATTACAGTATATGTTTCTTGGTAAAAATGAATGATCCAATTGAAATAGACTTGATAAAAAGCAGAATGTCTGATATTGGAATAATTATAGCGTGTATCAGGAGACATATATGACCTACCTAAACTCATTACAGACTGAAATGGAGATCTCTTTAACGGCTGCCCCAGAGATCTCTCTGGAGGTCAAGAAAAGAGAATTTACAGTATGAGTCCTTTGAGCTTTATGTCTTTATAGCGCTAGCTTTGTAAGGACACTCAATTCCCCTTATTACATTTGTCCCGTTAACAGATTTAGGTCATATGTTTCTCTCCTGGAGATACTAGAGACAGAGAAACTGAATTAAATTGCGAACGAATTTGAATTGAACCATATATTTTTGTTCCTGAACAGTCGTGAAGAAATTTCTGTTATACGCTCGGAGATCCGAGATTCGAGGGGTGGACATAGACAACCCTTACCTCAACGTCATCATGGCCCTCACCGTACCAGATATTGATGATGTCACGGCGGTGGATTATGATGCCATAGATGAGAGGATTTACTGGGCTGACGTGAAGACCCGAACTATAAAACGAGCGTTCATTAATGGAACCAAACTCGAAACAGTCATGTCTGGAGGTATGTTGCAATCCTTTTGCCAGTTCATATTGCTTTTAATTTTCCTACTTTTATTAATAAAGACAAATGTGTCTTTGCAAAGAAAACCTATTATTAAGTTATTACTTATTTTACCTTATTGTTGTCATTTTGTTTGCACTGATTCAGTTTGTTTTATTAGCATGAATCAATATGCAGATTATTATGTTATATATTATGTTATTTATTTTCTCTTCTTTTTTTAAATGTAGATTTTTTAACTAAAAAATGAATCAATACTTCGTTTAGTACCTTTTATGAATGAAAATTAATATTTTATTTTGTTTTAATTAATTATTGTTTTGTAATTATAATTTTCGTCCCCTCCCTATTTTTTTATATATCGCTGCCTTGTTTCATTTTCTTAAAACATTTTATCGAAGGAGCAAATTATTATATGAGCATTTTTATTATTATTTCCCATTTCTTCTGCACATTTCTTCTTTACATCTGTGCATGCATATGTCACAGAGGCAAAAGTTAAAGAAAAACACTGTAAAGAAAAATAATTATTATTTACATTTTACGTATTTCTTCTTTACATTTGTTTTCTTTTACGTCTTTTTATCGTGATGAGAAATGCACATTATTTATTGTTAATATCTGTAATTACAGATCTCTCCAATGTCCGAGGCTTGGCTATTGATTGGCTGTCCAGAAACATGTACTGGATGAGCTCAGACAACGATGAGACCCACATTAATGTTGCCCGTCTTGACGGATCTCTTAAAACCACCGTCGTTCACGGAATGGACAAGCCCAAGTGTCTCGTCCTGCATCCGTCTAAAGGGTAAAATAGCAAAAACCATGATAACAATTAACCATAATCAGTAATGGAGAAGTTGTGGGCCTGCGTGTCGCTAAAGATCTATATCCTGTTTTTATTAACGAGTAATTGCATACTTCCATCGAAATGTCACCTTTCGTTACCTTCAAAACAGTGTGTAAGATACATCAGTTAGAAAGCTAATTACTGAACAGGTCTCTGTTTATATTCAGTGTGCACAATTAACAAAAGTTATTAGAGTCATTTTCTTGGAGTTGATTAAGACTGACAAATTGTTATATCCGTGAAAACTCTTTAACGATGCCAAACTGGTTGTCAGCCAATCAGAAATGCAAATTTATCTTGCCCTTGTTGGACTAGTCGGTGACAGCTCTTTAATTAGCATATATTATGATTCCAGACATGCAACCCAATTAAAAATGGAGCCAGTTCCACGAAAATGTTTGCATGAGGTTTAGTATAGCGCAATTCTGTATTACAGTGATGGATTTTAAGCATGGTACAGTGGGCATGTTGTTTTATTTTGTCCCACGAAATCTCTAGATAGATCTGCGCCCCTCGTGTCACATTTTTTCCGCCAACTGTCTGCTCGTTTTAGCTTCCGACCCTGTCGACATTTCTGAAAGTCATCTGTCAGGTAGGTTCATGCGGTCTATCAAGATGTATGAAGGAGATAGAGACAGCTTTATTTGATTGTTTTGTGCTCTGTGGTGATTGTGAAGATAAAGTTCTTTTCTACCTCCCCGACCTTCACACAGGTCACGTTCCTTAAAGCGTAAGAGTCCCATCCTTCATCTTGAAGACTCATCCATCTCTCTGAATGTATCTTGTTTTGTTGTGGTCTACAGGAAGATGTTCTGGATGGACGGGGGCACAATAAATATGGCCAACATGGATGGCAGTAACATCAAGATTTTGCACCAGAACCAGAAAGAGCCTGTTGGTAAATTCACATTCCAAAAACTAAAGTAGTGAGCTTAGACAGTATTTCAAGCAAAGTAATACTTAGACAGTATTTCAAGCAAAATTTTAAAAAATAATTATGTCTCCTGTTCATGCTGCTGTTCATTATTTCAGCTGCTAATACATAAATAGACATACATAAATTCTGTCGGATCTAGGCAGGTGGAGCTGGGGGAGGTGGAGGATTTCAAAGGATCTCTGTTAGCGCACTGCAGGACTAGCTTACAGCAAACACTAAACCAGACTATTTAAAAGTTGGGCAAGCAATCTCCTTGGGGCTGCAGCATCAGCAGAGGCCAGCCAGCTTGTGCCATGCAGTAATGATGTGACTGCATGCAAATTGCATCTAAAGGAACTTAATAATTGTAGTACATCAAGTTAAACTAAATAAAAATGAGAAATTCATTTTTTTTTTTAAATATCTTATTTTGTTCAAAGTAATGAAATGTAACGGATCATAGGGCAAGGCTTTAACAATACTAGCTATTTTTATGCTTTGCTTTTTGTCTTGTCTTTCATTTGCAAACACCATAAAGTATTTGTTTTGTTTTGCTCTGCGGCGCTCTGCCTTGTTTTGTTTTGATTTTAGTTTTTCTCTGTGCTGTTTTGATTTCATTTGCAAAAACATTTCATAAAGCTATTGTTTTTGTTTCAAACAATCTAAAAATTACATGGCCATGTATATGTACGTGCACATACTAGGGGTGGGCAATATGACCAAAATCTTATATCACGATATGAGTAATGTTATATCATGATATAGTTATTTTTGCTCTAAATAAGGTTTTTATATAAAAAAAATCATACCATTTGAAATTTAATAATTGTTATTACCATTTTCAATATTATTTTAAAAATTTATACTAGCCTAAAAGCTTACTGCTAAGCAGTGATAAAGAAAAAGCAAAGAAAACAAACTACAATAGAACAAAGACAAAAATGAAATAGACCTACCTGGAAAATATCAAGCACTAGAAATACTACATAAAAGGTATGAAATGGTCAAATGTATAAAAGACAATGCATAGTCTTTACTGTGTAGATTATATATACATTTATTCTTATCAAAGTTATAAAAGAGAGCAGGGAGAAATTTTCTTTTTTGTTTGATTACCATTAATAATGACAGCAGGTGAATTTGGATGCTGTCCCTTTAAGACTGACTACACCAATTTATTATAATCATGCTTTGTCTTTATCAACTGTACCTTCACTTAAGACTCTGTTTACTTGCAAATACATGGTCACTTTGACACATAGGTATGTGTATTTAACCAGACAAGCCCAATAGGCGGCAAAAAGCACTCATTCCTCACTGGCTTCATGCCGAGAGCCTCTCACACAGCGCTGAGAAACAGTCTTTAAGAGAGTGCGTGCATATGCTGAAATGAGTTGTCTTTTGCTGCTAATTGACCCTTCACAAAGGCCCACCCCCTTCAGTTACTGTTGCTATGTCCAACAAGCCATGCGTCATGTTCTCACGCAGTGAAAAATACATCGCGGCACAAAGAGGACACTGACAACACGTCGACAGACAAGACAGAGCAGGTTACTTTTAAAATGAAACAGTTTCATATTTAAAATATTGTAATTTCTTAAAGAAGTTTAAAAAATAAATACTGTATAGTGTCTCTTTAATGTGTCGTGACAGATCGCTGTAGCTCCTCAGTTCGAGCGGCTCGTGAATCGACCATCTCTTCATACTAATTCATTTATAGTATCAAATAAACATGAATGAGCATCATAAGGAATGTTGTTTCAAGCACAGAAAGATGTGAGTACACACAATTTTTCAAGTTCAAGTTCACAAACTTTAATTTACTAACTCCCCCGACTGCTTTGTCGAACAAAATGGCGTATTTGGGGTTATGATTGGTTAGATCGCCTGTCAATCAAACTGCCAGCGAAGGGTTTGAAACTTGTTTTATAAACCGTGATGTTTAAAAATGCATGCAAACAATGTCATGACCGCGCTGCACAGCGTTACCACGATAGAGACGATAGTCCAATATCTCTACCGGTTAATTGTCTACTGGTATATTGTCCACCTCAGCACAAACTGTAACGGCATGTGAGTGTAAGGGCACCATTTTCTCATTATTCCTCTTCCTCTTGGCCATGTCTTTAATTTGTAATTTGGTCTGAGAAGTAGCCCAAGATATTATTGTTAGAGCTCTCTGAGATGTTCCCGGTTCTCCCCTCAGCTCATAATTAAAACAAAAATATCCCTCACACGCAGTACATGTGATTATGGCCTGAGCCAAATCTTAAGTAACAGCAGTTATCATTATGATGTGAGGGAGGGATTATTGCGAATGAAGGGAAAAATAACAGCAAACAACCTTTTGAACTCTTTTTGTACACTCTTTATGCTGTGCCACAAATAAACATGGCTTTGCCGTAGGGGAAAGTGCAGATTCCAAATAACTAGACATTTTGTAAGCAACGATGTGTTGATATTCATGAGATAAAACAATTTTCAATTCTTTTTCATTTAAATCAGCCATTTTTAACAGAAACATACCAACATCTTGGAATAGAGATAAGGTCAAATATTAAAGTTTGGGATAATTTAATTTAAAATTCAACATCAGTTTAAAGGAATATTCTCCAAAAAAATGAAGAATGTTATCATTTGCATAATTCATATTGTCTCTATTTTAATGATTTTCTCTCTCGAGGCTTCCTTTATTTGATCAAAAATACAGTAAAACAGTAATTTTGTGAACTGCAAATTATTGCAATTTCTAATAACCATTTCCTATTTGAATGTTAAAATGTAATTTATTCCTTTGATGGCAAAATTTTCAGCATCATTACTCCAGTCTTAAGTGTCACACCATCCTTCAGAAATCATTCTAATATGATGATTTGATACTTAAGAACATTAATTATTGTCATAATCAATGGTGAAAACACTTGTGCTGCTACATTTTGGTGAAAACTTACTCTTTGAGTAATAGAAAGTTCAGAATAACAATAACTATGCTTATGAACAGCATATATGTATGTATTATTTAAAATCATTGTTTTCATGTTTGAATGAACAATCACATTACATGTTTTCATATCATCTTTGTGCTTATTAGGGCTGTCGATTGACTACTCAGCCAACAAGCTGTACTGGATAAGTTCCGGAAACGGAACCATTAATAGGTGTAACCTGGATGGGAGTGGCCTGGACGTGATTGACAGCTTAAAAAAAGAGCTACGGAAAGCCACGGCATTAGCAGTGATGGGTGAGTGAAGGCTGTTTTCACCAACATTAAATTAGTAAGGTTAATTATAACTGAGCATATAATGGAGCTATTTAATTAGAACAGTGATAGACAGTATAAATGGACTCTGAACAGCGGTGAATGAGTGATAAGGAATAGTTTTTATGCTGAATGTGGGCTCCAGGGTTTTTGTTAAAGCTTAATTGTGGAGCTGTTTTAGTACACTGCAATTACATATCAATTGAGGGAGATTGTTGTTTCCAAAGGGTTTGAATCACAACACTATTCATGTTCTGACATGGTTTTTTTTCTTGAACTTTGATGACTCACAACTTTTGATGTCACAGCTGTGTTTGCTGATTGTAGCAGCAGCTCTGCCGGTTTTGAGACTTGGCCAAAGACGGATATGAATTTGTTCTGTCATCTTATATGTGCCTTCTGACTCACGGTTGGTTTTCAGTACAGATCATAAAGATTTATTATGACTTTTACATTTATTCTTTTAGCAGGTGCTTTTATCGAAGGGTGAAGGATGTTACCAGTGTGTTACCGGTTTATTCTTCCTTAAATGAAGGGGGTGAAATTTGTTATATTTTCCTCAAATATTATCTAACCTTTTTCTCTCTCTCTCTCTGTAAACTGCACTGATGGATTGCGCATAATAAGATTAAGTATATTCATTATGAAAGGATATAGGGTCAGTTTGAATTTCATTATGTTCATAACTATCAACAACAAACAGCCATAGTTACATTTATAAACATTCTTTTTTGCCGAGAGCAGATAGTGTTTTAATTCCATTGTCTTTCTCTCACATAAAGAAACTCATTGAAGCACTTGCCTGTTTGCCCCTCTTGTTTTCATCATTTCATTTTTTTTTCTGTCCTGCTGCGTAACTTTGATGAAAAGGGTTCTGAGAGTACAGTGTCCATTTTTCATCATTTATGGATCGACATTAATATTGTTTATGAGTACAAACAGCTGGTTAAAAACCAGAGGATCATCAGCTGAAGACAAGATAAATCAATTCCCCTTCAGCTTTCAGGAGATAAAATGTTCCTGCTTCCCAGGGAGAGAAGATCTGGAAGTGTTTTAATTATGCCTAACTTATCATTAGTGAGGTTTGGGGTGGTATCCTGATAGGATAGATAAGAATAGAAATTCAGCTGTATTTTGGGTAGAAACTCTATCACGGGGCTTCGTGGACAGGAAAGTTTCACATTATTTAAAGACTCGGACACGTTTGTTCACTATAAAAAAAAAAAAAATAGGTTGCAAATAAAATGATTACTGGAGTACATTTTACAAGAAACCACTTTCAGTCTTTCTACCTCAAAATGTCACATTTAATTCAATTTGTAACTTGTCATTTCTTTGTAATCGATTGTGAAATTTACTAGCAATTTCTGAGTAAAAACTGTGTTTACACCTATTTTTTATTTTTATTATTTTTTTTGGCTTTGGTTAGTTTTGTTTACAAAAAAAGTCATTGCTTGGCACATTAATATAAAATTAAATTGATTACATAATTTGAAATATGATTCATCAATATGTATGTATTCATGTTCATATGTATTTTAACATATACTGCAGAATATATACAGTACTGTGCAAAAGTTTTAGGCAGGTGTGAAAAAATGCTGTAAAGTAAGAATGCTTTCAAAAATAGACATGTTAATAGTTTATATTTATCAATTAACAAAATGCAAAGTGAGTGAACAGAAGAAAAATCTACATCAAATCAATATTTGGTGTGACCACCCTTTGCCTTCAAAACAGCATCAATTCTTCTAGGTACACTTGCACACAGTTTTTGAAGGAACTCGGCAGGTAGGTTGGCCCAAACATCTTGGAGAACTAACCACAGTTCCTCTGTGGATTTAGGCAGCCTCAGTTGCTTCTCTCTCTTCATGTAATCCCAGACAGACTCGATGATGTTGAGATCAGGGCTCTGTGGGGGCCATACCATCACTTCCAGGACTCCTTGTTCTTCTTTACACTGAAGATAGTTCTTAATGACTTTCGCTGTATGTTTGGGGTCGTTGTCATGCTGCAGAATAAATTTGGGGCCAATCAGATGCCTCCCTGATGGTATTGCATGATGGATAAGTATCTGCCTGTACTTCTCAGCATTGAGGATACCATTAATTCTGACCAAATCCCCAACTCCATTTGCAGAAATGCAGCCCCAAACTTGCAAGGAACCTCCACCATGCTTCACTGTTGCCTGCAGACACTCATTCGTGTACCGCTCTCCAGCCCTTCGGCGAACAAACTGCCTTCTGCTACAGCCAAATATTTCAAATTTTGACTCATCAGTCCAGAGCACCTGCTGCCATTTTTCTGCACCCCAGTTCCTGTGTTTTCGTGCATAGTTGAGTCGCTTGGCCTTGTTTCCACGTCGGAGGTATGGCTTTTTGGCCGCAAGTCTTCCATGAAGGCCACTTCTGACCAGACTTCTCCAGACAGTAGATGGGTGTACCAGGGTCCCACTGTTTTCTGCCAATTGTGAGCTAATGGCACTGCTCGACATCTTCCGATTGCGAAGGGAAGTAAGCATGATGTGTCTTTCATCTGCTGCAGTAAGTTTCCTTGGCCGACCACTGCGTCTACGGTCCTCAACGTTGCCTGTTTCTTTGTGCTTCTTCAAAAGAGCTTGGACAGCACATCTGGAAACCCCTGTCTGCCTTGAAATTTCTGCCTGGGAGAGACCTTGCTGATGCAGTATAACTACCTTGTGTCTTGTTGCTGTGCTCAGTCTTGCCATGGTGTATGACTTTTGACAGTAAACTGTCTTCAGCAACCTCACCTTGTTAGCTGAGTTTGGCTGTTCCTCACCCAGTTTTATTCCTCCTACACAGCTGTTTCTGTTTCAGTTAATGATTGTGTTTCAACCTACATATTGAATTGATGATCATTAGCACCTGTTTGGTATAATTGTTTAATCATACACCTAACTATATGCCTACAAAATCCCTGACTTTGTGCAAGTGTACCTTGAAGAATTGATGCTGTTTTGAAGGCAAAGGGTGGTCACACCAAATATGGATTTGATTTAGATTTTTCTTCTGTTCACTCACTTTGCATTTTGTTAATTGATAAATATAATCTATTACCAAGTTTATTTTTGAAAGCATTCTTACTTTACAGCATTTTTTCACACCTGCCTAAAACTTTTGCACAGTACTGTATGTATATAAATCCATATAAAAATACAAAGTAATGTAAAGTGACATTACATTTGCATACAATTATATATTTGTGTACGCTAGTATTTTTATGACTACAGTATATGAGTCACTGCAATATCAACAATAGACATCACAACATAATTGTATAATATCAATATATTTTATAACATTTCCCGAAACAACTATATTGTGACATAATTTTAAAGCCATATAAATTATAACTCATTTAATTTAGCGCATTCCCCCCACACCTATTTCACTCAGGAGAGGCTGTATAATATTTTGAACGATGAACCCGAGGTAAAAGATCTTGAATCTTGAGGACTGTGTAACAGATAAATCGTCTCCGCAGCCAAGTCCACCGCTAACTTTAATGAAATGCAATTCCAAACAGTTCGATTAAACCCTGAAGAACAACCTGTTCTCGCTTCTACTGTATCATCTTCTCAAAGCCTCTCACAATCAGATACTGATGTCGGCAATTGCTAATACAATCAGACTGAACACTATCCCAGCAATCAGCGGCAACGAGCTGGTAATGGAATGATGGCTGAAGTCTATTTTCACCGAACACTGTTTATTACCCTCATTTATGTGGAGCCATTCTATATAACATCCTTCTTATGTAGAGCCATATATTAGAAGGCACATAAAAGTTATTGAATCAAACAAGGCGGAAACAAAAAAATGGTTGCGAAATCATACACCAGAGAAATTGGTGACAAAAACGCACTTGCTGTTGTTTTAAGACACATTGTTTCTCTTGACTCTCACCTTTCTTTTTCTTGTCTGTTCTGTTAGATGAAACAGCTGAACCACTTCCGATACATTCTGGGTCCTTGTCGCATGGCCATTTGATTATCACACACTCGTTTGTTTAATATTAATGTTTAATATTAATGTCTAATTAACCCCTTTTTTTTTTTTTTTTTTTACCAGCCGTCCTGGCAGTAAGAAAACAAGTATGGCGATAATGAATTATGAATGACTTCTCTTAAATTTTCATTTTCTTTGTCATTGTTGTCTTTATATGACATAGTCTATTCGTTCTTCCGCTTGAAGAACTTCTGGACCTTATTGGGAAATGTGATGAATGAAAATGAGGGATACAAGGGACTTTACTTTTATGTATGATGAAAGCCGTACAGATTCAGTGGATGAAAAGTAATGATTTTCTGAAATTTAAATCCCAATAAAGCCATTTTCTCATAAAGTTTAATGAAAAAAGGTATCAAATTAGCCATTATAGTGCGGACTAATTGAAACTAGAACTTTTTTTGAACTGTATTGATGGCTAAAATCGATTTAACTTAACAATTAACAATGAAAATTGGACTTTGGAATCTTTTCTTCACCACAACTATCTAAAGAAATGCAATTGTCTTCTGTGGAAAAAGTAAGTTCAGCCTTATATTTAACGTTCAGCTCATTTGTACATTTAGTTCAGATTTGGATATGAGGGATAGAAGTACAGTTTGTTAAATGACTTTTATGTATGATGAAAGTCTCAGTGGACAAAAAGATTTCAGCCACCATTACACTTGAGTTGATGTCATTCTAACATTATATAAATGACGATACAGTTATTTTTGCTGGAAATGTTATGGAAAAAAGGGCATTATCTAAACCCATGCTAGAACAGTGCTGCGAAAAGGTGTGCCCCATTAAAAGGTATTTTTTTCAATTTAACTTTCATTCAACAACAACAACAACAAAAAAATCTGCATAAATTCAATTGTCTTCTGTGGAAAAAGTAATTGCACCCTAATATATAATGTTTTAGCTCATTTTTTACATTTAGTTTAGATTGTTTTCGGCATAATTGTACCATATTCTTGACCTAACGGTTTGCAGAGCTTTAAATAAAGTGCATCCTATTTAAAGATGTCCTGCTAATTTGCACGTAATTGTAATTTTAGGTGATTTACATGGGTGTACTTAATTGCCATTTTAGTTTACTGAATTTGTAAAAATCATACAAAATGTACGTTCGAAGTGTAATCTCTTCATTTATATTGCTTTTTCCTATTTGCATTTGTGAAATGCCAATCCAATGTCTGTAGGCCCTAATATGTTACAAATAAAACAAAAAGGTGTATGAAAATCTCTACCAGTTGACACATTTCCAGCCTTGTTTCACTTGCATCAAATTAAATATGTACCCTTTCTCAATTCAGGAACTTTCTCTGTCACGGAGCATCTAAATGATCTTCCACTGTGCCCTATGAGGTGTATACACTGTTCTCCGTAATTCATTTCCCTGGGTTTGTGTCTGCCAATGGCTGATAGCTTCAGCTCAGGCCGTGCGCTAAGAATAGTCCTGTTTGCTTTTGGCGTCTGTATGTAATCCATTCAGGGCTGCCAGGGGACTAAGATGCCGCTGCTCGCACCTATGGGATTCATAAGTGCTGAGAGGGTGGGTAGAACAGAGATGTGGTGGTGTGGTGTGGCACCGAGGGACATCTCCTCCTTCAATTTAAAACACGACTCGCAAGTAATACGGGCAAAGGAATGTGTAGCTTATCGTGAGCCGTTCAGGTCACTGGGGAAAGGGACGTTGGGAGTCTGCGACACACTTGCATTCCTTTTTATGATGCGTAATCACAGACGGTGTGTGAGCACGGAGTCTTTTTTTTCTGTGTTGACCATTTCTTGAAGGCTGAGATGACACGCTATAGGGCTTAGTCCGCGGCAAAGAAATACAGCATGGATGAAGACTCGTCAGTAAAGTAGTTCGATTTCTTTCTAGTTCAGTTTCAGCGAGGAAAAGTATGTATTTATACAATAAATACCTAGATGTACTACTATTCCATGCAACCGTAACCAATTATTTAAACAGTATTTTCTAATTAAAATTCTTGTCTTTACAACCCCTTATTAACTGAGGTCAAAAATATGTATTATTGTTTATTTGAATAATATTAGGTCTTAAAAGTGATACTACATAATAAAATAGAAAACAATTGTATTAAAGCAACAATATGAACATTTTTGCCACTAGAGGTCGCTTATCCAAAACAAAGGCGTAGCTTATCGATGCCTTGAATTGTGTGTTGAAAGTGCTACTCTGTGTTCACTTGGCGGCTACTATGAGACACATTAGTTTTTTGTTGATGAATGTATGCATCCAAACAGTTGCTCACCTGTCTAATAAAACGCATAATATATTCAGTCGTCTTTGGTGTTTTCATGGTTTCTACAAAATAAAAAGGGAAATCGAGGTTCCATGTCCACGGTCCTGGTTAAAATGGCTCATTTAGCTGCATTTAAACATTCTTGGAAACATTTGCAAGTACACAAGTCAACAAAATGTATAACATTGTCCTAGTGATTTTTGGATATTTTAGTAAAAAAATCTTACATATTGTGCCTTTAATTCAATTATTTTATATTGTTAAAATTAAGTACAAATATTCATTCAGAAATACTTTTGCTTGTTTTCAAACAGGTTTTCTTTCATCTTCCATTGGTTTGACAAACAGATAGCCCTGCCCTGGTTGAGCCAATGTCATGTTAATCTTAAGTATCTTAAAATTGAAGAAAATTACCCACATGACATTTTAATTGAATTAGGGCAAGCAAAATACTTATTCAGATATATTTGTGGAAAAACTACATTTCTTTTTTCATAAAATTTTTAACTTATAATTTTGTTGTCAGGAAAAACATGTGCATGTTCTTGTTAGCTAGAGATTTTAGTGTTTTTTCAAGCGTTCAAAAACATATTTTTCTCTCCAGGTGGGAAGTTATGGTGGGCGGACGATGTTCTCGCTCAGCTGGGGATCATTAACAAGAGGGACGGAAAAAATCTGATGGTTCTTCGGAATAAGACCACAGGCGTGGTCCACATCAAAGTGTATGACAAAGACGGCCAGAAAGGTATAAAGAAACGTATCTCTGAATGTTTTACCTCAAATACAACAATTTCACAAGAATGATTAAGATCAGATCTGCTTTTCTTTTAAAGCAAAAAGAAACATTTGTTCACTCACCAACAGCAACAAGAACCATATCAAGGATTCCCACACCTTTTGGTCACTGAATTCCCTTCACTGACTTTTTAAACATGTTTCTAGTATTTTATGCATGGATAATAGAGATGAGCAATATACCAGTAATCACAATTAAACAGTAGAAATGTGTCAGTTGGTTGAGATTTTGGATCTCCTCTATTGCAGTTATGCTCACACGAAGTTGAGCTGGGCCGTCGCAAAAGTGTATTGTCTAAATACGTTTTTAAGTTTTAAAACAAGTGATTTTTAAACTATTGAAGCGCAATGAGTTGTGAAAGAGAACTCATTTTGCTATATCCACACGCTTGTCTGAAAAACGGTTTCTGAGTGCTGTCTGAGAGACACATGCACAGGAAGCCGCAGCTCATAGAACCTAATTGGGCTTGAACGTTTAAATGCACGTACTCGTGTGTCAAAATGACTGTCTTTGCAAGTGTCTTCGTTTAGACTTAACTGAATCAGTATATTCAATCTGAGCATTTGGTCCGGAAGTGACGGCAGCCTGCTGTCATCTGTAATGTTAATCAAACAACAGAATAAATGCATATTATTCTTATTTTACTTGTCTTCAGGAAGCTTGAGAGTCTTTTTTACTTTATTAATTATAACATTACAGTGGTATCAAACAACAAATGATATAAAAACCTTATTAAATTAAAGCACAAATAACTATATTGTGATATAATATTTAGGTAATATTGCCCACCATTTTAATTTTAAATATTTTATAAAACTCCAAAAAAAAAGGAATAGGAATTCATTAGGAAAAAAATATGTATGTATGTATGTATATATGTATGTATATATATATATATATTATTTGTTTGTTTTTCATTTTTCTAAAGGTTATATTAGAAAAAACTGCTCTTCTAAATTGTTCATAAACTTTTTCAGGATTTTATTTAAAAATGCATGACTTTTCCAGGCCTCAAAAAGCAAACAAACAAAGAAATCCCATGCGCCCTCTTACTTTTTTCATTAATGCAAATGTAAAAAAATGAATAAAATCCTTGTCTTTTTACAAGGTGAGGTCGCACATGACTTGGACTGCAGTTATGTTTCTACAGCCATACGTAGTCAAAGCCCTTCGCTCTTTATGAGTTATGGTGAGGGACATTCATATCACTGACAGGTCTATTAGCGGGGGAGTGCTTGATCCTCTCAACGCTCAATTAGGATTAAAAAAACCTGGCAATTAGAGGCTCTTTAAGGTAAATCTTTTTGCTTCCTTCTCAAATCTCCTCATACCAATTAGCTCCCTCATTTATCTCTCTGGCACGGACCTCATGGGAGCGAAGGCCCGTCTCATTACGCAACTTCAAATGAGCTAACTGGGGTGTTTCTGACAAGGTGTCCGAGGAACAAAGTCAAAGCGTCACCATGTTTTCTTTTTTTGTTTGTGATGTTCCTGAAATTGGTTTAAGAAAGTACACAAGCTAGAAGGTTTTGACAGATTTGCATTAGATACACCTGTTCACCTTCACGGATGATGAGTGCGTTAATTAGTAGTTGTTTCGTAGGTCGCAATCCTTGCGTACCGAACAATGGCGGGTGTTCCCAGCTGTGCCTTCCCACTTCTGAAACCACTCGGACGTGTTCTTGTACTACAGGTTACAACCTTCGACCGGACCGGTCCACCTGTGAAGGTACGACCATTAGTTCTGACCTAAGAGTACGTATATGTAATTAAATTTTGGATCTTAGAGGTGTTCATTATTTTTTAAGAGCGGGGTTCATTTGATTTTTTTCTTCTTTTTTTTTTTTTGGTTGACTCTTTGGTAGGTCTTCGGTCTTTCCTGATGTATTCCGTTAATGAAGGTATAAGAGGACTGTCTCTTGATCCCAGTGATAACTCAGAAGTTTTAATGCCACTAACTGGCACTCTGTTTGCTCTGGGTCTGGACTATCATGCTGGTAAGTGGACTTTTATCAGTCTTTGATTCTAAAAGAAAAAAAAAAAATACACAGATGTGCTTTATATTGTTTTCCTTGTTAAAAAGTTTTTACCCTCAATGAACAGTTTAATCTCAATGAACAATATATCACCCCTTGACATGGGAAAAACATTCATTTGCATGGAATCTGCCAGTAAATCGGACAGATGTATCTAGTGCAGTAATTGGACAGCTGTCTGCGCACTGAAACAGAAATGCCACTCTTTGCATCAGTGGCAGACAGTTCGCAGCTCTCCGTTTGCATGATAGAGCAAATATTGGCATTGCATTGCATGTCTATATATTTTTTTTCATTGTGAGACGAGGTGAAGGGTGGCAATAGGCTGTTATGACAGATGGAAGATAATCGAAACAGATTAGCTGGACAGATGAGGCGATTTCTCATAACGATGCGATTGGGCTTCCGTTGGAGTTTTTGTCAAAAGGGATACAGAATAATGTAAATTTTCGAGTGGGTGAGGAGCTGGTGATGCACAAAGCTCCAGATAATGTCGTGCGGCCAAGTCAAAGCAATTTTCATGAAATTGTTTTGAAGGGGACCGACCATAGGAGCCAGGACAGTCACGAGTACTTTGAGCTTTTTTTTGCCTCTATTGTTTTAGAGAAGAGACGGTTTTGAACGAGATCAAAAGGGCAAAGACATTTCGACCAGTAAGAGCCAGACCTGTTTTTGAAGCTAAAGTTTGGCATGTATATGCGGGTCTTCAAAAACATAATATTTGGTGCCTTGTTTTTTTTCCAAATTGTCTATCACTTCAAGAATGTCCACAGTCCTAAACCACTGTGACGTAAATGGCAAAAAAAGAAACAAATATAAATCCATTTCATTCTCATGAGAGCATTTTATTTTAAGAAATAATTGCTGCTTGCATTTTTTATTATTTATGAATACATTGAATACTTATTTTAGCTAGTAGTCAGCTAGTAGGCTAGTAAAATAACAAAAAGTGAAATAAAATAAAAACAAAAATAAAAAGACTGTTTATATATATATATATATATTATATATATTATATATATATATATATATATATATAGCCTGGCATGGTTAATGGAAAATACATAGTCAGGCTTTTAATTAATTATATAACCCCCCCCACACACACACACACAAATTATGAGGTAGTCATGTAACTTAACAGCAGGAGTCTACCTAGTCTATATTAACTAGCCAAACATTTGAACTGTTATTTTAGGAAATGACACATTGTACTGGACAGACATGGGCTCCAACAGAATCTCTAGATCCAGTCGAGATCAGACCTGGAGAGAGGACATTGTAACAAGCGGTCTTGGACGTGTTGAAGGACTTGCAGTGGACTGGATTGCAGGTGCGTCTGTTTCTCTTCTTTTAGCATTTCTATGCTTTTCCAAGTAGCCTTGATGTTGTCAGGCTTATTGTTTCTCTGTTGGTTCAGGGTCTTTGTTGCTTTGCATCCAAAGGTAATATTTACTGGACGGACCATGGCTTAAATCTTATCGAGGTTGCTCGATTGAACGGCATGTACCGTGCTGTGGTGATATCTGACGGACTTGATCAACCCAGAGCCATTGCAGTACACCCGGTGAAAGGGTATGTATTACACTGTGGTTCATTTTCCTCTACTGCTAAGCTTCAGTTTCACTCAAGTGTAGCAACAGCTTTTAAACAAATGACCTATGATCGTCTAGAGAACAGTTAGCTTGTGCAATTAGCACCTCAAAGCTTGTTAACTGCAGCTGTAGGTCCTCCTTAAAGGCCTTATAATTTCCTCTGCATCTATTCTAAAATGAGAGGGCCTTCATAATCTTGACCTCCTGTTTTGTAATGAGTTATCTCATTAAATAAAGCTTTGTACTGTTGTAAGTTGGTGTATAAACATTGAGCTTCAACATATTCCGCATCCCTAATATCATGTGGCTTCATCTATTTTGCGGTCCTATGCTTGCTGAAATTGGTCAGTGAGATTTTTCAGAAATGGAATTATTTGTTTAAATAATTAGACCCAGACTTTAAACTGTTGCAGTTTTGAAATCAATATGGAATTGGAAGTGACTTTACTTCCAAATTCTTGGTCTGCATGTGAAGTCCAAAGAACAATGTGTCCTTATAATCTGTCATCAAAATAATTAGCTTCACCTGAAACGACTTTTCTTTTTCTGATGTTGCCAAGGACTCAATTTTCAACTGCTACCCTTCAGAGTCTGTCATATGGAGACCATTTTTAATGATCCACTCCGTCCCTGTCAGATAAATCAAGTCATGTTCTGCTTCCATTTTGTCTCTTTCACACTTTCAGAAAAAGAAATTTTCTGAAAAGAGCAAAATTTTTACCTTTTAAAGGGTACAAGAGCTTTTCACTGGGGCAGTACCCTTAAAGGGACACCTTTATACCTCATTTACCTCTTAAAGGTTCATAGTACCACCTTAGGGGCACATTTTAGTGCTCAAAGGTGCAAATATGCACACTTAGATAAGGTACAAAATTGTGCCTTTATGGGTACCGCCCCAGTGACAAGCTGTTGTACCCAAAAGGTACAAATTTCCAAAAGAAAATTCTGATTTCAATGGGCTGTGAATGATAGGGAACTATAGGTCCCCTTCCTAAGTAGGATTTCTGAACTTCTCAGAAAGAAATGAACACAGAATTTTCCTGGTTTCCATTGTAACAAAAGATCGATCTTGGAGTTCAAGCTGTGCAAAGGTCAAAATTCCTCAGGAAGACAACTTAATCATATTTTCCTTTGAATTCATGCAGGTTTCTCTTCTGGACAGAGTGGGGCCAGAGTCCTACCATCTCCAGGTCACGACTAGATGGTTCGGAGCAATCTGTGCTTGTCAGCACTGGACTAGCAAGGCCCAATGGAGTCTCCATAGACTACCTGGTGTGTTTCCCCTTCTTGGCTTGCAGCCTACTTGGCTTAACTAGCAGTTTTAGCACACTGAGAACATATAACCCTTCATTTTTGATACAATAAATGCATGAAGTATATATTCCAACTGTGCTGTAGGAAAATAAATTATACTGGTGCGACGCCCGCAACAACAAGATCGAAAGAATCAACCTTGAGCGGGGTGAGCAGAGGGAGATTGTGTTCTCATCGAGTGGGGTGGATATGTTTTCCATAGCAGTCTTTGGGGCTTACCTCTTCTGGTCTGACAGGTAATTTATTTTTCCATAAATGTTACAGTCTCTACGAATGGCCCAAGAAAGCAGATTCTGTCCCACTTTCCCTCCAAGGTCACAAAGCTAGCTCAAGAAGACACATTTGATTATATCAGAATCTCCCGCAGTTGAATGTCATTCCAAGGATTGGTTACCTCACCTTCTGTTAGACCAGCTGTGTACTGTATTTTAATGAGATCTTTGGTTTTAATTAGTCGAGGACCATTGATTAGCAAGTGTCAAACTTTGGTCTTGTGCCCACATGACGGTAGAGCCTACGCCAATGGATCCATCCGCCGTGCTTCCAAGAAAGATGCCGTGGATGTGGTGACTATCAGGAGTGGCTTGGGCGTCAATCTGAAAGATGTGAAGGTCTTTAACCAGGATCGGGAGAAAGGTTGAGGTTTCACTTAATGGCAGTTTTCCTGTTCTTTGAACATTGCACCAATGCACACAAGTACATTCATACGTTTATCCTAGATAAAGCAGGGGTGTCCAATCCCACTCCTGGAAGGCCACCTAGCTCCAACCTTTTCCAACACATCTATCTGGAATATTCCTACAACACTAAAACCCTTGATTAGCTACTTCAGGGGTGTTTATTGAGGAATAGAGCTAAACTCGATTGGAAAGTGGCTCTCCACAAGTAGGACTGCGTACTCCTGCTTATAAATGAACACCTGCTGACTGACAAACATGTAAAAGAGATCAATTAGACTTTCTGTCATTTGGCAGTTTTCCAAACATGAAATCCTAATGCCGTACTAAACCTGTGCGACTTTCTTTACATTTTTGAGTGAACTATTACTTGAACATACCTTTGAATTTTGTTTGCATGCTGAAGCAGTCTCGAAGCTATTGTTTGGTCATATCATTCATTTAGACACTTCGTAGGGAGCCTGATCTCTGATTTTCCGACTTACCCAGGTACGAACGCTTGCAGCAGAGCGAACGGAGGATGCCAGCAACTTTGTTTTTACCTGGGGAATAACCAAAAAACCTGCGCTTGTGCCCATGGATATCTTGCTCAGGATGGACTCAGGTGCAACAGGTACGAGGGTTACCTGCTCTACTCCGAAAGGACCGTCTTGAGGAGTATTCATCTCTCGGACGAGAATAACCTCAACTCCCCTATCAGGGCGTATGAGAACCCGACTTATTTTAAGAACATTATAGCTTTGGCATTTGATCATCGGCAGAAGACGCACGGAACAAATCGGATTTTCTTCAGCGATGTTCATTATGGGAATATACAAGTCATCAATGACGACTGGACAGGACAACGCATCATTGCTGAGCGTAAGTAATTGTGTCCAATTACATTGATGCGTTATTAACTTTCATGTGCCTTTATCAGTTGCGCTTCTTGAAACAAATCGTCTTTTAGTTCTTTTGTCTGCTGACAATGTTTGGTGTAACTTAAATGTTGTTTAGAAAACTTGTTACTTTCGAATAGTGTGATTGAAGGATTTTCGGATGTGTTTGACCTTTTAGTTTTCATCATGTATGTGAGGTTGATGTATTTTAAATGAATTGGATATTGGTTGATATGGTTGTCTGTCAACTTTTGGACCTTTTTGCAGATCCCTTCTATTTAAACGTCCAGCATAATACTGTCCATAGTAATTTCATAACACATTTACTTTATTTGCAATGCAGCTCATATTTGTAGAGGCATCACGGCCAATTAACTGTGGTGAAATGTAAATAAATTATCCGTACAGGGAACAGCCAATTACTCTGATAAAGCAGCAGCCCAGTAGCCGGCAATGAAATTCATACCTCATGTGATTTATCAGGCCCTAACCTTGTCAACATTAACACACGTCTCATTTAATCAGTATGCCATTAACCTGCAGAGCTGTCAGTTTACAGCTGCCGTGCCGAACGATAGCTTGCCTTAGAGGAATTGATATATTTGTCAAACGAGGCCGTGGATTGTTAGACCTGACCCTAGATGCTAACCGTTATGCTTTGTCATGGATTTATGCTGATATATTGCAGACATGTATGTTGCCGTTCGGCTGATAAACAGCTTCTCTCTATGTACTCTTGTGTGCGAGCTGATAGACATGAAGGAATGGTTGAACTGGCTTTTTTATAATGTATTGTATTTGTAATGATTTTAGCTTTTGAGTTGCGTTTAAATGGAGAACTGACTTGTCAGAGTGAATCTCACGAAACATGTCCTGGTGAGGTTTTATCCCAAAATAAAAGAAATGATAGGGAAGAATTTACAATGAGGTTCATTAGTTTACTACATTAGTTAACATTAACAAAGATTAATAAATACTGTATAAGTGCAGTTCAGTATTTGTTAATTTTAATTTCAACATTTACTAATACATTATTAAAATCTTGTTAATATTAGTTAATGTAATGGGAACTAACATGAACAAACAATGAACAACTGTATTTTCATTGACATTAACGAAGATTAGTAAATACAGTAGCAAATGTATTGCTCACGGTTAGTTTATGTTAGTTAATACATTAACTAATGTTTAACTAATGAGCCTTGTTGTACAGTTTTACCAAATTATTGTAAATGAGATATTTATAAGAAATTACATTTTGCTTTTACTTTTAAATTTTGTTTATTTAATTAATTATTATATTATATTATATTATATTATAAATATTTTTACTGATTTTATGATTTGGCAGAAACAATTTTCACTCAGAAATTGCTAGTAAATTTCACAAATATTACAAATAAATATCGAGTAACACATTTAATTAACAGTGAAATTCTGAAGTAGAAAGACTGGAATTATATTTTCATATAAAACATTTTTTTTGTGAAAATAAAATGTATTTAATTTTTTAAATGTTTTTTTAAAAAAAAAGAAAACTTAAATAGGTAGCATAAAAGTGCATATATATATATATATATATATATATATATATATATATATTTTTTTTTTTTTCTTTTTTTTTTTTTTTTTTTTTTCTCATATACGAAGAATGTGATCATCATCAAGAATACATAAAACACATTATGATGATGGTCATGTGCTTAATCTTCATGAAAATATTGTCAATTCAGTGGTCCTAAAAGTAGTAATTTTTTAGAATTTAATTTTAATTTATATCATTTATTTTTTATTTATTGAAATCTGACCTGGACATGTTTTTGTAAATTTCATGAGTTGGCTGTAACTGTGTTCCTGCAACAGCTCCCAGGACCCGCTTTTGTTCGCAGGATTGTTTAAATCTGACATATTTCTGCTTCTCCAAATCAAAGCCTGTTCAAGACCAGACAGTTACGTGACTGGCAGATTTTTACTCAGACCTCTAAAGTTCCCACCATTGCTGTTAACAGCACTCAGATCTTTTTTATTGAAAACAGCTCACCCTCAGTCAGCGTGAACTTTCGCAGACACAGGAATTGCACATAATCCTTCTCGATTTTTCATTTATACAACTATCAAAAGGAGCACCATGCTTTCCTCTTTTCCCTCGTTTGTTTTTCAACACCTAAAATGCTCTAGTTTTGTTCTTGAAATGTTTAATGTTTTATAGCTAATCATCCAAATGTTGTTTACTTTTACATTACAAATGTGTGATTTGCTTTCTTCCATGGATAACAACAAAAAAAAAAAGACATTTTAAAAAATGACCAAGTTGCTCGTTTCCATGCAGTTGCAATAAATGACTTGTTGACTCAATTCGGAATCCATTGATAGGCAGCTGCTTTGGTTATTGTTGTTCAAGCTCTGAAGACCGTCAGAGGTTTTGTAATTATAACGTTGTTTGCAGCGTCGATCATTGTAGCCAATCGCACTGCGACTGAAGTGATTGACAGCTTCAGTCATTATAAAGGGAGCGCTCTCGAGTCGGGTGTGTAATTAAATTAGTGTTGCTGTCGTGTCTGATAACGGCTGCGGGTGTAGGGCGGGTGCAGGTTTACCAAATAGGACCCATGCTGGACACTGATGTGTAATTTGTTTTCTTTGTTCTTCAAAGAAGATTGTTTTTGTGACGGTGTGATTTATCACCAATAAATCCAGTTTGTTTCAATCTCATATATTTTAACTAAATTGACATTGCGTGTTCCCCAACTAACAACTAGCAACCAACTAGCATGTTCACACATGTTATGTGAATAAATGTTTTGTTTACACGTTGGACAAATAGGATGATTAGCAGTTTGAATGAATGCATATCGAAAAATACGATTATTTAAACATAATAAGGTCTCATTTGTTAACATTAGTTTATGTATTAACTAACATGAACAAACAATAAGCAATACATTTGTTACAGTATTTCATCATCTTTGCTAATGTTAGTTTATTGAAATACTGTCGTTCATTGTTTGTTCGTTACTTCACAGTGCATTAACTAATGTCAAAGGGTTAGTTCACTCAAAAATTCTGCCATTTATTCCTCATGTTGTTCTACTCCCATAAGCCTTCATTCATCTTCGGAACACAAATTAAGGTATTTTTGATGAAATCCGAAGGCTCAGTGAGGCCTCTATCGCCGTCAAGAAAGTTAGCACTTTCAGATGCCCAGAAAGCTACTACAAACAAATTTAAAACAGTTCATGTGAGTACAGTAGTTTAACCTTAATATTAGCGATGAGAATACTTTTTGTGTGCCAAAAAAACAAAACAAAATAATGACTATTTGACAATATGTAGTGATGGCCGATTTCGAAGAACAGCTTTCAAGCTTTACGAATCTTTTGTTTCGAATCAGTGGTTCAGAGCGCCAAAGTCACGTGATTTCAATAAACTCGGCTTTTGTTATGGCTTTGGCTTTGTTTGAAATTAGAAATTTCAATAGCTCACATGACTTTGGCAGTTTGATATGCATTCCAAACCACTGATTTGAAACAAAAGATTTGTAAAGCTTTAAAGCAGTGTTTTGAAATCGGCCGTTTCAATCAAAACTATCATATGACTTCAGAAGACTTGAAAGATAGTGCACCAGTCTTCTGACTTTCTCGCAATTCCGAGTTGGTAACTTGCAATTTTAAGATATAAACTCGAAGTCAGAAAGTTGCAATTACTTTTACTTTCTATTTAGCGGCAGAAATACGTTTTCATTGTAATTAATGTCAGGTTTATATAAGAACAACTCTACAATTATTAGTCATTTAAGAGAGACATGTCTGGTTTATGAATTAAGAGAATGGGCAACTTGAATCTGTGAGAGAACATTAGATAGAATTAAAGGTTTTACTTAGTCAAGACTCCACAAGAACAAAAGACGTTGAGTCCTTCAAGGCTTTTTATTCATCTGTAAGGGAAATCAATTGCGGGTCAGAGGTGAAAGAGTTTTACTGAGAGAGTATTGGCTTGGAGAGAGAGACTTTAGAAAGACGGTGAGAGTGAACGGTGCCAGAGGGGTTCAATAACACGTGATCAGCCTTCAGGCCTTTAGAGAAAGCCTGAGAGACAGCGATGCCAATTCTGCGTCTCCACAGGGGGAAATCTGTCATTGTTAGCCAAAGGAAGGTGATGGATCGCAGACAGGACCTGATGGCTTGGCACGCACATAATATATCGTACAGGAGACATTTCCTAGGCAACACGCATACCTCAGCTGTGTTACTTAACACTCGTCAGAGCCCGAAGTATGTATGTATGTATATATATTAGCGCTGTCCCCGACTAAAGATTTTTCTATTCGATTACTAGTCGTTCATTAGCCATTAGTTGACTAATCATGCGTTTACAGCTTTTAATTGTCTATATATATAAAACTTAGCCTAAAGCTTTCCACATTGCACCGGCAAAAGTAACGATTATGAGTGTGTCGTGAAAAAAAAATCAAAAACAGAAGGCCAAGACAGTTTAAACATTTTACTAATATGATGTGTTTTGTGTTATTTTTGACACGTCATCTCCGCAGTAGTGCATGTCTCATACAGATTACATAATCTGAGAAGAGTTATTTTCCATTTCAATTGGTCCGTTTAAAAGTAGACATTTCAAGCTTTCTATAGATATATTTCTCGTTTGTGAAGCACGCTGAGTTTCTGTTCATGTGCGCTCAAGTTCACTGCATGAGACCAAGACGAAGATTGTTTTCATTATTATTATTACATATGCACGTTTTATTGTAAATTTACATAAATAAAAGCAGACCCTTTACAGTTTTCATTACTCTTATCTGTATGACTAAAATGATGGAGTATTTTAAAGTGCATATGATCGGCACCTCCATGTAATGCAATAAGCGGCTCTCCACACAAACACTTGGATATGCAGCAAATAATAGCGCACATTTATCTAGCCTAACATTAGAGTGAGTGGACTTGTTTCAAGTGAAAGCTATATTTTAGGTCAATGAATGAATGCGAATGTTTGGATTTCCTGCCGTTAACAATCTGTCCATCACGTACTTCGCCACTTACTTTTTTTCTGCGACTAACCAACCATGTGGTTGGTGGGCAGCCCTAATATATATTTATAGATAGACTTTCGGTCTATGGAGGTTAAACTTGAAATTAATCTGCAAATCACATGTTTGCCGAACCTTGGGTGTACTGGTCCGTACGGATCACGGATCAACAACGATCCGATTAACCCCTAAAATTATAAATTAAATATAAATGAATTCTTATTAAAGCTAAGTTTCTGTGTTACCTTTGTTCTTGGTGACATTAATGACATTAACATTAATGACATCCAGGCCCGGTTCTACGGGGATGCTTGAGGGTGCTAAGCACCCCAAAATACAAGCAAGAGCACCCTCAGTTGATACTGTAATAGTATCATATGGCAATATGGATTTGGCAAATGTTTCAGTGCGTATTTGTGTTTGGGCTCGGGAGAATGTCAGACATTTCTAGTTACAACATGATTTTGCAGCAGCGAGGAATGGAGCCAATCACAGGGATGTTAGCTGAACGCAATGGCCAGTCAGGGGTGTTTAAGTGTTTAGAAGTCGCTCATCGGAAAAAAAGAAACTCGCAAAGCCTCTCATTGTGAAGTGTAGACAACAATAACTGAGAGATTTTTTTAGTGATTATAAAGGATGCACTTTTATAATCACATGCTTGTATAATAGATACAGAATTTGAATCACGCTTTTCTTTTTTATGCTATAAGACGACCAATGGCCAATTTCAGAATTGAATCTAGTTTCTGAATCTAGTATTCATGCTCAAAATTATTACCGTAACCATAACACGTTCACACAAAAACACGTAAAAAATAAATAATGAAATAAAAATATCCATTAAGCAATGTAAATGCAGACTAGAAAAAAAAAAAACTGTACATTGCTTGTTATGGTGAAGCCATTGCTTACACATTACATCTGCCCTTTACTAGCACCCTCAATAATTTCAGAAACACCCTCAGTGATTTGATTCTGGAACCGGGCCTGATGACATCACTGCAATTGGTTTAGTCTGCGGTGACTTGCCGCTGCCGAACATGATGCGGATCTGACATGCATCTCATTAACTCTTTTAAGACTTTATTTAACTCATTTAAGACTGCTCTTATGAGGATACTCGTCGAAATGGACGTGTGTGTTGTTATTGTTGATATTTGTGCACATCTTTCTGTGCACACAAGTTGTGTTTGTGTCTCACAGACAGAGCGTTCTCACTTGTCTTGTGGCGCTTGAATGGTTTTAAAGCATTTCCATGAATAAGAGCTTGATCATATAATGTAACGCTAGCCAAATTAGGATGGAAAAAATATATATATTTGCCTACGTTGCAATTTTTTTTCCTACAGTCAATGGTAATTGTTCTAAAGCAATTTATTGTGCTGGTTCTGAAATGCCCAGTGTCAAATTGTCCTTCATCAGCGCAGTTGGTGTCCTCCTTTACGCTTAAGTCCTTGTTGCGTTCACTGCAAATAATCTAGCAGAGCCTATGTATCCTGTCTGTGCCAATCACTTTGACTGTCAGGCTGTACAGGGGTTATGAGGATAAGGAACTGCATCCTGAAATATGTGAAATATTTCTGCAAAGCCCCTTAAAAGATGCTACTCAGGTTGCTGTGTGATAAACTAAAACAAGTTGTTTTTCTTTTTCTCATGCATTATGCAATTGCAACATCAAAAAGACTGAATGATTGTTTGATCAATGCATGATTTTGTTTTTCACAAAAAAGCCCAAGCAGGTCATAAAAATGCACTGTACCATGCGCCGGGTCGTACATGATGTGGTTACATATTCCTAATACATGAACCGGCTGTTAATTCAACTACTGCAACAACTTTTTAAAAATAAATAAACTTAATTTGGCAAATGAATAAAAGCAGCTGCTCTATCCATCCATCCATCCATCCATTCATCCATCCATCCATCCATCCATCCATCCATCCATCCATCCTTCCTTCCTTCGAACCCCTGCACTAAAGGAAGAGGGCAGTGTGATGCATTCCCCAGACCTTAATATAATATGTATATACCTTAATATATATATAAATATAAATGTACATATATATAAATATGTATATATATATATATATATATATGTGTGTGTGTGTGTGTGTGTGTATGTATATATAGATAGATAGATAGATAGACACACACATGTTCAAGCACTTCTCAGTGTTTTTAAGAGCTAAGCGGGTCTATATTTTTCAAGGTGTCGATTTAGTATTGACGTAGATTTCCACAACACATCTTGACCTTGTCTGACACCTAACTGTTTTTCACATCGACCATCTGTTTGTTTTTCTTGTTTCTGAATCACTTCTGAAGGAACCTGTGGAGTTTGTTGCCTGCCATCCGGTTTTATGATCTTCAGGTCAACCGGTTGCATTTTTGTGGACTTCAATGCTTTTTTATATATATTTTATAGATAGAAGGTTTGAAATTCATTTTAAACATAAAAGCGTAGTGTGTTTAAAGTGTGTGTAGTACTTAAGCAATTTGAAGGTGTAGCTCACCATCTGCACGTTCCTTTAGAGTAATTGAGCATTAAGCATTGATGTGGCGTCCCCTTCTGTAGATGTCGGATCTGTGGAGGGACTGGCGTACCATCGAGGCTGGGACGTTCTCTACTGGACGAGCTCTACCACAGCCACCATCACCCGCCACAGCGTTGACCAGACCAGACCAAACGCCTTCAATAGAGACACGGTGGTGTCTCTGTCCGAAGAGGACCATCCGCACGTCCTCACTCTGGACGAATGTCAGAAGTAAGTTATGAGTTCGACGTGTACAATTGACTTTTTCAAAAGAATGTTTTTTGTTTTATGTTAGTACTCCTTTTTCACCAAAATGAAGCCAGTTGGATGTAGTTTTCATAGCTGATTTGCAACGGTTTTTATGTTGCTGGCAAGTCCAAAAGTATGTACTTCTCATTAAAGTAAAATAGATCTCAAACATCAAAATGTTTCTGGACTCCACCTCTTCCCCGAATAACCCATGTTGATAAATTTGTTTTGATGGCTGTCTTTCCAAAAGGTCGATGAAGGGAGGGATCCTCTAATTATTTCATAGTAATTAGGCGCCAGACCACATACGGAGTATTAATTTTACATCAGTGAGTTATGAGCTTTATAAATATTCAGATTTGAAAACATCGTGACCTGTGCTACAGAGCTTCACGGCATATGTGGTATTAATCTCCAAACCTGATCTCAGTCAGCCATTTCCTTTCATTCTCAAATTAGAAAACATTAATTAAGTTGTACCTTTATGCATTTACCTTTTTTGTGCTGGGGCAAATTGCTGTCATGCTGTAATGTTCACGATTGGCCTTTTTGTTTGATCCTCGTATTATCTAGTACAGTGATTCTCATGTAATCACTAGGTTTTACATTTACTGTGATGCATACAAAAGTGAAATCAAATGTATATATTGAAGTAAATGCATTACTATTATTAAAAGCTACTAAACTGTTCATCCGCACTAAACATTCATTTTAAAATAAACTTCACAACTGTGCTAATCTAGATGAAATTGTGCCAAACTATCACAAAGTTTGACATCTTTTGACATCTACAACAAAAGATGTTTTTGTTTCCTCTTCAGAAGATGGTAAACTTATATTTTTCGTTATTCTTACTGTGTGTGTTTGTTGTTAATTGCATTAAACATTTAGATTTATTCACATAATTTAGCATTTAGATTTCTGCTTTCTGAAATCAGAACTTATGACGGATTTTGGGTCACAACTGACAAGTTGTGAACCGCTGATCATGAATTACAAGATATTTTGAGACAAATTGAGCTTATGAAAGATATATTAACTTTATTTACTTTGAATAAGCACTCGTCTACATTTAAATTGACTTTAGCATTTCCTTTATGCTATACTATACTCAAAGTCAGATGTGATTTATTGCCATTTATGTCAGACTTTCAGCATGTAGGCTACCATTGCCTGACGTTTTAAACGTGATCTATATATAAATACTAAGTGACAATACCAGCATTAGCTTATATGCAACTGCAAAGAGTAAACAATCTTCTGTTAACGTTAGCTTTTGTTCCTCAGGTGTATGATTATAAACAGGATAATTTACTATTTTATCAACCTGAATAAATCTCTTAAATTTAGTCTATGACACAATTAATTTCATATTTTTAGTGAAATGTCCTTTTTTTTATTTGAATTGATTGTATTACCTTTGAGTTATCGTGTACAATTAAAAGAGTATATTTTGTAAATAAGAACAAGCCTGTTACTACACTGGCAGTTAAAGTTGTAAAGTTATTGCTCACTAAACAAAGCAACATGCTTCAAAGTAATAGTACTAATACTTCAGAGTATTATTACAAGTACGTGCAGTTATTCACAACCTAACCATAAGCTCTTCTCTTCTGCACAATGGTAACAATCAAAACTTCAACATAACAGAAACTCTTTCAAATGTCAAACATAACTGAACATTAAACATTAACAGATGTTGACCTTCACTCAAAAACACAAAATAACACTTACTCTCCATTTCCAGCCATATACAAAGCATGCTGGGAACTAACAATGGGGTCTCTAAATAATACTGCATAATTGAGCTATAATAAATACCCAGCCTTTTTTCCTCAATTTTATTAGCTTAATCATTTCCTCAGTTCAAGCCTCAAAAAGTTTCCCTAAAATAAAATTGGAAAAACAGGAAAATGTATCTCTTGGTTTTATTATTTTGAAATGTTCTCAATATTTACTATACAATGCTGAAGCGCAATTTTATTAATAAAATATGCACACTATTTTTAATTATCAGCCTATTTTTTTAATGAAAATTACAAGACAGATGATTCATTACAGTGTGACATTTAAATCCTCTTTCCACTTTATGCTAAGTTATAGTCAGATGTGGGATATTCCTAATTTATTTCAGACTGTTGACACTTTCCATTGCCTAATGCTTGAAAAATGTATAAATAAATACAAAAGGACAATACCAACATCAGCTTTTGCCAAATGCTAAGGGTAAACAATGCTATGCTAACTTTAACTTGTGTTCTTCAGGTATATGATTATAAACAAGATGCTTTCGCAAACACCAGTTAATAACCCTTAATTGTGAATTTTAAGATATTTTGAGGTTAATTGAGTTTATGAAAGAGTTTATGTGGTTAGGCCTCAATCATCTACATTTAAATTGACGTTAGCATTCCCCAACACTTTATGCTAAGTTATATTCAAAACCAGATGTGGAAATTCCTAAAGTCTGACTTTTGAGGCTTGAAAATGGATTTACATAGAGACAAAATGGCAATGCCAGCGTTTGCTTTTGTCAAATTGCTCAGGGTAAACAATGCTATGCTAATGTTAGCTTGTGTTCTTCAGGTGTATGATTGTACACATGCAGGATAATTGACTGTGTTTTACATGTTTAATTCAAGATTACGCAGGATTCAACGGGTGTTCTCTTCACTATTCCAAGTTTCCAAGTGTCTGCGAACTGTCATATTTCTTTTGTAACTTCTCAATAGTTTAAACCGCAGTAAGCTATCTTTTATAAGTAGCATGAACATAGCTATTTGTGCTCGAATGAACATTTCACCATTTTATATCTTGACAACACTTAGATGGACTGTAGCAGTTAGCCTGTTAGAGCATTACCACGGCAATAAGTGACTGCTGCTGTCAGCAAGAAGTCCCACCGATCCAAAAGCTGCCAAAGTTCACAGCTAGGAGTCACACGCCGACACTAGCGGCTGACACTGCAAGGTGCCATCACATACCAAGCTAGCACACTTATCTCAAACACAAGGACATGCTTTGTCCTTCAATGGACTAGTCTTTTTCTGCCACATTAAAAGAAAAAGGGCTGATGCTATTAGGCTGTAGCCTTTTTGATTGTAATTGCAGATGAATACATTTTAATGAGGCTGTTAGCATAGTGTAGCGTAGCATAAAGGGTGTATATTTTATTTTAGAAAACCCTGTTTTTATTTTTATTAAGTCTGAAATGTAACAAATATAAAAATGTAATGCCTTAGAAAAATGATGTTAGTTATGCAAAAAGCACTAGCATGATTTGTTAGCAGATACCTCTAAGTTTGATAGTGTCCAATGTTATGACATTTAGAAATTGTTATAATAATAAAAATGGAAGTTGCTGCAACCATGGAAGCCACTGTGGCTCTTTTTCCTCCATCATAAATGACTTGTGCCTCAGAGCACACAGACATAACGCAATAATCGCTGTCACATTATTTTGTGTTCGTATGCTGGTGTTTGTGAACAGAATCGAGTGAGACACTTCTGGGAGGGAATTAAACCAAATGATTCTCATGACAGACTTTGGCGTTTCAGAATGATCAAACTAAAATTTAAGATGATGCAATGATATTGTTCTGCTGGTTCATCCCGTCATCCAGTGTTTCCATCATAATTATGTCTGCTTATCAAATAATAATAATAATTAAAAAAAAAAAACACCTCAATTGAGCGCATACACTTTTTATGTGCATTTTTAGAATTTATGTGCATCTTGGCGTTTCCATCCAATGTTTTTTTTAAATCCAATACCCTAAAATGCACATAAAAAATGTAGATGGAAACACAGCTAGTGATTAAGGTGTCCAAGAACTTTATTGTAGACATAGTGTGATGTGACAGCTAACCGTGTGTTTGCACTCCCCTAGCCTGATGTTTTGGACTAACTGGAATGAGCAGAGGCCGAGCATCATGAGGTCGACCTTAACCGGCCGGAACATCCGAGTCATTGTTAGCATGGATGTCATCACCCCTAATGGACTCACCATCGACCACAAAGCTGAAAAGCTGTATTTTTCTGACGGCAGTCTCGGGCACATCGAGAGGTGTGATTACGACGGCTCGCACAGATACGTGAGTATGGAGGCGCTTTATGTGACTTTTGAAAAATGCATGCAAGTGCATTAGCTGAAGTAGAGGCTGTGTTAAGAGCGCTGCAAACATCTTTCAGCCTTTGTAAAGCTTTTCTGTTTTTGCTGTGGTGAGACATTGGAGGAGGGCATCCACTGAATACAGCTCGCTTGGGTTCAATACGATTGTCAATTGTCTCTTGAAATCCAAAATTCGCTCTCACCAGTAGGACTGAATAAAAGATTCTAATGTTGTTAAACAATCATTGAATCAAGGTTGCGGTGTCATTTGAGCATTTAAAAGGTTAGTTCACCCAAAAATGAAAATTCTGTCAGTAATTACTCACTCTCATGTTGCTCCAATCCCATAAAACCATCGTTCTTCTTCGGAGCACAAATGAAAGGATTACTTCTGAATTAAAATTTCATGATAATTTTCTCACCCATATGTCATCCAAGATGTTCATGTTTTGCTTTCTTCAGTCGAAAAGAAATTAATTTTATGAGGAAAACATTACAGGGGTATTCTATGTAAATTGGACTTTTAGTGCAGCTTCAATGCATTCTACACAATCCCAGACAAGGTATAAGGGTCTTATCTAGCAAAACAATAGGTCATTTTCTAATATATATATATATATATATATATATATATATATATATACTTTTTAACAAAAAATGCTCGTCTTTCACTAGCACTCTTCTTCTTCTTCTTCTTCTTCTTCTTCTTCTTCTTGTACAATTATTCAGCAGTGTAGATCCTGCCACATGTATTACTGGAAATTTTAATTCAGAAGTGAACTAATCCCTGAAGATCTTTTTGATGAAATCCTATCTGGCCTCCTATAGATTGCAACACAATGACCGTTTTCAAGGCTCAGAAAGGTAGTAAAAACATTGTTAAAATAGTCCATGTGGTTCAACCTTAATGTTATGAAGCTACAAGAATACTTTTTGTGTGCAAAAAACAAAGCAAAATAACAACTTTATTCAGCAATTTCTTTTCCATGACGGTCTCCTATGCGTTCTCCATCAGAATGCTGGTTCAGTATTGACCGACGCTTTTCACGCGAGCACCACAATGTATTTGTGTGATGCTGACACAGCAGCCGGCCAATTGAGTCTTTACTACCTTTCTGGGCCTTGGAATTGGTTGTTGTGTTGCAGTCTATCGGAGGCCAGATAGCTCACAGATTTCATCAAAAATATCTTAATATTATATTTGAAATTTATTAGTAGGATAAACCCCTTGAGATGTACCATCTTGTTGTCAAGGGGTCCTAACATACGATGAAACATAATCACAACATAGTAACAAAACCATTTAACAAAATTACAGTACATCAACAAAAAACAAACAAAATTTGCGTCCCGAAGATGAATGAAGGTCTTACGGGTTTGGAGCAACATGAGGGAGAGTAATTAATCAGCTTTTATTTTTGGGTGAACCATCCCTTTAAACTCGTCCATTCACCTTCAGGAAGCACCAATGTTGACGCTCAAATCTAGAGTAGGCAAATGTCAGCGATTAAGCAACTACTTGCTCGCTAGGCTATTAAAAGGTGAAAATTGATCTGGGAGAACAAAAGGAACATTTGTTTTCTTGTGTGTTAGACAGATACCGAGGATAGAGAGGTGGGATCCTGCCAGAGCGCTCTGTAGGAGGTAGTGCCATCTAGGTTACTGGTGACAGATTCGTAGCCTTATCAAACTTCCTCTAGAGTCTGAGCCACACATTCAGATTCCCAGGAGTTCAAAATTAATCATGCAAATTGGATTTTCCTTTATGAAACGTTAACAAAACAGCACATGAAATACGACCCTATTTGCTTTCTTAAAGGTAAAGTGGAATTTCTGAGCTACTTGTATCACCCAATGGAATTGTAAAAACAACTTCTCAAAGGGTTCCAGAAAACAAGGCTGTTGTGTATTTTCTTTCCCTTGTTCCCTTCTAGTTTCCCCAGATTTAACAGTAGTTTACTGAATGCATTGTAGAAATAGTGATCACTTGTACGTACATTCAAGTAAGGCATTTATTTTTACTGATGACTGTGAGAATCATTTGTCTCAATTCAGATGTGTTGTTTTCACAGTTTTTAATCGAGTTTTTATAGCATTTAAAATATACCACTTTTGGGGGGGTCAGCAAAATGCGTCTTTTTTTGTCCCTTTAAGTGCAACTGACCTGGTGCTCCCAGCCCCTTTTCAAGAAGAGGGCGGAACTTCAAGAGCTCATGCTCGTCAACAACAAAACAGGACAATCTCACGCACTGAAAATGTCACAAACTATCAACTGCATTCGGTCATCTGTCGTCTGACTGTACTGTGCATAATAAATGCACGTTTATGAATTACGCAGACTGTGAGTGTGGTGGGATAAAAATTACACCATAGTTCTGGTCTCCTGGGCCTTCACGTGCTATTAGAAATTTTATGATTCCCACTCCTGAAGTTGTGATTGTGAGCTCGTCGCATTCAAGTAGGCGACTTTAAATGGCCTTCATGTGCAATTTTTAACTAGGGAACTCATAATTACGATAATTCTGAATGCACGTCAGGGTAGCATTAGTGAAAACAGGCAGAGATAATGGTAGCTTTAGCAACATTAGCCCTAGAGAATGCCAACAAGCTTTTTCAGAAAGGCAATTTGGAAGGAGTTAGAACATAGGACGGGTGATACTTTTTCTGGATCTGAAGTTTGTGCGCAAAGCGTTGGTATTGACCCATCTTTCAGAACTATCTTTTTGAAAATTCAACGTTGAAAAGATCCTCGTTTGTGAAGCAGTCCGGTGAAGTGAAGACTTTTTTAGTGATTTTTTTCACGATATTTCCTTTAAAAATTTAATTTACTCAGGTTTTGGGATGTTTTGGGATCTACTGAGAGTTTCCATATACTCAGGTGGCGGGAGACATTGTACAAGTCCAGCTGCTGCATTGAAGATACAGAAATAGCGGACTCTGTGCTTCTTACTCAGGGCTGTGTCTATGCTAATAATGTAGATCAACACTGGCTTCTCTTTACAATGACGTCATTGTAGGGAGGAATGTAAATAAGCGCATTTGAAGAAACTACTTTTGATTTATGTTTTTTTTTTTTAAAAATGAGTGAGAGAATTTTTGCCATTATAGGTTGGTTCTTCTCACACGCTGCAGACACACGTCATTGTTCAACCACCTTATAAAAGTGAGTTTTTCACAATAGGCCCCCTTTAAAGAAAGTTGTGACTGTGTTGTAGAAACATTAATGTTATCAAATGAAGCTTTTCACTTTGTTGTTAACTGTGAGAATTCAGTTCAAAGTTTTACATTTTTAGTCATTTTACTAAATAATTTGTACATTTATTTAAATAAAGTAGCGCTTACGTTACAGTAATGTTATCCCTTTCAAATGAGCCTTTTCTCATTATGGTTAACTAAGAATTGACCCTTCGCACCCGCCCCCTTTAGTTACTGTTGCTATGTCCGATAAGCCATGCGCTCTCACGCCACACATCATGTTCTTGCGCAGTGAAAAATACATCGCGGAGCAAAGAGGACACTGACAGACATATGAAACGGTTTCATGTTTAATATTTGGAATTGTTTTGAAAGAAGTTTAAACAATAAATACTGTATAGTGTCTCTTTAATATCGTGACAGATCGCTGTAGCTCCTTCAATCGGCTCGTGAACCGATCATTTCTTCTTACTAGTTCATTTATAGTATTGAATAAACATGAATGAACATCAGAAGGAATGTTGTTTCAAGCGCGGAACGACGTGAGTACACACAATTTTTCAAGTTCACCAGCGTTAATCTACTAACTCCCCTGACTGCTGTTTTGGACAAAATGTCGGATTTGGGGTTATAATTGGTTAGAATGCCTGTCAATCAAACTGTTTGCGAAGAGTCAATTGCCTCAGTTCAGATTTGCAGTTTTCAGTTTTTAAGTTTTCAGTTTCTTGCAGTTTTCAGTCGTTAATGCATAATTTATCAATTTAAGTAGTGAGTCCCATATGTTGTAAAAACGTTACACTAATATTATCACTTTCAAACAGCCTTTTGTGTTTGCAGTTGGCCGTGAGAAGCATTTGCTTCTATTCAGATGTGTAGTTTTTAATTTGTTATCAGGTTACTGCTTAATTTAACATTTTCTTCAAAGAAAGTAGTGAATGTGTTGTAAAATGTTATATGTTATGTTAGCACTTTCAAATGAGGCTTTTCTCTTTGCATTTTTTTCTTCAATTCAGATTTCCAGTTTTCAAATTTTTTAATCATGTTATTGTGTGATTTAATATCTGCGCTAATGTTATCACTCTCAAATGAAGCTTTTATTTTTACTGTTGAATTAGATTTTTTTTTTTTTAAAGAAAAAAGTTTTTCAATGTCGCACGTCATTCCAGCCAACAATTTTGGCCAATTTATGAGTACATTGGACTGAAAGTCATACTTTTTACAGACATTCAGTCCGATGGAATGCTCTGTAAGTAAGAAAGGAGCAAGGAACAGGAAAGTCAGTATAGCTTTAAATAAAACAGAAGCAGCTATCTGCACCTGTCCTAGTCGACTTCAAATTTGAGTTACACTTCGTCACATTATTGGGTAGCAAAGTCTTAGATAATCCCTGCTTATAAGACTTGAATCGTAAGCCTGTGCTCGGAGCAGGAATGTCATGTTCTTGTCCACTGGTTTGTAATTCAATGCTGAAAAGTTTTTGATCTTAAGAGAGCACAAAGAGGTTTTCACCTGCCGAGACGACAGCTCTGATATTAGAACATCATGCAGATGTGTCTGCCTGCATCTTTCATCCTGTTCCCCACCTTTAGACATGCTCAGAGACAAATGTACGGGCGGCGAAGGAACACTTGGGAATAAAGACGCCTCGCCTGGAAGAGGGTGAGAACACGTGTTTGACATATTGTCATCGAGGATTAAAGCGTGATTCTCACTCTCCACATGCTGAGCTTCCTATTATTACAGAAAGACTCTGGCAATCAAATGGACGGCTCTTCAGAGACATCTGTGTCTCTGTTACTGAAGAGCTGTTAATGCTACACTTCAAAACAGACGTGTGTGGCTCACGAAGCCTTCTGAAATAAATAGCATAAACCATGAAAAGCTCTCAAAGTTGGAGAAAATGTGTGTAACCTCTTTTTTGTTGATGGGTTACATACGGTTATCACAGAAACAGCAATGGAGAATTTGCAGTGGCTTATTTTGTGGACATTGCACTGTAGCTTCACAGAAGTATTGGACTGTTTCTTTGTTTGTTTTCTTTGTTACGTCACCATATTACATGAAGGCCTAGGTGATTTTTTTTTTCAAAATTATTATTATTATTATTATTATTTTAATATTATGTTTGCTTTACATGAAAAAAATATATAATAATTTGTGAACCCTCAAAAATGAACCTCACTGATGTTTCGAATTTTCTACACTTTATCTCTTTCTCTTTTAAGAAAAATCAACCAAACTGGGAGCGTCTTGATTATGTTTTATTTTAATTTATGTAGCCTAATGTTACTCACATTTGTTGAGTGTTGATTTTGAACCCTCGTTCGTTCCCCTCTCGTTTCTGAGTGATTTTAATCAATTCATTTCCGATTTCCGTTAATTTCCTTTAGGCTTGCAAAGAACAGACCCTCTCGCCACTTCTTACTTTCCGTCCCGAGGCCATGCGTGATGCATCCCCGTGTCTGTTACGGCAGGGATTCCATTTACACTCTCCGCAGATCTGGGTTAATCATTTATAACGTCAGGGATAATGGAGGAGGGCTGTCCTTCGGGTGTCACGGTGGTTTCCCCCTTCGGCTCTTGCCAGGCCCGTTTGTCTGTGTGAATTATACAGACACTCAGTGGGGTTTATTTTGGTCTGTACACCTTTGTGGTGAAATGCACAAAGTAAACTGCTTGATGGAACTGTCCTGTACGGCGTGAGAGATGGTTTGTTTTATTTATTACCAGTGCTTGAAGGTTTCTGAATGATTTTTACAAGATAATTGCAATATTTCCATCCATCCAACCATCCATCTCTTTCTATATCTGTCTGTCTGTCAGTAAAGCTCGCTTTTTCTTTTTTTTTTCTCTAATGCATTTCAAGCATAAGCCTATAGAGCTCCGGAGGTTGACGTCACGCAATCTAAACCATCAGCTCTAGCATTGATATTGATAGTGGTCCGAACAATAGTTTAAAACCAGACTGTTTAGACCTTACAGACCTTACTATTTCAACATGGTGGACAGCTGTTGTGTGCCAGGATGCCAGAACAGGCGGCGGGAAAGCAAAGGGGAAATACTATTATTGTATTCCCAAGGTTCTCGATTGACGACTGAAATGGTTCACTGCACTAAAACGTATTATTTATCTTTTAGCTCATATAGTATTCGTATATGATTAATAGTTACCCTAAAATGACATGAAAGAGTTTAAATAACTGGTCAGGTATAGGCTATAAAAGAATTTCCAGTATACATATTGTACCACTGGCCACAATTGTGACCAAACATAAAACACTATTTTTTTCACACACACTTTTCCATAAAAATGTAGAAAAAACATTTCAAGGGGCAACTAATGACATCTCACTTGGATATTTCCATGTCGAAAATGTTGGGATTGAACGGGGTAAGATTTCATGACATTTATAACGTCTGCTGTAATCAGAGTGATTGTTACCTAACAACCCTTCCAATGAAGGGCAGATTTTAGCCAGATGGCTACAAAGTTCAACATTCATCACAAAATTAGATTACGTCCATTTGTTCCCCTCCAGGCTTTTGTAGGCTTTTAAAGAGTCTCTGGAGTATAGGACGAGGGAAAGTTGATGAGTTGGTTGTAGATATCAGGATACTGCAGGTCAGAAAGCTGTCCGTTCCTTTTGTTGACACACATTAAAAGCACCATTATAGGGATCTGTTATGTTTAATCTATTAAGTTTTGCTAAGTACACATCTATGTTTTTTAATTACAATTGCGCGGTGATCTCTGTTGCCTTGAAACTCATGCTGGTGCCATTCAGTTCCTGTTCGCTCCCAGCTGTTTCTGCCTGCCAGCATGGTCGCGAAGACAGAATGGGTAACGCGACGTCCGTAGCTTTATTTCTCAAAAATTTAAGGTCATGAGAAACACATAGTCACCCAAGCATGGCAAAACTTTTTAACTGTTAGGAGCGCTAGTAAATATTTCAGGTTATAGACTTTTAAAAACCTCCTTTTTTATTACCAGGTTATTTCTCTCACCTAAATTCTGCCTCTTAAATTTGTAGGTCATTGTGAAATCAGGACCAGGAACGTTCTTTGGCTTGGCAATTTACAGAGACTTCATCTTCTGGTCTGACTGGACGCAGAGGGCTGTGATCCGCTCTGATAAATTCACCGGAGCCAATACAAAAGTACTCCGTGCAGACATCCCTCATCAACCGATGGGAATCGTTGCTGTTTCCAATGACACCAACAGCTGTACGTAATTTATGCCCTTTGTTTCATCAAATGACGCAACTGTTTTAACATTGAATTCAAACCAAATGTTTGTACTTGAATATATCCTAAAGTTTTATGACAACAAACCATTGTAGTATTTTTTTAAACCCTTGAGTTGAAGAAAGATGTCAAACAAAATGTTCTTGAAAACTAGCAGATGAGCATGTTTCTTGGCTGACGTACCGGATGATTTGCAGTCTTATTTGTATTAGTCACACAAAGCTTGTTTGTTTTATTTACATAAAGTGTCTGAGATGCTTATTCTGTGATGACAGCAAACACAATGCAAAGTCACTGATGTTAGATGCGTTAAGTCACTGGGGGCTTTTTTTTATGGGTGCGCAGTGAAGCTAGGAGAAAATCAACACATTCTGACATTGGGGTCAGATCACAAAGTTCTTTGCTGACTCTACGTTTTGCGGGGCAAAATTGATTCATGTCTCCACAGTATGAGAAATACAGAGACAAATCATATTAATGAGTGACTATACATCATCAGAAGGAAATTATCCAGTAATTAATGGCTGAATACTAAAACTGTATACTAATAAAAAAGATTCCCTTTGCTTTGAATGTTGATTTTGGATTCAGATTGTCCTCTAAATTGTACTTCTAGATTTTACATGAAAATATAGACTCTAATCAAGATTGTGATTTATGATCGAGAAATGCAGACTGTGATTCAGATTTTTTTTTACTCTAAATCCAGGTTCCCTTTCAGTCGGTCACGTTCGACGTACGTCAGAACTGAACCGACGAATTGGGATATCGCACGAGAGCCCTATCATCTTCGAGTGTAAACTAAACGAGCCAATGAAGATTGGCGTGCGAGCTTTCGCGTGCCGCACTCCGCCCCCGCGAGCGGGTATAAATACGGAAGCGGCAGCGCTCGCACTTTGTCTTTCGCTTCGGAGCCGTGCAGTGTTTGCTGTATCGTCTGAAGAGTGTGAAGTGAACGGAGAGCTAAAAGAACGAGAGTTCCTGTGCGGGTGTGACGGCGCAACAGCGATCCCGCGATCCCCACGGTCCTAAAGACTGCTGTTTTTACAGCAACCTGAGAGAGCAGTATCAGAGAGAAGGGTTGCGATTTGGGCCGGTGGTGCGCGCTCTGCAGGCTGTAAAGTGTCTTGCAGCAGCGCTGCGGTGAATCCCTGTGTGCTTCAGCACAGTACTAAAAGAGCTTTCAATTTCCTTCACGGGCGTCGAGTATGTCTTTTTCAAGATGTCATTCCGCTCGTGCGCTGCTGGATGCGGTCGTTCCTTGTCACCAGCTGACGGGCACAATCGCTGCATCACGTGTTTTGGCGTTCAGCACGCTGAGGCAGCTTTTGTGGATAGTTCATGTTCTCATTGTGGGAACATGACTATCGCGGTGTTGAGATCGCGGCTTGCTTACCTTGGTTCTCAAGGCCAAGCCCCCGTCCCTGTCCCCCGATCTAGCGCCCCCCAGAGGGTCGCTACTTCCGCGGATAGGCCGGGAGATCTGAGGATCACGGTCAGGGCTTCCCCGCCGAGCCAGTCTCCGTGGGCCCCTGGTCCCTCACACACACCGCAACCCGTGGTGATGCCAGAGGAGCGCGTTGGTCCCTCTCATGAGCGACCAGCCGTCTCTTTTGGTGCGCCGGCTGATGATCAGATGTCGATTGCGGCATCGGAAGGCGGGCTTGAGTCATCTGGAGATGAAGGCTCTGATGCGCCACCTCCTGGGGGTGTGGCGTTTTCCAGCCCGATCCAGAATTGACGGCCATGCTTGCCCGGGCCGCCGGGAGTATCGGGCTCGAGTGGAACCCTCCACCGTGTCCCGAAACCTCCCGGCTGGACGATTGGTTTCTCGGGGCAGCCCGTGCTGGTTCTCAGCGCTCTGCCCCGGTTCCTTTCTTTCCGGAAGTGCATGAGGAGGTGACTAGATCGTAGAGGGCACCTTTTTCTGTCCGAACCGGTTGGGTCCCTCCTCCGCCTTCACCGTCCTGGATGGCGGTGCAGCTAGGGGTATGTGGGGATCCCCCCAAGTTGAGCGCGCCAACTGGTGGGGTACCCGCGCCTCCCGTCCCGGGCCTGTAAGTTCTCGTCCTTCTAACGGATGAGCCTTGCAGAGCCTGTGGGCCGGCTGCATCTGCCCTGCATGCCATGGCGTTGCTGCAGGTCTACCAGGCCAAGGCACTTCGTGACATGCCCCAGGGCGGTCTTGACCAACAGCTCGTGGAAGAGCTGCGAGCCGCCACCGACCTCGCCCTCCGGGCGACGAAGGTGACTGCGCGCTCGGTTGGTCAAGCGATGGCCACGCTGGTGGTTCAGCAGTGCCATCTCTGGCTCAACCTGACGGACATGAGGGAGGCTGATAAGTATCGGTTCCTGGACTCCCCTGTGTCCCAGGTTGGGCTATTCGGTGACGCGGTCGAGAGCTTCGCCCTACAGTTCTTGGCCGCACAGCAGACGGAGGCCCTGAAGCATGTCCTGCCCCGGCGTGTAGCTGCTGCCTCCACCCAGCCGCCGGTGGCGGCCTCCTCGTCTGCTCGTCACCGAGGGCGCCCGCCTGCGTCATCCTCCGCCCCTGCGAAGTCTGCAAAGCAGCAGCCATCACCCAGCAGACCTCAGGGAGCCGGTCGCAGGCTTGGCGCCCAGCCTGCTCAGCCCGCAGCCAAGCCAGGTGGCAAACACACCAGAAGCGGCCCTGAGACGGGCGACTCGGAGGAAGTTGGAGCTGCTTCTCGGGAGACGGTGAAGGCACTGCTCCCTCCCCCGGAGGAGGGCCGGGTGGAGAATCATTTGTTTCCTTTCTGTTCCGCCGCTGGCTCCCCGGAGTCCAGCGGTACCCACATTCTAATTGAAAGAGCAGTTTCCACTTCCTCTGGGTCACAAGAGGGCGCGTCTGGCGGTGTGTCACGCTATGCCTGGCCACCCTCAGCCCCCTCTCATTTCGCCAGCGGAGGGCAGTGTGCTGGTCGAGGCCGCCCTCGTGCCGTCTCCCACGCGCACTGTCACTCTGCGGAGCCAAACCTCACTTCGGGCCGCTCTGCCGTCCGAGTCAGGTTCCCTGGCTCCGCCTCGCTGCCCCCCCGCGGGTACGTCTGTTGTGCCGTTGGTCCCGCTGGTGCGGAGTCTGGGAGCCTGGCAAGCGCTTCCCAGCCCGTCCCGCTGGTTCATCCGCACGATCAGACTCGGCTATGCGATTCAGTTTGCCCGGCGTCCCCCGGTGTTCAGGGGCATCCATTTTACTCGCGTGAATGCGAACGATGCTCCTGTACTTCGGGCGGAGATTGCAGTCCTACTGGCGAAGGACGCAATAGAGCCGGTCCCTCCAGCCGATATGAGGTCAGGGTTTTACAGCCCCTACTTCATTGTACCCAAGAAAGGCGGTGGGTTACGGCCAATCTTGGACCTGCGAGTCTTGAATCGGTCCCTTCACAGGCTGCCGTTCAAGATGCTGACGCAGAAACGCATTTTCGAGTGCATCCGTCCCCAAGATTGGTTTGCAGCGATCGACCTGAAGGACGCGTACTTTCATGTCTCGATTCTTCCTCGACACAGACCCTTTCTACGGTTTGCGTTCGAGGGTCGGGCATATCAGTACAAGGTCCTACCCTTCGGGCTGGCCCTGTCGCCCCGTGTCTTTACCAAGATTGCGGAGGCGGCCATTGTTCCGCTCAAGGAACAGGGCGTTCGCATCCTCAACTATCTCGACGTTTGGCTGATCCTAGCTCACTCGCGAGAGCAGTTGTGCGAACACAGGGACCTGGTGTTAGCTCACCTCAGCCGGTTGGGTCTTCGGGTCAACTGGGACAAGAGCAAACTCGCCCCCGGGCAGAGGATCTCTTATCTCGGTATGGAACTGGACTCGGTCAGCCAGACTGCGCGCCTCACCGAGGAGCGCGTCCAGTCGGTGTTGAACTGCCGGAGTACGCTCAAGAGCAGGACAGCGGCCCCACTGAAATTATTTCAGAGGCTCCTGGGGCATATGGCATCCGCAGCCGCAGTTACGCCGCTCGGATTGCTTCATATGAGGCCGCTTCAACACTGGCTTCATGGCCGAGTCCCGAGATGGCCGTGGCGACGCGGTACGTTCCGTGTGGCAATTACACCGAACTGCCGTCGTACCCTCACTCAGTGGTCCGACCCCTCGTTCCTGCGGGCTGGAGTTCCCCTGGAACAGGTGTCCAGGCATGCTGTGGTCTCCACGGATGCCTCGTCCACCGGGTGGGGGGCCGCGTACAACGGGCATGCAGTTTCAGGTCTGTGGACGGGGCCTCAACTGCAGTGGCATATCAATTGCCTCGAGTTGTTAGCAGTACGTCTTGCGCTGGGCCGCCTCAGAGGGCTGCTACCAGGCAAGCACGTTCTGGTCCGTACGGACAACACTGCGACCGTAGCGTACATCAACCACCAGGGCGGTCTACGCTCCCGTCGCATGTCACAACTCGCCCGCCATCTCCTCCTATGGAGTCAGAAGCATCTGAGGTCGCTTCATGCCATTCACATCCCAGGCGTGCTCAACCGTGCAGCCGACGAGCTCTCACGGCAGCTTCCGCTTCCGGGAGAATGGAGACTCCATCCCCAGGCGGTCCAGCTGATATGGCGTCGCTTCGGGACCGCTCAGATAGATCTGTTTGCCGCCCCGGACTCGACCCATTGCCAGTTGTTTTACTCCCTGTCCGAGGGCACCCTCGGCACGGACGCACTGGCACACAGCTGGCCCCGGGGCCTCCGCAAATATGCGTTTCCCCCAGTGAGCCTTCTTGCACAGACGTTGTGCAAAGTCAGGGAGGACGAGGAGCAGGTCCTGCTAGTTGCGCCGTATTGGCCCAACCGGACCTGGTTTTCAGAACTGATGCTCCTCGCGACAGCACCTCCTTGGCCCATTCCTCTGAGGAAGGACCTTCTGACTCAGAGACGGGGCACCCTCTGGCACCCGCGTCCGGACCTCTGGAATCTCCATGTCTGGTCCCTGGACGGGACGCGGAGGTTCTAGGTGGCTTACCCCAATCAGTGGTAGACACCATCACTTCCGCTAGAGCTCCCTCTACGAGGCACCTCTATGCCTTGAAGTGGAACCTGTTCGTCGAATGGTGTTCTTCTCACCAGGAGAACCCCCGATCTTGCTCGGTCAGGTCAGTGCTTTCCTTCCTGCAAGAGGGTCTGGAGAGAAGGCTGTCTCCCTCCACCCTAAAAGTGTATGTTGCCGCTATCGCCGCACATCACGATGCAGTTGAAGGTAAGTCGCTGGGGAAGCATGACCTGATCGTCAGGTTCCTGAGGGGGGTGAGGAGACTGAATCCGCCTCGCCCACTCTCTATACCCTCTTGGGACTTGTCCCTGGTGCTTACAGCTCTCCGGGGACCCCCCTTTGAGCCTTTGCAGTCAGCAGAGTTAAAAATTCTGTCACTTAAAACAGTTCTCCTGACTGCACTGGCCTCCATCAAGAGGGTAGGGGACCTGCACGCTTTTTCGGTCGACGAATCGTGCCTGGAATTCGTGCCGGCCAACTCTCACGTTATCTTGAGACCCCGGCCCGGATTTGTGCCCAAGGTTCCTACCACTCCCTTTAGAGATCAGGTAGTGAACCTGCAAGCGCTGCCCTCGGAGGAGGCAGACCCAGCCCTGGCTTTGCTCTGTCCCATCCGCGCTCTGCGTCTGTACGTGGACAGAACTCAAAGCTTCAGGACCTCAGACCAGCTCTTCGTCTGTTACGGAGGCCAGCAGAAGGGAAAGGCTGTCTCCAAGCAGAGGATGGCCCACTGGATAGTGGACGCCATCGCCTTGGCTTATCAGTCCCAAGGCGTGCCTTGCCCGCTCGGGTTGAGGGCTCACTCCACTAAGGGGGTAGCTTCTTCCTGGGCGCTGGCTCACGGTGCCTCGCTGACAGATATATGTAGAGCTGCGGGCTGGGCGACACCCAACACATTCGCTAGATTCTATAGCCTTCGTGTAGAATCGGTATCTTCCCGTGTACTCGCCCCTACTGGCCGGTAGCGCGAAGAACCCTTTCTAGTGTCCGCTTGCATACGCCACTCCCGCCCGCTGGGCCGGATACGTGCGTCTATTGCTCCAGTAGAGTTCCCCAGTTGGCGAACCCTGTTGAGTCCTCCGCCACCCCTTGCGGCTCCGGACATTGCGGAGTGTCCGTTGCTAGGCTTAAGCACGCATACTGCCTCTGCTAAGCTGGGTTCCATATGTTGTGACCCCTACGGCGGTCCCATATGTGTAATGTCCACGGTAGCCTTCCTATGTAAGCCCGTGTCTTTCCCTCAGCAGAGCCCGCTCTGCTGTCCCTGCTAGATGTGTCTCCCCCCTACCTAGGCCGGAGCCATCCCAGGGACTTCATATGTGCACTGCCCACGGCCAGTCCATATGTACATTCCCACGTAAATTTCCTCCCTTCGGGTAGGTTGTGGTCTCCGCAGCGTCCCCAGTGGGCACGCTTTCCCAGTGTTATCCAAGTCTTACTGAGTGGGTCATGCGGAACAGCAGTAGACTTCCCTGGCGTAAGTCCGGTCCCTTCTCCGTCCCTAGTGCGCGCCGGGATGCTGCGACTTACGTTGGGCGCTGGAGGGGGTCAGTAACTGTGGCGTTTTATTAGGGATCCCAATTCGTCGGTTCAGTTCTGACGTACGTCGAACGTGACCGACTGAAAGGGAACGTCTCGGTTACGTATGTAACCCTCGTTCCCTGAAGGAGGGAACGGAGACGTACGTCCCGTCGCCACAGTTCCTGTACCCCGCTGAGCGCGGACCACTGCTCGTCTCCTCAGCGAAAAACAAAGTGCGAGCGCTGCCGCTTCCGTATTTATACCCGCTCGCGGGGGCGGAGTGCGGCACGCGAAAGCTCGCACGCCAATCTTCATTGGCTCGTTTAGTTTACACTCGAAGATGATAGGGCTCTCGTGCGATATCCCAATTCGTCGGTTCAGTTCTGACGTACGTCTCCGTTCCCTCCTTCAGGGAACGAGGGTTACATACGTAACCGAGACGTTCTGAATTCCAGTTATGATCTAAATTTTACATTCAGACTGTATTCCAGATTCCATTTGATCTAAATATTTTGATCCATAAATCAAAATTGTGATGTATATTCATAAATCAAATTTTGATTTAGATTCAGTTTATGATCTAGATTCAGAATGGAATTTTATGAGTCGGATTCATTTTCTAAATCTAGATTGTAGATTGAGGTTATGAGCTTTATTGTACATCCCTCATTGTAATCCAGATTCCATTTGCTCTGAATATATAGATTCTAAATAGAGATTGTGATTTAGATTCAAATTATTATTTAGACTTTAAATACATATTTCTTGTGTTATCACTCTAGATTCTGGATGATACATCATTTATATTGTACAATTTTTCCCACCCTTGGTATTATTATTATTATTATATTTCATTTGTGTGTGTGTGTGTGTGTGTGTGTTTTAAATAAGAGATATAGAAATGGCAATTAAGAGTCAATGTTATTTTTGATTTAATTATATAAATATATTTGAAAAACAATTGAAGAAAAGAATAATTGCATATATTAGCATGCTTTAAATGTGGTTTTCAGTTGTGAATTAGGGTTCCTCGGACAAAAATCATACTAAATGCCCTGCCTGGCCTCCACTGCTGGAAGTACATTTACATAAATTCTGTTTAGTGAGCATGGTGACTTTTATGTTTATGTGTCCCGACCACGAAACTTACACCTGCAGTGCTTGGTAATTGCATCTGTTTAAACTCACAAGGAGCAACACATTTCAAGTGCCTTAGGCGCACATCTTTTAATGCGAAGAATCCAAACCCAATTCACCCGGGAAGTAAAACTGCACCATGAAATTTACAGAATTAGCAGAATTTATTGTACGTGACACATTTATAGAATGCTCGCGTTCCACTCCGCTTCCTTCTTGGCTTCGATAGAGACATTTCTTTGTTTGCGGTTCAAGCCTCAGTGTTTCAAAGGACTCTAATGGAAGCAGCTTAGATGCTTGGCATCCTAAACCCACGAATGGAGATTTTCTCATCTCAGGCCTCTCTTAGGAGATTTGGACCTTGGTGGCCACCGTTCCTCCTATCTATACAGCACAGACGACTCTATTAAGGGAATTCGCTCAGACTGTGCTATAAAATGCTGGGGGAAAAAGAGATACATAGAATCATATTCAGTTATTCAGTCATTACCTTTTGAGTCATAACTCAAATAAAAGAGTAAAACAACTAATACAAAGTTAAATGGAACGAATACTCTATGATTTTCTCACCCTTTTCAGTTTCTTTTCTAATAAATATGACAATTTTTCTTTGTCGGTGAACTGTCTCTTTAAAAGTGGGGACCATCTGCAATTCCTTTAATTCCAACTAACAAACATTCCTTTGTAATCACTGGCCAACAGATATCAGCCATCGATGAGTCCAAGCTATTTAAAGCCTCATCCCATAATAAGCAAAAGCCTCCTAGGACTGAAGCCTCATGTCACAACAGTGAAAGACGCTGGCCCAATGCATTCATCTGAATCCTCACCATTTGTGCAGGGGAATACGCTCGGCCCAAGGCTCTAGAATCTGGCAGCCGTGTGTGTGTAGATAGGGCACGGTTCAGAGACCCGCTCTCCACGCCAACATCTGTGCCAAACACAGTTCAAACTCACACCCGCTGAGGAGCCCAACCCTCTGACTGGCACTGCAAGAGTGCCCTTCAAGCCTTGAGTGTATGTGTGTGTGTTTGTGTACTCACTGCCAGGAGTAATGAGTTGTGTTAAAAGACATCAGATGCCTTAGGCTGCATTTGGAATAGAGCATTCTTAAAGGCAGTTACAATTGTCCAATATGAATAGTGTAATCCCCATATATATATATATATATATATATATATGTTCCAGTCTTATACACACACACAGGTTTATTTTGCTATCAAAGTGAGGACATTCCATAGGTGTAATGGTACTTATACTGTAAAAACTGTACATTGTATCCCCCTACACTACCCATCACAGAAAACATTCTGCATTTTTACATTTTTAATAAAACATTGTTTCCTCATAAATGGCAAAAACGCGCTCACACTCACTCACTCTCGCGCACACACATCCACCGACCCACACGCACACACAAAACGCATCGTATTTTAGCTATCGTAATATACAGATGTATGATAAATAAGGCATTAATCACATAGATAAACGTATGACTGTCTATGATGAATCACACACCACATCTTACAGCTGCCAGGAATTTAGGTAAATGTATGGTTACCGCTAATTGCCCAACACCAATAGTGCTTTCACCAATGAGAAAACGTTCGGCACGCCAATTACTCCAAGCTGCAGTTACCCATACTAGAAGAAATCGGCCCCTGAGGGGTGCCTTTGCGTTTTTCATATACGTAAAGGATTGTGTATTGCTTGATTTTTCACACATGCCCACAATATTCATACCACATGGTAGAAATCCTCATTCTGAGCAACTTTGCCTCCAGGACTGCCGCTGTGAATTGAATCGTTCATTAAATTTTGGAGATTATTCAAAAAACCAACTTTGGCGAACTAGTAATCCATAATCCATAAATTTCCTATGGTAAATTGCCTATATTGGCGGTAAATGGTCTTTTATATCTATGATCTTAATGGTTTCAGGCTTGCTAATTAAAACATTATACCTTTTTACGCATGTGCATAAATGCCTAAAAGTGACTGAGCCACGATAATTGCTGCTCACAGCTATATTTTTACTTAATTATTATATTAGTTTTAAATCACTTATAATACTGCATTATTTAATATAAATAAGAATTGTAAATTTAGATTTCATGGGGATTTTAAATTCCTTACCCTAAGTACAAGCTGTAAAACTTGTCAAACAGTTGATGCCACAATTTGTTGGGATCTACTAAGATGAGTGATTTGATATCAAGGATTTCTCTTTATTACTTCCAGGTGAGTCGTCCCCCTGCAGTGTGAATAATGGAGGGTGCCATGACCTCTGCCTTTTGACTCCACTTGGTGTGGTAAACTGTACTTGCCGCGGGGAACGGATGTTACTGGATGATAACAGATGTGTATGTAAGTCCTGTACCCTCTCTCTATGTTTCTCTCACACATTTTCCTTTTTTCCACTCGCCCCAAATTTTCTAGTATGTCCCGATACTTTGAGTAATGTCCATATGCTGTGGCCAAACAACTATATTACTTCTAGAGGTCCAGATAGTGCACTTGTAAGAACTCTAAGAATCTGTATCTGGACTGAATGACTGGCTCTGATTATAGATTCCAAATCCAGATTGTGATTCAGAATTTCCTATGCTTTGAACATAGATTCTTCAGGTAACACTTTACAATAATTCTTTAACATTAACTAATAACTTTAATAAGTCATTAATAAATATAATACTGGAATATATAATATTATGTGTACATTTGTAAATGTAAAAAAGTGCATTATGTAATATATGAACTGAAGATTATTGACATTTGTTAGCATTCAAATATAAATGAACAAATAAGCTTTTAATCATTACATAATTTCTGTTTAAACCATTTGTAGATTTTAAAAAAATATGTATGATCATATGAATTGAAACTTTACTGACATTTGTTTGCATTTCCGTTTACATTAAATAATGATCTGTTAATCATTAGGTAAAGTTTAATAAGTTTGTTAGTAAATATTGATGAGGATATTATCTCATATTTCTTGGCATGTGAATATATATTATCTAATCATCTGTTAAGCATTATATAATATATATTTTTTAACGGTTTATTAATGAAAGTTATAAAGTGTCACCGATTCTTGATTATGGTTGTGGTCTAGATTCAGAATATGATCTATATTCTAAAATCCAGATTGTGCTTCAGATTAAGTTTGTTCTGAATATATAATTATGGTGCCAGATTATGATCTATATAGTACACTCATAATGCATTTCAAAATCATTCTCACTCTGAATATAGATTCTAAATTCAGATTGTGATTCAGATTTATTTTGCTCATCATTTAGGCCCTGGCTCCATATTATAAAAGGCAATTGTACATCCAGATTGTAATGCAGATTTCTCTTGCTCAGCAGATAGATTCTAAATCAAGAATTCTTTCATAGTATAAATTACATTTAATTCTGGAACCAGATTATGATCTGGATTGTACATTTAGATTATAAACCACATTAATTTGAATATAGACTGTAAATCCAGATTGTGATCTAGTTTCTTGTGTTAGATTGTGGCGTAAATTCTTATTCCAGATTGTGTCTAAAGTATTATAAACTGCTTTAAGTCTAGATACTAGT
>CM074291.1:13998196-14248196 GCA_037194245.1 Opsariichthys bidens
CTTTCCAGAAACTGGTTTTATATGACAACTATTTAATGTCTTGTCACCTGTAACCAATAAAACTTCATTCTTATCTCCACTTCAACTAAGAATCAAACTTGCATCTATTTAAATAGACCGGTTTTGCATTCACACTATCTCAGGACTTGAAAACGGAGTAAGATCTCATTTTGCTGCACACGACTTTGTTTACTTTCAATGTTCTTACAATAGTATTATTCTTTATAATTTAAAATAATGCAAATGTATAAGGGAAGTTCATCTATACCACTTTGCGTTCACATTATATACTAAACTGATCTCAATTCGGATTGCTTTAAAGGGATCTGACATCATTTAAAGCATTTTGGTCTGATTTTATTTAAAGTGTTTTGGATTGTTTTAAAAGGATCTTTCTTTAAGTTTGTTTGGTTTGCTTTAAAGTGGTCTTCATTTAAAGCATTTTGATTTGCTTTAAAGTGCTCTAACTTCATTTGAAGCGTTTTGGTGCTTTAAATGGGTCTGCCTTTATTTGGGGTTTTCAAAACTCCAAAAATACATTCAGAAGTAAAATAAAGTCTTATGGGTTATGTAGATCATCTACATTTTTCCCTGTGGTTCCAGATTCCTCATGTTTGTCTTCCGAGCGACGTTGTGCAGACGGTTCCTGTATTCCTGCATCATCCTGGTGTAATCAGATCATCGATTGCGCTGACGCATCGGACGAGAAAAGCTGTAGTAAGATTAACGTGTGAAGGCGCTAGCCTGTGTGTTTTTGTGTGTCACTGAACGTGTGAAACACTCGTCTCATTGTCCGCTGTGTATTTCCAGATAGTACAGATTGCATGGAATACTACAGACTGGGTGCTCGCGCCAGCAAAAGCGTGAGGTTTCTAAGCTGCAATTCCACGTCTCTGTGTGTTCATCCCTCCTGGATGTGTGACGGAGCCAACGACTGTGGGGATTACGCAGACGAAATACACTGCCACGGTAGAAATGCATTTGCATTCTCTCTCTCTCGATCTGTCTTTCTCTTGTTTGTTTATGTTCAAAGTACAAGATTGTCACGTTCAGAATGGAAAATAGCACTGGGAACAAAGTGAATTTTTACAAAGTTCGCATTGCGGTGCAGTGACGGCTCACATCGCCAGTGCCTTTTAAGATGCTCTGAAATGTGGACTTTTTTTGACTCAATCACACTGAGTCCTGCCAAATATTTGACAGTAATATGCTTAGATATTTATGATATATGTAGAAGGCCCGGGTCCTACTGAGAATATTTAGGGACTTAATAAGTCTTTTCGGCTGAGTAAAACACAACTCTGGAAGAAGATAATTATGTAGAATTTTTTGTGCAGAACTTTACAGCCCTGTCAGAATTTATGCGTTGAGCGCACATGAATATGAACGCACCACAATGTCGTGAAAAGAGTTGCTAACGGTCATAATTGACACACACACACACACACACATATATATATATATATATATATATATATATATACACCACAGTACTGGGCAAAAGTCTTAGGCCACCACCAGCTTTTTTTTTTAGCAATGTTTTTTTTTTTTCAGTGTCTTTATTACAATACAAACCGAAAATACAGGGAATATGATATGTGCACACACACACACACACACACACAAATAATAATTCTGGACAAAATTGTTTCTTTAAGCAAAAATCAGCATTTATTGTGACCTCCTGGACTCTAAAAGAGTGAGAAATAATTATATATGGTCATTATAAAATTGCTAAAGCAACATCTAATGATTTTTCATATTTTAAAATGAAAACTTTAGATCTTGGAAAAGAATAAAACAAAATATACATGGTATAACATTTTTCCTAGACAGTTTTAATGTCTTTATACAGCAAAAGAAAAATGTTTTAATAAAAATCTATGCCTTCGGATATTAAAGTGCTCGTAAACACCCATTTATGAGTTCTAAACTTCTCCGTACAGTAGGATCTTCCCAAGAGGTCTTGAAGGCAGAAATGTGCTTCTCATGTGATTGTTAGCTAAAATTGCTAGCACTGGTTCTCTGGCAATGTTTGCTCAAAAAAAAAAAGTGTAAGTTCTTTCAAAACTCAACTGCAGAAGAGTCTTCCAGACTTTAGAAATATAAAGAAGATTCAGCTCCTGACCTTTGCTGTGGTTTCTTCAGTCAAGGTACACTGTTGCAAATGTTGCAGATTTAAAATGACCTTGCTGTACAAGTCAGAAACCAAACACGCATATAAAATCACAGATAACAAATTGGATGGTTGAAGCTGAAGTAGACATTCAGAGGTCAGACAATTGATTTGTTTATAGCATGTTCTCATCCTTTTCTCAAAGTGGTGAGCAAACCCTTTGGTAATATCAGCTAGTATGTATTGCAGTTGGTTTTCTGCAGGTTTCTCTAAACCCTCATTGTATCCATTTTGGCGTTTCTCCCAGCTTCTGCAGTCCATACGTGTGAGGACGGCCATTTCGCATGTCCCAGTGGAAACTGCATCTCCAGCGTCTGGTTGTGCGACGGACAGAAAGACTGCGAGGATGGAGCCGATGAATTTCAATGCGGTGAGGGCCACCTCTTTACATTTATCAACTAATCGTGCCTGCCGGACACATTGTGCACTCTATATGTCATCCTAATGAATATATTCACGTCTAAAGATTTTATTTATCTTCTAGTCACGCGCGACCATCTACATTAGAGCGTAAGTGCTATTTTGCTCTATTGATCCACTTGTCACGGCTAGTATGTGGTAAGTGCTAAATGTAGGAGTTTAGCTGCTTGACATTCCTAGCTTTACAGCGTTACAGTTATCAACAAGTTCTGTTTCTAGTCTTCTCTGTCTTATTCTTTCATTTTAAATTCCTGACGAATTACTGTGTGGCTGCTTTACTACTTCCATCTCAGTAATTGTGACTTTTTTCCCATAATTTCCAGTTTATATGCCCCATTTTTGACTTTACACTTCAAAATGTTTTTTTTTTTTCTCTCAGAATTACAACCTCACAATCTCGCGATGCTACTTTATTGCAAAATATGACTATTTCTCAAAATTTGCTAATTTATACTTCTCATTGTGACTTTATATCCCAAAATGTGACTTTAAATCTTGCGATGTGGCTTTATTTTTTCTAGTTACAACATTTTTTTGTTTTTGTTTTTTGTGACAATTGTTACTATATCTCTCAATATAACTATATATCTCAAAATTTTGGTCTCACAATTTGCGAATTCTTCCATTGTGACTTTATGTACCAAAATATTTGGCATAATAATCTCATCATTTTGGCTAATTCTCATTATCGTGATTCTATAGCATGCAGTTGCATGATTTGAGACTATATTTCAAAATGGCCCATTTTAAATTTTACGAAAAGAGAAAAAATTATAGTGTTATAGTGACAAAAGTCTCTTTTTTATATAATTCTTAGTAAAAAAAAATAATGAAGAAACATTTTCACTCACTCTCTTTGCAATTGTTGAATTCATGCCTACGTGAAACCATTACACTTTGTTTTGTATAACAATAGGTGAAGGATTATTCCATCCACACCTTGCGGTAATGTATTGTATAATTATTAACCTCATAGACATTCATGTTTCTCTCCATCTCAAACTCTCTCATGTACCTCTGTAGTGAGCAGAGCTTTAAGGTAGGAAGTTCTAGGAAGTTATGCTTTCCTGCTGCGACCAATCATTTCTCTGCTTCTGTCCCGACCCCATGGAAGGAATCCATTTGGTTCTGCTTCAAAGCGTTGTGTTCTGAACAAGAACTCTGATCTGCGAGTGAAGCTCCCGTGTAGCCAGCGCAACACTGGACCGCTCGGCGCCCTCGTAATCACTGACCCAAAATCAGAAGTAATACGGATTTATTTCCGTGTCCTTGATCTTGACAAATGCTCCAGTGCTTTTTCACCTTTCATATTGGTTATTTGTTCTTTCGAGACTTCCCCTATGGCTGGCTGTGAGGAATCGCCTTCATTTACCTATTCATCCTCTTCAGTTTCATTGTCTTCAGCCTTTTGGTCTCATACCTTTCTCTTTCTGACCTTGGTCTCTCTGTTTCAGCCCCTGGTGGCTTTGCCCAGATATCACAAAATCGATGGCAAACGCAAGCAAACAAACTTTCAGACTGCTGATAGGGGCATATTTGCTCGCACCTTTCGTGGCTCGCGTGCGTATGCGAGCGGACAATTACTTTAAAAGTGCTTGCTAGCAGGATCGTCTTCCAAAGTTGAATCTCTAATCTCAACAAGGGCGAAGAGGGCTTTTAGAGGCCACCCTCTTTTTGGCGTTTGCAGGCAAATATATAACTATTGAACGGGTTCATAAATGTTATCTGTTTAAATATAAATGGTATAAATCTTCTTTTTCTTAGCTTTAAATAATGACAGAAATAATTCCCGCCAAAATGAAAATTCTGTCATTATTTATTCACCCGCATGTCTTTCCAAACCCCTTTCCAAACTTTCTATTATCATAAAATATTTAGAAACTTTTTACAGTTTGATGATCCATTCTGTTTAAAATAGAGCAGCGTGAACATTTCCAAAATATCATATTTTGTGTTCTATGGAAGAACTAATGTCAAAGTGGTTCAAAACAACATAAATGATGACAGAATCGTAATTTCCGTTTGTACTGTTCCTTTAAATGTCATTACGGTCTCCCTTGGGTTTGTTTTCAAAGTTTAAACTTTTCCATTCTAGATTCGTCATGCCTTTGGAATCAGTTCGCCTGCTCGAAAAACAAGTGCATTGCCAAACAATGGCTCTGTGATGGGGAGGACGACTGTGGTGATGGATTGGACGAAAGCGAGGAAATTTGCGGTAAAACTCTGAAGCACGAATTTGCATTTAGGCCACACAATGAAAGACTTCCTCTGAGAGGAAGCATATTAATCAACATGAAAGAGGCGGGAAGAAAAATTGGCGTGTGGTTTCATCATAGTTGCGAATTTATGGCCATGCTGTGCTCCTAACAAATGGACTCTGAAAAAAACTCAGGTTTCATAAAGGTCAAACACAAGCAGATTGTTAAACAAGTTCTCATGAAATTGCTTAAACCTTTTCATTGACTTGGAGGAAGTTTTACATAATGCATAATTACATAATACATGAATATTCATAAATGACATTACAGCATGCTTGCTTGAGATTGAGATTCTCAATTCTTCTTCTGATTCTTTCTCGGCAGGCTCAGCAACATGCGCCCCTGGCTTGTTCAGTTGCCCAGGATCATACGCTTGTGTACCGAGGAACTGGTTATGCGACGGAGAGAGAGATTGTCCTGATGGCAGCGATGAACTAGCGGTAGCTGGCTGTGGTAATTTCAGCCATGATATTTTCCCCCTTCCTTTATACATTTCCTGTTTTCACCTCATTGTAGTAACTCAATGGCTCCTTTTGGGAATATTAATGAAGCTAGTAAATGAATGTACCAGTTAAATGTTTGGACGCATTAGATTGAATTTATGCATGCATGCTTGAGTTTAGTTTTGTTGACAACTTTAAAATGTTTCAATTCTTTGACAGTTCTTTTTATTACAAAATCCATCATTTTATTTCAATTTATTTTGATATTTTAATGCACACTAATTAACACCGCTGTTGCGTTTTACGTGCCAGACTTTTTATCTGCTGTCCCTGAGTTATCTGACTCACAACCAAACTAATTGGGGATTGTAGACGCAGGTGTCTATTATATCTTCCTCCTTTTATCATAACACATAACATTACTAACTTTCTCTTTAAAAAGCTCCAAACAACACATGCACTGAGAGCACATTCCAGTGTCGGAACCAGAACTGCGTCCCGCGGCGTTTTGTGTGTGACCATGACGACGACTGCGGAGATGGTTCTGACGAGTCTCTTGAATGCGGTTAGTAACTTCTGTTATTCGATTCATTAGTTTCTGCCGAAAATGACCATCCCATTGTGCCCTGTTTAATGTGCTGTAATTATGTTGGCACAACATTCATTGGAAGTTTCAATGGTTTGAATGAATGCACAACTAAATGCGCCATATCTCGGATCTAAGAATAAACATCCTAGCTCATCCTAATTAGCTGAAATATATCTGTTCAGCTTTTTTATTGTTACCTATAAAATTGAATCACACACATCTGTCCAGCTCACATTTCATTACTAAAGCGAAAGAAAGACAACAAGAAACTACATTTTTGCATAAAATAAGTTGAATATCTGTAATAAATGTTTTTTCTTTTTAAATCAGGATGAATTACATTTAGTTCAACAAATTCTGTTATGATGTATTAATACAATATACATTATATAAATATATATGTTTAATTTAATTTAGTAATGAGAATTCAATTGAAAAAATTTGGGCGTTGCTTAGTTATCATTAAAATAATGCCTGAATATTAGAAATCGGCTTATGCAGGTTTTTTTTTTTTTTTTTTTTTTTTAAATGTTAATTGTCTTTTTTCTAATAATTTTGTATTTATGTACCATTTTTGTAATTTTATATCTCAAAATGTGGCTTTAAATCTCGCAATATTACTTGTTCGTAATTGCGACTTTTTTGTTATAATTGTGACTTTATATCTCTGTGTAACTATTTCTCATAATTACGATTTTTCTCATAAATTTGACTATATATTCCATTTTTGACTTTATATCTGAAAATGTGACCGTTTCTCACAGTGTCAGTTTTTTTTTGCAATATGATCTCGAACTGTGACTTTATTTCTTGCAATTTGCGACTTTGTCTACCATTGTGACTTGATTTCAAAAAATGTGACAATTTTCTCAGTTATTTTCTCACATTTGCGAATAATTTCACAATATGACTTTATATCTCACACTCGTGACCATTTTCACGGTGACTTTATATGTCGTAATTGTGAATATTCTCACGATGTGACTATTTATATCTTGCAATTGTGACTATTGTCACAATATGACTTTATATATTGTAATGTGACTTTATTTCTCAGAATTTGCAACTGTCTCCCATTGTAACTTTATGTGAATATTTCCCATAATTGTGACTAGCATAATTTACTATTAGGACTTGTACATAATAGTATGACATTTATCTCAATAATAAGGGTTATCTCTGCAATATATTGACTGATTGATCACACATTTGAAACAGTAACTGCGCTAACTTTTTTGTTTTAAAGTCCTTCCTGTCACACTCTTTCTCTCCAGAGTACCGTTTATGCAAAGAGGAGGAGTTCCGCTGTGCGGATGGGCGGTGTTTATTGAGAGCCCAGTGGGAATGTGATGGCTTCCCCGACTGTCTGGACCAATCAGACGAGCTGCCACTCAACCCAAAGTGTTCCGCTGCAGGCGAGTCCCTCTCACGTGTCACGCACCCCATTTGACTGACAGGTTCCAGGGTTCCATCCCATATGGGATTTGTCAGAACACCTGGTCCTCCCCGTTTGCGTCTTGTACCCCTGCCAGTGGCACCTGAGGTGGGCAGAGAGGGGCTGATGAAACTGCTGCGCTTCTGTTCTTCAGTTTTTGCTTTCAGGGCAAACATATGCCATTAATGTTAACAGATGCCATTACCGTTGCCAGCCAAGCTCATTAAGAAACATTTTATGTTTATATTTCTGAGGGGAAATTCAATTCAGATGTTTACAACATGTTTACAGTGCAACTTTAAAACACTAATTTGACTTTGAGCAGTGGGCAACCATCTAGCGACGTGCTAAAAACCACCCAGAACACTAGGAACCGCATAGAAACGTGCTACAGTCCACCCACAACACCCTAACAACCACTTGAGTTCTCTGTCATCTGATGGTTTTGTTCATTTCTGTCTCTCCTGTCTGTTCTCGTTGCTCCATGTTTTAGAAAGTTTGTGCAACGGTTCGGTTTTCATGTGCGCAAATGGCCGCTGCGTTCCACTGGGAAGCGTGTGTAATCAGCATGACGACTGCGGGGACCGATCGGATGAGAGGAACTGCCACGTTAATGAGTGTTTAAACCGTAAAGTCAGCGGCTGTACCCAGGACTGTCAAGACCTACCCGTGGGATACAAGGTGTGTGAGAGAGCACATTTTTCATGCTGTTTGAGCTTTTTCTTTCCACCAATTAAGTGTCTGGTTCAACTCGAGGTTCGTTCCGCACTAAAAACTTCCACAATTGGAAATGGGAGACGAAACGATGACCTACGAATACGAAAGAATGTTTTTGTTTTCCCTGCAAATCTTCGGTAAACCTCATTACCAGGCTTTAGCGGCTACGACAATATTGAAAAAGTCTAAGCAAACAAATTGTTCAAAGTAATAAGATATGTTATTACATTCCGCAGAGATTTATAGTACTTGGCACCAAATCCTTGGAAATTATGATCCCATACAACTTTTAACCGCTGAATGTATAAACTAGTGTGCTAAAATGTGTATTCCAGATATTTAGAGCTTGAGAAAATGAGATGATTTAGCGAACAGCAGGAGAATGACGCGCACACACACACACACACACACACACACACACACCGTGAGTGGTAGATCGAACAACCTCGTTTGGCAGACGTCTCAGAATACTGGCCCAGTGTTTTGACCGCCACACTGACTTTAAAAACAGGCAGTCAAGGGCACAGCGGCTCCAAACGTTCAATAATTGTTTTTCTTGCTTATTTTAACTTCTGTTACAGCACAATTAAAATACAAAGCATAGTTATCATGAAGAACTAATGACTAAACTAATGATCTAGAATCTTTGTAAACATCGTTTTGTTTCACTGCTCACTTCCCGTCCATTAATTTCTTATTTTGAGTGAATTTCAAGTAAATTTCCCATGGACATATTTAACCCAAAAGTCATACAGAAAAGTTAAGAAAATAAAAATCTAAACCGTTATATAAAAAATGTATAACAGCAGGAGAATGACATGGAGGATGACAGCAGGAGAATGATTTTTGATAAGGTTTGCATATTTTTAATGACCTTTAAATGAATTCATGAATTAAAAAAAAATATTTTACATATAATAAAAATGACTACCTATTAATAATATTAGCTTTATATAACATAATAATTTTTATGTACAATAATAATGTCTTGTATTCTATATTTATATAACTTTTTGTTTGTTCGCTTTATTTTATTTTGAAAATATGACGATGACAATTTAATGAAATGTATTGTGAAATATTATTATGATTTATATATGTATCAAACAATTTTGTAAGATTCATGCACAAATATAAAAAAAAAATGTTTTTGGTTTTTTTAAATATTTTTTTGTAGTGTAAGTGCTGGCCGGGGTTTCATCTGAAAAACGACGGCAAGACTTGCATCGACGTGGACGAATGTTCCGAGAGCTTTCCCTGCAGTCACCAGTGCATCAACACCTACGGATCTTTTCACTGCCTGTGTGGCGACGGATACCAGCGTCCCGCCGGTAACCCGCACAGCTGCAGGTCTCTCTCAGGTACCTCTGCTCCATTCAGCAGCACAGGTGTGAATTAGCTCCCATGAATCCTCACAAAGATTTTACTGTCAAACTTGCGCAGAAACAACTCACACGGCGACACACACTGAGACTTGTTGAGACTTATATTTAGAGGAAAGCAACAGGAGGTTGAAAACAATTAGTTCTACAGCTGGAGATGAGCTCTGATTGGCTAAGAGCAGATCCAGGTGTGACATATGGCATCTGCCTGGAGTTATTTACTGTATAAAAGAAATACACATTTAAATACCCTCATTTAGTGATTGTTCGATAACACCACTGACATGCAAAGAAGCCACTAACAAAAACTGCCAAAGACTACCACTGTACTAGGATTGCATTTATGACATAGTACTATAGTAATACCATAGTTGCTTAGTTCTATTTGTATTAGTAATTTTTACTTTTTAAATTTATTTATTTTTTATTTAAGATTTCAATTGACAATGTTATTAAACAGACTGGAAACTTTTGTCTGTCAACCCTGTTACCATCATATTTTTCCCCATTTTACATTAATGACTTATTCTATAAATAATAAAATGATATCATAATACTTTCACAAATTGTACTCATCAAAGATAAGCTGAAGTCCTCTGTTATATTGCTTAAAATTCTTAAAGTGTCTTAAAATATCAACACTGTGAACAACTGATGTTTTTCAGTAATATAAGCGCCTGTATAATATATTGCAATATAATATGTATATAATATGTTCATAATATAATAAACTAATATGTTTTAGAGATTTTTTGTCCAAAGAAAATTATGTTTTATTTCTTTTAAATCTTTTAAATTATCTTAAAACATCAACCCCGCTACCATGATATTGTTTGGTGAACAGTTGATATCTATTTTTAGTTATATAATTTAAATATAAATATAATTATATATTTAACATAATTATGTTTAAAGTTTTGTCTAAAGATTTTAGTTTATCTTTTTTTTCATATTAATCTTTGTAATATGAACCTTGTTGCCATAGTGTATAGTGAAAAATTGATATTTATTTTTAATTTATATAATTATAATTAAATAATATTTCAAATGTTTTTTTGCTTTAACTTTTTAAAGTATCTTAAAATGTAAACCCCAGTGAACTAAGTAAATTCAGTGTTATCTTTTAAAGTGCCTTAAAGTGCTACCACATTTATTTTTTTATAGTCATTAACAATTGATATTTGAAAAGATATACAGTATGGTCTGAAAAATTATATATGTTTATATGCTCAAAGATCTTTCATACAATGATCCACAGTATTTTTAAATACAGTTAACAGTTAAGGACTATATAGTTTATGAATTGGTATATGAAATAGTATCATACCACTGATTTTTGAGATGAGGCACAACACTTGTTTTAGAAGTTAATGTTTATTAGTTAATAATACATTATTTTTAAACTGATATATTTGTAGACAAAGGTCTCAGCTAATGAACCATGTTTGGGCACAGGTTTTTCTGAACTTTTTTTTTTTCTCTAAAAATGTACATTCATTCACGTCGAAACTTTAATTTGTGTCAACTCCGCCAGACACATTGAAAATCATGATGGTTCAATTCGATCCATCCAACAACAACAGTGTATCTAATAATGGTGTTCAGTAAAGAAAAAATAAGGAATAATTCTTGGGTTAGGGTTATTATGAACAATTCAGTTCCTAAATTCCTTAATTCTCTAACCTCCTTGTCAATATTAAACAGATATAACCAATGTTCTAAATCAGACATGATATCATTTAGCTCAGTTGATGTTTTAATATTTTAACACTACAATGAATACTACATTTCTTTCAAATTTAACAAAAACCTTCACTTCACGATGTTAAATACTGACGGAGCTGAAAAATACTGACGGAGTTGACAAAGGTCCAGCCAAATATACAGTTTATGTAAATAGAGTCATGAAACAGCATTAGAGGATTTCCCCATATGCAAAACAACAGCAACAACAAACACATTAAATCACATTATATTGACTTTTTTAGAACATTTGTCAACCATCAGATGTAAAACCTGACGGAGTTGACCTTAACGGCGTTTTGTACAGTGGAGAACTTTTCTTTTCTTTCTCAGTTGTAGCTACCTTAATAAACATATCAAAAATGCCAAGATTTATCCTACAACTATTTGCAGAAAATATTATACTGGGACTGCAGAGACTTATCGTAAAGTGTTACCAAAAATTATTTAAAAAAAAAATGCAATGAATGCGTATCAAGATTTCCTTTAGTTGTAACTTCTTCTTAAGTAATTTTATTTGGATTAATTTATTGATTTATTTTTTAACATAAAGAGGGCTTTTGTGTGTAGGACGTTTTGTCCCTTATCTCAAGAATCAGTGATAGTATATATATATATATAAAAAAAAAAACATGCTATTACCTTCTCGGTATCATCTCAGTACTTTTTTGTCAGTGTCTCTCCTTCACAGACATGCGCCTATAAGCACTCACACACAAGCAAATGCAAGTAATAAAGCTCTGTTTGCGAATGACTGGCATGTCTAAGTCTCAGTCTTGACAGGAAGTGGATGTTCAACTGCTGGCAGCTCACAGGAAATCGATTTCAAGTCATCAGACTGAAGTTACAGTCTTGTCTTGCACCCAGAATAATCCATAGAGCAACACAAACACTTATTTAAAGGCTTGATGTATTTGAAATCCAAGTATATCCATATAACTGAAGTACTTTTTTATTCACTTAAAGTCGCATAGGATTAAAGTAAACTTTTTTTTTCTTCCCCCAGCGGAGGAGCCTTTTCTTATTCTTGCCGATCACCATGAAATCAGAAAAATCAGTCTGGATGGATCAAACTACACTCTCCTGAAACAGGTATGACAAGTTAAGCACTCTAAAACATAACATTTTTCTTATACAGTTATTAAAAATCACTTCTCAGATGCCATCCGGTTTAGATCTAACTCATTAGCATGTTCCAATACCTCCATATTCCCATGTAATTGCCTAAAAATACACATTCTCAGAGCATATGGAGATTAATATAGACATAACATCCAAAAGCACAGAGGGAAGTGCAGTATCAAGAGCCACCTGTGATGCAGTATAGAAATTCACAAGCTCAATTTGAGTCTGAAACAGCATTTTAGACACTTGATTGGCGTGGATATCAACGCCTGGCAATATTTGCACACGGAAAAGGTCATATTGTGACTGGAATCATAAATATTCCTTCTTAAATGATCATGAAAAAGTATAAAATTATGGTTCCTTTAATCATTCCTAACTGGTGAATATATCTTCACAGTCGTTATTAATGAAAACGTCAGTTATCGTCTTTAAATCTGTATGAAGCCCCTTGTCAATGCAAAAATATCCATGACCGATTTGACTCTGAAGGGACCGTCGGGTAAGAAAGCCTCTCATGGCCCATGTGTTAAGAGATTGAGTGGCTTGCCATCGAAGGAGCAGTTAAAAATGCACGCTTGGGTTGGTTCATCAGTCAGAGACTCCATCGGTTTGATTTAAAAGGTCTGGTCCAGCAAATTAGATCTGAACGCGGCAGGGGGGTTTGAGACAACGAGACAGAACGACAGGAGAATGTGAGAGACCCCTACTGAGAAAGTGATTGGCTCTGGTCTTAGCAGTGCATGATGGGAAGTTTCTGTCAGACGAAGGAAGTCTCACTCTTATTTCTAACTAATGTAGTTAAAATAAAAAAGCCAATACGAAAGGTTTGGAGAAAGTGGTGGAATGACGCTATAATGAGTGGGCTTGGACTAGAAGAGTTGTGACATTTAATCAGAATGTGTTTTGATGTTTGATTTTTTTTTTTTTAACTCATTATTTTCTAAAGGGCTTCTATTTGTTTAAATAAAATAGCTGAAAAGATCAAATCATTCAGAAACGTGGCCTAGCCGATAGTGTTTATGATGGCGAAGGAAGTTTAAGTCTGGCTTGCAACATTTTCACAGTCCTCCCTATCGTGTCCTGTCCTCTTTATACATGCTTCGTCTTGAATAATAATATTATATCAGAAACGGGCATGAAAACATTGTAATTAATGAATTAATTAATGTAAGGAGAATTTTGGTGAACTGAAAAAAAAAGTATAATAATTTGAAAACCTAAACTAAACTTTAAAACAATTGCCCCTAAAACAAACTACCATAAATTATTTTTTATTTTATTTTATTTTATTTAATGAATTTAGAGTGTTACTGAGTGACAGATGCGAAGCGCGAGCACAAAGACGCCTCAGACAGCGCCCAATTCTGATATATACATGTAAACAGAATTGCAGTACTTCAATATATATATATATATATATATATATATATATATATATATATATATATATATATATAATATATATATATATATATATATATTCCTATAGATGTTTGGTTTTGACTAGGTGTGTGCCAAGTGTGTTATGTGTTATTTACAGTGATTTTAAGGGATGGTTGCTTGGTGATTTTGTTTTGGAACCTTCAAAAAACGTTAACTCGATTTTTCCCAAAATTGAATTTGCTGACTCTATCGAATTCAAGGTGTAGCTCAATCATTTTTTTGTTGGACTCCAACAAATCAGAAGTTTTTTCAATAAATAAAAAGTACAATATCTCATTTGTTGAAAATGTGCTCATTGCGGCATATATATTCAGAAAGCCAACACTTGAGACTTTACTTTACTTAGACGTTATTAATATGGAGATATGTAAGCTCAAAAAAATGAAAAAAATGAAGAATCTATTGTTTAAAGTTTTTTGGACTCTACAAAGATGGAGCCCTTTGCTTGTAAAGGGGTGGGTAAAGTTTCTCCTAATATGACAGTTTAACAGCAAACCAATCCCTTACAAAAAATTACTGCAGTTTTTTAGAAGTAATACTGCAGTTTTTGTTACATATAGAAAAATGCAGTTTTTTGGACACGAAAAAACTGCAGTATTGCAGTATAACCTCAAATTTCTGTAGTTTTACTGAAGTACAACTACTGCAATACATCTAAAGTACTAGTAAAATAAAACTGCAATACAACTGCAGTTATACTGTGTTTATACTTCATGCAACTTTCAGTTGTACTTCATTTTACTGCAGCTGTACTTATACTACAGTTTTACTGCTACTGCAGTTGTACTGTGACTATACTTCATTATACTGCAAATTTGAATTAAACTGCAGTTAAACTACTTGGTACTGCAGTTTTATTGCAGTTCTACTTCAATATACTGCAGTTCTTTTTTGTAAGGGAAGAGCGCTCGCGCTACACTGACTCAGACGATTCAGTGGTTGCCTTCTAGATTCAACAAAAAAAGGCAGTGCGGTGCGCCTCGCGTTTTCAGGTCTGTGTGACCGGGGCCTTGATCTTCATTATTCTTTTACCATTATTAGCCTTTACTTTGGCATTACATTATTTGCCAATCTACACCACCCACTATACATCAATCCATCTAACTGAAGTCTTTCTAGAAAACAAAAAAGCATATTCTTTGGACCTTACGTGAATTCTTTTAACAAAATAGAGCGTGAAATGGATATAGCTCCTGGCACGACAGCTGCATTAGAGCTACAATTAGCATCAAGCTACATAACACAATTTAAAAGATTTGTATTACACTTTTAGTCAAAACTCATTTTGCCAACTGCCATCGATTGTATTAACTTCCACAATCTAATGTTAAAATGTTATTATTTTGCCTTTTACATGCAGCTAATCACGACATCTTGCTTAGCATTTATAATGAAATCATCCATTAATGATATGAAAATACCTCAAATCGCATGAAAATCACAACACAAACCATATTCTATCATAATCGTGTGTTTATTAGCTTCTTGTTTCACATGTAGAAATGTCTCTTTGGGTTTGTTCTTCATGGAGCTCAGAGCAAGTGTAAAGGACAGCGTCATGCAGAAGGGCAGTGAATATGGTCATGTAAGATGATTGACAGTTCTATGCCAAAGAGAGAGATCATAACTGACGTAAACCAGGAAGAGGAGAGACAGAGCACTCTTTCAGCTCTTAAGATCACATAATTCATTGGAAAATGATTAGAAATGTTATTCTTTATGAGAAAATATTTGGCGAACGTGAGAATAAATCAATATTTCTCCAAATATGCACACTTTTGAACTAAGGGAACACTGTTCAGTGAAACTCTGTGAACACAAATAAAACCGGCGCAGACGTGACTGAATTCATATTTATATTTATATGAGTGTTGAAAAATTACAAATCGTTTATTTTGCACTCCTGACATAAATTAAGAAATGAATGTCACTGCAACCTAGTTTTATCTTAAACAGTGGTCAAAAATAAGCTGGAGTCTTTAATCTTTGTAATGGTGCTCAGTTTGTTCTGAACAAGTAAGAGTGTGATGTTTTAACGTGCAGTGAATGTTGCTCGATATTGCAATGAATGTGCAGGAGTACTTCCTGGATCTCACAATTTCAGTATCGTTCTTTAGGTGAAGTACATAATGAGAATGTATCCACATTGAAAAAATCCTCTTACTGAGTTGTTCTCTCTTTAAAATCCGATCTGTCAATCTCATGCTTTGCCTGTCTCTCTCTCTTTGTCTTTCTCTCTCTTCAGGGACTCAGTAATGTCATCTCTCTAGACTTTGACTACAGGAAAGAGTTGATCTATTGGATTGACACAAGCAGACCAAGCGGACGGCGAATAAACAGAATGCGTCTGAATGGAAGTGACCTGAAGGTACATCTATAAGAGTGTGCTCGTGTTTACGTTGAATTACTCCAGAAATCACCCAGAATTGTGCAGATTGACATACACAAATACCCTTTGTCCCTTGGTAAATTTGATTCACGTCACCTCTTTATATTGGGCAATTTATATTGTGTTATTGATGGATTCAATGGAGAAAAAGCAGACACATTGGCATCACCCCAACAAATAAATAAAAGCTTTACTTTTATAACTGGGATTTCTTATATGAAATGAGCCAGATTTGCAATGACAGACAGTGCAGTGTGTGTGTGTGTGTGTGCCTGTCTGTCTACACACTTCTCTCCATCCATGCCCTTGTGTATATTACTCAGGGCGGAAAATGGGCATAGTGTGCCAGCCTTGCCCTGCTGGGCCGCCAGAGCTCGTTATGTTTAATATCAAGCCATAATGGCTCATTAAGCTTGATTGAACTTTGGATCTTGAACTGATTTATGATACTGTGCTATAGTACAGAGAGAAGGGGAAAAAAGAGTGAGAGAGAGAGAGAGAGAGAGAGCTTCTGTGAAGGCAACGAAGTTAGGTTATAAAAGTCACTCTCAATGTTGGAGTTAAAGGCAAAATGAATCCACACTAGATAATGGGATTTTTTCTTTGGACATTGTTGGAAAGAATATGATCAATATATCAAGTAAAAGATTCAGAGAGTGATTCAATGACATTGGTAAAAATGCTCTCGGTAAACACTTTGAATGTATGTAAATGAGTTTTACAGAATGCTGCAACTTCATGATCATTCTATCACATGCATTTAAAGCAAGCGGCACCGTGTATCACTTGAAAATACCGTAGCAGTAGCAGTTTCGACCAATGGGGGCTATACGGAAATGCAAACGCATATTTTATTTTGGCGGCCAAAAAATGTGTGTAGTGTCAATGGCTGTATCTGAAATCGCATACCTCCCAACTATATTTTAGGTAAAAAACGATATGTGACCAAATAAGTATGTCCGAAATCATAGCACTCATAAAAGAGGAGTCAAAAAGCGAGGCAAGATTCTGAAGTGCGCATATGATAACCAGTTTGCTATCCCATGAGGCCACGGGAGAGGATTTGTGACTGGCAGTGAAGCGACGCAACTGACGCTGGTAGGTCACATGATAATGACAACAAGCCGAATGTAGTACGTCTGGTTTACATTCATATTACACACATTCATACTATATAAAACATACTTTTTTAGCGGCCATGATGTAATTAGCCCTTCAAAGCATGTACCTACTCAAGAGAGTGATTTCAGATGCAGATAGTGATTTTCAATAATTGCTTTTAGTATTTTAGGTCATTCTTTTCAACGCAATCATGCCTCCTTTCTATTTTATTTATGCATTAATTTTATGTAAATTAAGAGAATTGTCCCATGCAAACAACTTTTTTGGGTATGTTTGCGTCGTTACCTGATTTGTGTACTGCATTTTCAAGAAAATGAGTCAGTCCTGACTATAAGTTGCACCAGGTTGAAATTGTATTCTATACTGTAAGTCAAATTTTGATTACATTCAGAAATAATCTAAAATACCGGTAAATAAAACAAAATATTTGCCAACATTATAAACACTGTAAACATGTATTTAGTTCCCTTCGCTCCACAACAAATTTTATAAATTTAACAGTATTCGGAGCAGAACAAGAATGAAAAATACATGTATAAAACAATGTTAACTCAGTATTGATAAACAGTATTGATATAATGTAAACAATAAGCTCATGTACCTCTCTCATTTGGTAAAAATGCAAATGACTCTGCCTTGTGCTTGTTTTTGTGTGCTTGACATTAATCACATTTATATAAGTTTCTTGGGAGTACAAGTTGCAGGATATTTCAGATGATAAACGTGACTTTAATTGCTTCTAAAACATCATAGAATCGGGTGCTGAAACCTCATTAGAGAGCATGTGCACTTGACTTAACATAATTGAACTCGTCACATCTTGTTGCTAGTTTTTTATTTATTTTAATGAATTAATTTATTTATTTTTGCTTACCCAGTTCAAAAATATAATCACTTTCACCCTGTAGTGTATCCCTAACCTCGGTGTGTTACATTCACCTGAAGACGCTAGTTTCCCCGGTGAGCACAGCATCAAGAAAACCTGTGACGATGTCGAAATTCATCATTGCTTGGCTAGTTTTAATTAGCGCTGATGGTACAACCCAGTCTGAGGCGAAATGTCTTTAATGTTCATCTCTAATGTTCATCAGCTTGCAGAAAGTCACTCTTACTCTTAAGGCGCTAGGCAGGGGGCACCAGCAACCAAGAGTGAAAATGATTAAAAGCACTGGATTATCCACCAGCTGGAGAGAGTATTGTTTATGTCAAACAGGCAGTTTCTGTGATCAGTATGAGAAATGAAATGATGTGAAGTGCTTTATTTTGGAACTTTTCTTGTCATTTTCAAGGATTTAGAAGTGCCGTCAATGAGCGTTTGCGTAGCCGCTGATAGTTAGCAATAATGTACGAGTCTTGCGTAGCTGTGCTAAAATGGATTGGTTTCAGGAACCTGATTTAAGATTTTCGGAAAAGAGTCAAGTTGCTGCAAATCTAGAGGTTGAATTTCTCATTTTATTAGAAGAAACAAAGCCCCATCACACACAAGTTCGTCCTGAATTTACAAGTTGACTTTTTTGTGTGTGTGAAACAATGCTAATTTCCTGGCTAATTTAGAATTATTTATGTGGACCAGTTGAGAATCACACATCTATTGATTATTATACCGTTGAATATTTTTCTTTTGTTTATGGAAACAAAGCCTTCCCACCCCCATTTTATCAAACGTTTATTACTTTGTTGAATGCTATTGTTGTTGCAGTCAAACAACTGCTAATGTGCTGGCTGACTGCCATACTAACTCATTCTTAGCAAGTAAGGGCCAGAAATGGAATTATGTTAACATAAATTAATTTTTTTTATTTGTTTTCTTTTATACTGCTAAATTTGAGCGTTTTAATTTCTCCCATGACAACAGCTGGCAGAAACAGTTTAGAATTACTTTTATAAGACTGTCCTTTAACAGCGAAATACAGTGCACAGCTGCATCTCACACTTGCCATTCTGAGCTTTTCTTCCAGGAAACATTTGTTCCCTGCAGGACTAGCTGTGGATAAATCCATGTGAATAACTAGCCAAAAGAGACCAACTGTGCTTGACTGATGTTTTCTCAGGTGGTTCACAGAACGTCGGTCCCCAGTGCTCTTGCTGTCGACTGGATTGGCAAGAACTTGTACTGGTGTGACGGCGAGAGAAAGACCCTCGAGGTGGCGAAAGCTAATGGACTCTACCCGACCGTGCTGCTGAGGTCTGGATTGAGAAATCCAACCGCTCTGGCTCTAGACACTCTGACTGGGTAAATGGTGCTTAATATTGCTCCTGATCCACAATCCCAGAATACTTTTTAGAAGCTATCCACCATTTAAAGCCACATTTATTCCCATGGTGCCTTAGATATGTGTTCTGGATCGACTGCTGTGAGCAGCCCCAAATCGGACGGATGGGAATGGACGGCAACAAGCCACGTGTCATAATTGATACAGAAATACATGCCCCCTCAGCCTTGACCATTGACCACATCAATAAAAGGATCTACTGGGCTGATGAGAACCATATCTTATTTTCGAATATGGATGGTACAAAAAGACACAAGGGTAAGTATCATCTTGTCTCAAATCTTATCTCTTCTTGTCTCCAATTGTCCTCGGTGAGATTTTCTCAATCCCATTTTTTCCAGTCCCCATCAAGGACATAGGTGGTGTAACCGGTCTCGCATTGTTTGAGGATTTCGTCTACTGGAGCGACCAGAAGTCTAAAACCCTCAGTCGCTCTCACAAGACATCTGGCGGCCAATATACAGAACTCCTCAGTTCCTGGCAGACCATTCGAGACATCAAAGTCTACCATCCGCTCCGGCAGCCTGACGGTATTACAGTGAAGAAACTCTCATGTCATCTCGGATAAGTCTTCAGATGACATTTTGGGCTAGAGTCAGGACTTTCATGTTGATTTGCGCTTGTTTTTTATTGTTTGTTGTTTGTCCTCAGTGCCAAAGCATCAGTGTCAGGTGACTAATGGAGGGTGCAGTCACCTATGCCTTCTTTCCCAGGGTGGGGGATACAAGTGTGCTTGCCCTACACACTTCTACCTGGCAAACGACAACAAAACCTGCCTGTCTAACTGCACCGCCAGCCAGGTGTGACTTTCTAAGTACTTCAGGAGCCTGAATTTCGCTCTAGCTCAACTACTCTTGGCACCACTTTCAACTACCAATTATATCCAGTGTGCTGCTCAATAAATAATTGTTCAAAAGATTATTTCTCTGTGTGTGTGTAGTTCCGCTGTGGTACGGATGAGTGTATCCCCTTTTGGTGGAAATGCGACACAGTAGATGACTGTGGAGATGGATCAGATGAGCCAGCAGATTGCCGTGAGTAACCGAACATGGTGCCAATCAGAAAAATACCAGTGAAAAATATGTCATTGTAGCACCTTGTAGTGTTGAAACTCAAAATGTAGTACGCTGCCTACCTAGAGAATCTTATAAGGGATCATAGGAGAGGTTTGGACCAAAATGTAGACAACATAAATGATGCCTTCTGTGATACCTTGTTTTGAGTAAATTCAAAGGCAGTATTGTATGTATCCTACCTCACAAGGTATTTTCAGACAAGACAAAAGACATTTTGCAAACAAGGCAAAAGACATACCAGTCATGTATTTCATTCAATACTGTTCAGCCTAATTGAAAATGTTCTATTTGAACGTTTCGTTATTATCTTAACAACATGATAACTTCACACTCTGTTGGAATTGGTTCTGTTTTGCTTCTTTGTTGGTAGTAGATGGCTATAAATCTCCTTACTGTAGGTTGAAATTGATAACAGTAAGGAAAATGTGAATGTTTAAGTCACTCCACAATCAACTACCATTTCTTTACACTCAGCTGAAAGAAAGAAATCTTTTAGACATATGAGCCATTTATCTCATGAGCTGAGGACAGGAACAACTTACTCCTATAATTTTCATCACCGGATTCAATAAAGATTTGTCTGTCATCAAGGTTACAGTATATTCAATTGTTTCTGCTTTTAAGATTCCATTGAACGGGTTATTTGTTCTGTACCAGTTCTTGTTTGATTGAGAGGTGAATTGTCTAATTTACAGCAAAGAGCTTCAGAAATGGATCAGTTAGTTGGTATCTCAATGAGTAGTTGGCATATTGAGATGCTATAGAGATGTCAAGGCTGACAATGAACAAAATACATTTGTCTTGTGTTGGGGGGTCGGGGGGAGGGGGGCATTATTAAGTTATTTTTTTCTGTACAATATGTCTGGCTGTTTGCCTGTTCTTTGTTTTATATCCTTGCAACGTTTTATTTATTTTTTTTATTTTGGTTGTTTGCTCATTTAGCTGAATCTTTCTTTCATTTATTTTACCTTCTCTTCTCTTTCCTTTTTGTTTATTTCCTCATTCATTCTGTTTTTTTCTACTTTTCTTGCTTTCTTTCATGTTTATTTACTTTTTCATTCACTTGTTCGTTGTTCTATTTTTTTCACTCGTTTGTTCATTTACTTGTTCATTCACTTATTCTTGTTTTATTTTTTCTATTATGTTTACCCTTTCTTTTATTAATTTGTTTGTTTGTACATTTACTTGTTCATTCATTCTATTTATCAATCTATCAACCTTTCTTTCTTTCATCTTTCTTTGTTTATTTATTTATTACAATCTTTCGTTTTGTTTGTTTATTCATTTGTTGTTTCCATTTGCTCACAGCGGAGTTTAAATGCCAACCCGGAAGGTTTCAGTGTGGAACAGGTTTGTGTGCCCTCCCTCCTTTCATTTGTGATGGAGAGAACGACTGCGGAGACAACTCAGATGAAGCCAACTGTGGTAATTATAGATTGATGGATAGATAAATGGAAACCAAGCATAATGCCAGATGATGTACAGTGATGTCCTTGTTGCATATGCTTTCAGACTCATATATTTGCCTGTCTGGCCAGTTTAAGTGCACCCAGAGGCAGAAGTGCATCCCTATAAACCTGCGCTGTAACGGACAAGATGACTGCGGAGATGGTGAAGATGAAATTGATTGCCGTAAGAGACAATTGGACTCATTCTTTTTCTCTCAGGGTTTGAGGTCACCGACAATGAACGCCATTTGTTTGTATTTTCACTTGTTCAGAAAGTGCGAACTAATGAAAAGTTCCTATTGAGTTAGATTTCAGTTCAAAAGAAGTCCAGAAAGAAAAATAAGAGGTAGAAAACACAAGAAATCTCTTTCTTTATGTCCTCATGAAGGTTAAACTCGGACAGATTCAACAAAATGTCTGAGAAGTTTGAATCGGTAGATGAGAAAAGAGCCAAATAAGATGCCTGGTAAACATTGCAGAAAGTTTTATTTTGTTTTCTCATTACTTGCCGGCAGAGCGCTTTAAACGGAATTGCTTGAGGGAAATTTAGGACACCGACTGTGAGAAGAAAGGAGTGAAATGAGTAAAGAGAAAGCAAGGTAGACTTGCTAACCAGGAAGCAAAGAAGCCATCTTGTCACCTTCAAAAATCAGGCAGGAGTAATCGTTACTTTCTGCAATGGTGATTGAATTCTTGTCCAAATGCAAGTCTTATTTTAGGTGGCAGTACAGAAGAAGGAGACTGGCAGAAGTTAATACCCACGCTGAGATCACAATCCTTCATTTGAAGCCACAGCAGGGGCCTAATTTCACTCCTCCCAAGAGTCCAGTATCTGGCTCGGTTTTGATAAGACGCCCAGCTCTGGTACGCCCTTATGGGGGAGCGAAGAAGAGAAGCTGTCTGTCTTCTCCAAGAGAGAATCAGAAAGATAGAAGTTAAAAACGAGGAAAATCATTAACAGCATAGCATTGGATGAAGCCTGGAGGGTCCCCAGAACTCTAAGAGGCTTTTGAGGTGGTCTGACAGCGTCTTGGATCCAGGGGAGCTGAGCTCAGCCCAGGGCACTGATTAGCCAAACAGAGGGAGGGTTTAACAGGGATAATCGCATATGGAGCATGGCATTAGAGGCCAGCTTTAGACCTCCCCCCTCTAAGGAGGGAAAGTGCTGTGGGTCAGGATTGCCGCTGTACTGCCGGGAATGCCGGGTCTAGGCTTAGCTTAGCGCACAGCGGTCTGAAAACACCGATGTGAGGGGAACGAAACTGAGGTTAGTTAGACCACCTGGGCATAGTCGTAGCCATTGAAGTAGAAAATAATTACTATGTTTTGGAGCATATTTTTGGTGTTGTTTTTCAATATTTGTGGTATTGGCTCTTGTAGTGATATATATATAATTACATAATTAAAAGAAAAAAAACACAATGAAGTTACTAGCGCCAATAACTTCTGAGTGTTTTACCTTGCCGAGAGTGTTGCATTTTACCATATTAACAAGCAGCACAAAAGACCTCTCTGAGAAATGCTGTCTCTTAATTCCTCTCATTTAAAGCTCCACCACTACAGCCATCAAAGCAGCGCTTGTGTGCAAATTCACCTCCTTATATACAATCAATTGCAAGACAATCACCGTCTGACTTCAAATCGCCTGCTGCGGGCAATGTTCCTGCTATTATGCACAAGTTTATTTCGGAGGTGTTGTGGGAAGATTAAAGGACACTTTTCTGCAGACTGTTAGTGATTCTTTATGGTTCTACTCCCTCCTGGTGTTTTTCAAAAAGTGTTGAGTAGAATAAAGGCTCAACAAACTGTTGGATTCCATAAAGCAGCTGTAGTCCTGATCTAAAACGGATGAACTTTCGAAAACGATGAAAACATTTGAGATTATTCTGTGGTTTGTCTTGTCAAAGTTTGGATCACATGTTGTCCTTATGTCTCCAGCTGAGAACACTTGCTCGCCGTCCCAGTTTCAATGCAAGACCACAATGCACTGCATTTCCAAGCTGTGGGTGTGCGACGAGGACCCCGACTGCGCCGATGGCTCAGACGAGGCCAACTGCGGTGAGTCCGTCGACGTCGTCATGCATTGCCTCACGCTCATCATCACCGTCCATAAATATCCTCGTTAAAATTCAGTGTCAGAATTTTCTGCAAGTCAAAACTCCTAAAACATTCCATTTGCTTTAATTTTGCACCGACTGTTTACCCAGAGGGCTGACTCAGATGAATAAAGATAGCTTTCATATCCGAGTTCTTGAAGTTCTTACTCTAATCTTGAGGTTTTGTGGATAAGCTAGTGTGCTAAGAGACGTTTTGCCGAAAACTGTTCAACCACGCGCTAATGTCTTCTCAGGGCGACGGTTGTCAGGTTGCATTTTGTTTGCTTTATGAGCAGCTAAACGATTAGCCTTCTCCATCGGGCCCATGATGGAACATTTAGTGTACTATAATTAAGCAGATTCTTTGATTTTACTCGTTGGTGTTTTCTTTTGTTTTTTTATTTTAAAAGAGCAGTGTTCCTCTGGTGGATTTAATATGTCAAGTAAAGCAGCTACTTTGGCTTGTAGATTAAATGTACGTTTCTGGGGAAAAGGTTCATTGCTTGGACGTTGCTTATTGAGACTTCTCATTTAAGTATCAAGTTTGGCTTGATGCATGTTGCTAAACTAATGATGTGATGTGATTATGTTACACTTTAAGTATTAAAATACATGCCACACATAAATATTCTGTAAATGCTTTTTTGTAATTAATCACTATGAATAATTAACTATATTAAAACAATAAAATAAAATAAAACTATCATATATCATTACTATTTCAAATGTATTTAAAGTTCCCCTGTCGTCAATAATTTTAACCCTTAAAACTGATCACCAAATTCAATGTTTTTTCCTTTGAAAAAAGAATTATTCATGCATTAAAATAAATATATTTGAATTTAACTCTACACCCTTGCTTCATTTAGTATATGCAGATACATGCAAATGCAAATGAGCCCCACCTCCAGTCACTCACACCAGTTAATGTGTTTCTAATGCTAGTGTTGCTAATGTTTCACAAACCATGTTCTCGTTCGCCATCTCAGAGTCAGACAGTTACATGTACCCAAAATATATTTTAAGATTGGAACTATACTATATATAGTAATTAATTCCTGTGAATAAGAATATTAATTGCTAATTGCTATTACAGTGAATTTCATAAATACATTTCAGAATATACAAAAAACAGCTGAAAAATATAACTAATATAGTTTCAAATATGTTTTGAAATGATATTGAAGCTATAATAAAAACATATTTTGTTGATATGATTTGGATAAGCCAAAATGTGTTTTTTGCCCTTTCAAAAAAAAAAAAAAAAAAAAAAATATATATATATATATATATATATATATATATTTTTTTTTTTTTTTTGAATTAATTACTATATATAGTATAGTTCCAATCTTAAAATATATTTTGGGTACATGTAACTGTCTGACTCTGAGATGGCGAACGAGAACATGGTTTGTGAAACATTAGCAACACTAGCATTAGAAACACATTATCTGGTGTGAGTGACTGGAGGTGGGGCTCATTTGCATTTGCATGTATCTGCATATACTAAATGAAGCAAGGGTGTAGAGTTAAATTCAAATATATATATTTTAATGCATGAATAATTCTTTTTTCAAAGGAAAAAACATTGAATTTGGTGATCAGTTTTAAGGGTTAAAATTATTGACGACAGGGGAACTTTAAATACATTTGAAATAGTAATGATATATGATAGTTTTATTTTATCTTATTGTTTTAATATAGTTAATTATTCATAGTGATTAATTACAAAAAAGCATTTACAGAATATTTATGTGTGGCATGTATTTTAATACTTAAAGTGTAACATAATCACATCACATCATTAGTTTAAGCAACATGCATCAAGCCAAACTTGATACTTAAATGAGAAGTCTCAATAAGCTCAATAAGCTCAATAAGGCTCAAAAATGTATATATAGGCTCAAAAATGTATATATATTGTGGGGGATTTTACAGTTAAAGACCCAAAAGACCAGATATGATAAATGAAGACCCGGAATCAGAGTTTAAAAAAAATCTTACAAGGAGTTCGTAGGCCGCTCTCTGTCTCCTCCTCTCTCCCTACATTCACATTTCCAGAACAATTATACTCTAACAGAGTCCACTAACTATGTCATTACTAAGATACTGATTGGTTAAGAACACTAGACAAAACTGGTAATTTTTCACACACGGACAGATAGTCAGAAGCATATCTCCTTCCATTATGATGCTGACGATCGGACCCTGAAGTTAGGGACAGAATGTCCTGCTAGGTCAGGCCTAGGCGCCTTCAGATATCCAGTCCAGACAACAACAGTCCACCAGTACCCATAACAGACCTGTACAGAACACTGAGCGCACATACATAGATACACATGATTCACAGCTTCTTCAAGGCTGTAGTTGATCTGAGCTCTGCACTGAACAGTAAACTTTACCAAAACATACTGATCTCTAAGTCAGAGGTACAGACAATATTTAACATTATTTTCTAGTGTTTGAAAATGAAATGGAAATTAAAGGCTTTAACATAAGTTGAAGTAAGTCGAACCTGCAACCTTCTGATTACAAGCCCAACTCCCTCACCATTAGACCACGACTACCCAATATATATGGGTATATATCAATATATCAATATATATGTATTATTTATTTATTTTTTTAATCCAGCTTATATATTTAATTTGTTATTTGCTTAAAATGTCTTGAGTTTACGGCAAATCTTATCGCTTAAATCTGCATCGAGAAAATAGTTTGACACAGCAATATAGCATCATATCTGGTGAAGGTTACAGATGGGGAGGATTGCAACTAATAAAAACAAGATTTAAGTGGTGAAAGCATACATTTCTTTTCTCTAGATGATGCTGTAATGTTTGGCCGCAGTAATACACACGACAGGAGATTCAGAGAAACAAGCCATATTTAATAATAAATCTGGGTTCAAACTCAGAGAATTCAACTATCTAAGATAAATCAGCATGAACCAAGAACAGAGGACACCAAGGGCTTGAATATACAGAGATAATGAGGGAAATAATAAACAACAGGTGAACATAATATGTAACTAAGGGAACAAACTAGCAAACAGAACTCTAATTGGGACAGTAAGCACAAAACACATCTAAACAGACAAAACCTGACAGATGGCCAGTTTGGGGCGGAAAGTCTTTATGTGATAGCTTTAAAAGACTGACCTTCTCAAGTTTGTGTAGTAGTGTTCACTTTAAAGTCCTCATTTCTCCAACAAAAAACAAACTTTCTCTATGTGTCCTTTTGTGAGCGTCTTTCAGCATTTGTAGTTGAATTAAGAAGGATGTCTTGATGTTTTTGCTAGTAACGTCTCTCAGTTTGTGATGGCAAGCACAGTAGGTGACATCTTGCAGCGACAAATTGCCTTGATCCGAAATACTTTTCATAAGTGCTGTCCATTTCTGTCCAGCACCAATTCTCCCAATCTTACCATTTACCTCTCTAAGGGACCAACTAACACTCTGGCTTTCATTACAGGGAAAGAGTTTAGAGTGTTGCAAAAAGAAAGAAAGCTGAAGTTCGTAACTTTGCCATTTGGGACTTTCAAGAAAGTTTTACACTGCAGATTTTTTTCTTTTTTAGTCACCAAAATATACTTATTTTTATGTCACATAAAACTTTCTGGTAGGGTGCAATGAGACTAACATGAACTGCAAAATTATCCTGACCCATGAGATCATCTCTAACAATTAAAAAAAAAAAAAGTTACATTTAGAGAAATATGGTTATTTTATAAATGTTGCAAATGTATTCAGCTAATTAGAATCAATTGAATATCAGAGAAATAGTGAGGATTATTATATTCTTACTCAAAAGGTTATTTTCTTCCATAACGATGAATGTTTCTTCTTGTGTGCTGGAATTAAGTATGGTCTTGGCAATATTATTATTCTGGAGGATGTATTGGATTTCCCTAGATACACAACACACTTGTACACTTTACATCTTCGAGAGGATATAATGGAATATTCACATTTACCCAGCATAATTTTGTATTGATTTTTAAATATGAGGACGTTTTTCTAAATGCCTGTCTGAACGTCCATCAGCGGAATGGAACATCGTATTCAAAAAGTCAATAACTTGCTTACATCTCTTTGAAAACGAGTCATTTCCTAACAAGACATTAAGATGAAAAGCATCCACTGGTGGGTGCATAAGATTCAAAGAAGACATCGATAGGGAGTATTGATAGGTTGACTGGATGAGAAGGGGACCAGGACTTTTAATGGACATGGACATTGCAAATGGTTTTTCAAAATGGAAAGACTACAAAGAGTGCAATGGTCTGGATTTTTTTTTTTTTCCTTCTTTTTCTCTGAATTTCTCATAGTAATTAAAATTATAAGTTGAAATATTAACATTTATTTTAAAAATGTTTGTAAATAATTATTAAAGTATTCCAACAAATTATGTAAATATGACATTATTGTTTATCATTATTGTAATCAGATTTTTTAATTATTAATAAATTGTGTTATTTTTTATATTTAGATTTTATTTTGAGTAAATATAATTGGAATTATTTTAAGTTTTAGCCTATACTAAAATGTAATAATGATATAAAATAAAATATAAATTTTATTTTATATCATTATTATAAAAATTTGAATAACAGGTATTCGCATCAGTCATTCAAAAATATGCATTATTATTATTATTATTATTATTATTATTATTAATGTATTAATAAATAAATGTGTAAATATGTAAGTATTATTAGTAATAAATAATAAATATTATTTGTATTATTATTATTATTATTAGTCAAAGATTTTAAAAATAAATGAAATCAAATTGTTTAGCCATATTAATATTGTATATCATATATAATATATATAATAATTTTATTTATTTTTAAAATAAATATTATCATATATTAATATAGTTATAAAAATAAATATATTAAATATTCCAACTAAGTATTTAAACATTTCATTATATTTAAATGCCATCTATTCTATTAGTAATTAATACATAATTATTCTTATAACCAAAATATGATTACTAATTTTTCACATTTTTTTTTATTTCTATGTATTGTTGTTTGTAGTAATAATAAAACAATTAGCTGTATTATTATTCTAATAATTAGTAAAAAAAAAAAAAAATCAAATAAAATGTAATTCAATTTTAGCCTATACCACAACATAAATAAAATGTAATATCAGTATTTTTTTATGATCGTTTCACTAATTTTATAAACTTTTCTCTAACATGGTATTGGCATAAGTCATTGAAAAATGCATATTACACAATACTTTTAAAAAATAATTGCGTTTTCCATTCGTATCAACAGGTGGTATTAAATGTGTTATGACTGTCCTAATTATTTTTTTAATTGCTGTTGATACTGAGGTACTTTGCATTAGTTTATTGTAGTTAGTTTGTTAACAGGAGTGATATTAATGCTTAGTTTTGTTTTTTCATCATTGTGTTCCAGTACATCACTGCATGCTCTCCTTGGTTGCTCTGGCTTGAATGCCTGAGGGCTGGTTCTATGCGATTTCCTGCGTCACAACTAAAGATCCACATTAACGTTTTTTCAGAAGAATGGATCATTGGATTCAGCTCTCATGAAACATTCAGCATGCTGCCTCGCTCTGACGCATTGAACACCGCTCTTAATTTGTTGGAAGTGGCCTCTCACATCACAGCATGATCCTATTTATTTATTTGAATTATTCACCATGATCTGCCTCACGTTGGCAGCACGTCGGCGCAAGCTAATTAGCCCATAGCACACTGAAAGCATACAGACCATCACAAATGTGTTAAAACAATGAATTCATTCAATACACCTGCTGTGTTTGTTTGTTTGTCTCAAAAATCTGAATATATTGTAACAGAACAATTGCATTTCCTGACACTCTTTTGAAAGAAAATGCTAACATCAATTAAATATGTGGGGGTTTTTTCCGTATTTTTGTTTGATTCGAGGAATCTTTTTCTTCTCTCTAACATATCAAATTTATTGTAAAACGTGTAATGGCATTATCATTCTCTGATTCGCACAACTCTTTTTCCGACTTGAAAGTGATTTGAGCCCTAAAGCTATGTTGAGGACAAATCTTAATATTCCAGTCGTGTTCTTTCCAAATTAGAATTCTCTTAATGTCATTTAAGTTGGGGAATTCACACTCAAACACAGCATTGTGATTGTCAATTAATCATGCATTATGTTCTCATCTCTCAAGATAGTTGGATTAGTCGTCGCCAACATTCAGATGAGGGGAAATTGCATTCCTGATTTCCTGTGCTCAAATGAGCTCGGATTAGCATGTTGATTATTTTAGAGAAAGGAAGATGTGATTTACACCATGGTGGCTTTGATTCAGCCTTGTGGGATCCATTAAAACAAAAAGTGTTAATTTACGGTTAAAAAAATATATATATATTAGTAAACATTTGCTAATAAAATATTAATATACTAACCTATGTGATAAACTGAAAAGCATCACAAAGTTATTAAAATGCAAATTTTCTATGAAACAGTGTTTTGCGGTCTGAATATTGTGACAATGTAAAACTTAGCTTAGTTTATTTAAGCTAGCTCAGGATCCCTATTTATTTTACACAGTAATATTAAGGAGGAAATTCAAATGGATGCTTTGTTTGTTTGTGTATATGTAGATGAAAAGACATGTGGGCCACATGAATTTCGCTGCAAGGACAACAACTGCATTCCGGACCACTGGAGGTGTGACGGGCAGAGCGACTGCAGCGACAATTCAGACGAGGAGAACTGCAGTACGTGCCTCTGCATTTAATTCTAAACTTTTAAAAAGTTATGCCGCGAATAGTTTAATAAACACGTGCTTTGTGGATGATGATGTCTTTAACTTCACAAACAGTGGTAAAACTAAAGAAAGCATTGTGCTGTGCATTTTTTGTTTGGTTTAGTTGCATTGCTTTGTTTAGTTTCATTGTACTGTTTGTGTAGTTTAGTTTCATTGTGTTTATCGTTAAGTTTCATTGTGCAGGGGTTGGTGTTAGTTGAGTTTTTGTTTAGTTTTAATGTGCTGTGCATTGTGTTTAGTTGCATTGTTTTGTTTAGTTTTAGTTTCATTGTGGTGCTATTTAGTTTATTTTTATTGTGCCATGTTTAGTTTTATTTCATTGAGCTGTTTTGTTGTTTAGTTTTGTTGTGCTGTGTTTAGTTTCATTGTTTTGTTGTGTTGTGTTGGGTAGTTTCATTGTTTTGTGCTCTGTTGTGTAGTTTTGCTGTTTTGTTTTGTCTTGTTTTGTTGTGCTGTGTTGTTTAGTTTCATTGTTTTGTTGTTGTTTTATTGTGCTGTGTTGTGTAGTTTTGCTATTTTGTCCTTGTTTTGTTGTGCTGTGTTGTTTAGTTTCATTGTTTTGTTGTTGTTTTGTTGTGCTGTGTTGTGTAGTTTTGCTATTTTGTCCTTGTTTTGTTGTGCGGTGTTGTTTATTTTCATTGTTTTGTTGTTGTTTTATTGTGCTGTGTTTTAGTTGAATTGTTTTGTTGTTGTTTTATTGTGCTGTGTTGTGTAGTTTTGCTGTTTTGTTGTTGTTTTATTGTGCTGTGTTTTAGTTGAATTGTTTTGTTGTTGTTTTATTGTGCTGTGTTGTGTAGTTTTGCTGTTTTGTCATTGTTTTGTTGTGCTGTGTTTTAGTTGAATTGTTTTGTTATGCTGTGTTTAGTTTCATTGTTTTGTTTTGTTATGCTGTGTTTAGTTTCATTGTTTTGTTGTTTTTTTTGTGTAGTTTCATTGTTTTGTCGTTGTTTTGTTATGCTGTGTTTAGTTTCATTGTTTTGTTGTTTTTTTGTGTAGTTTCATTGTTTTGTCGTTGTTTTGTTGTGCTGTGTTGTTTTAGTTTCACTGTTTTGTCGTTGTTTTGTTGTGTTGTGTTGTTTAGTTTCACTGTTTTGTCATTGTTTTGTTGTGCTGTGTTGTTTTAGTTTAATTATTTTGTTATGCTGTGTTTAGTTTCATTGTTTTGTTGTTTTTTTGTGTAGTTTCATTGTTTTGTCGTTGTTTTGTTGTGTTGTGTTGTTTAGTTTCATTGTTTTGTCGTTGTTTTGTTGTGTTGTGTTGTTTAGTTTCACTGTTTTGTCATTGTTTTGTTGTGCTGTGTTGTTTTAGTTTAATTATTTTGTTATGCTGTGTTTAGTTTCATTGTTTTGTTGTTTTTTTGTGTAGTTTCATTGTTTTGTCGTTGTTTTGTTGTGTTGTGTTGTTTAGTTTCATTGTTTTGTCATTGTTTTGTTGTGCTGTGTTGTTTAGTTTCATTGTTTTGTCGTTGTTTTGTTGTGTTGTGTTGTTTAGTTTCATTGTTTTGTCGTTGTTTTGTTGTGTTGTGTTGTTAGTTTCATTGTTTTGTCGTTGTTTTGTTGTGCTGTGTTGTTTTAGTTTAATTATTTTGTTATGCTGTGTTTAGTTTCATTGTTTTGTTGTTTTTTGTGTAGTTTCATTGTTTTGTCGTTGTTTTGTTGTGCTGTGTTGTTTAGTTTCATTGTTTTGTCATTGTTTTGTTGTGCTGTTTGTTTAGTTTCATTGTTTTGTCGTTGTTTTGTTATGCTGTGTTTAGTTTCATTGTTTTGTCATTGTTTTTTGTGTAGTTTCATTGTTTTGTCGTTGTTTTGTTGTGTTGTGTTGTTTAGTTTCATTGTTTTGTCATTGTTTTGTTGTGCTGTGTTGTTTAGTTTCATTGTTTTGTCGTTGTTTTGTTGTGTTGTGTTGTTTAGTTTCATTGTTTTGTCGTTGTTTTGTTGTGCTGTGTTGTTTAGTTTCATTGTTTTGTCGTTGTTTTGTTGTGTTGTGTTGTTTAGTTTCATTGTTTTGTCGTTGTTTTGTTGTGTTGTGTTGTTTAGTTTCATTGTTTTGTCGTTGTTTTGTTGTGCTGTGTTGTTTTAGTTTAATTATTTTGTTATGCTGTGTTTAGTTTCATTGTTTTGTTGTTTTTTGTGTAGTTTCATTGTTTTGTCGTTGTTTTGTTGTGCTGTGTTGTTTTAGTTTAATTGTTTTGTTATGCTGTGTTTAGTTTCATTGTTTTGTTGTTTTTTTGTGTAGTTTCATTGTTTTGTCGTTGTTTTGTTGTGCTGTGTTGTTTTAGTTTCACTGTTTTGTCGTTGTTTTGTTGTGCTGTGTTGTTTTAGTTTAATTGTTTTGTTATGCTGTGTTTAGTTTCATTGTTTTGTTGTTGTTGTGTTTAGTTTCATTGTTTTGTCATTGTCTTGTTATGCTGTGTTTAGTTTCATTGTTTTGTCGTTTAGTTTTGTTGTACTGTGTTGTTTAGCTTCAGCTTAGTTTAATTACATTGTATTATATTGTTATTTTAGTTGGCGTTTTGAGTTGTGTCGTTTATTCTGTGTAGTTTAGGATTGTTTCCTTGTGCTGTTTAGTTGTGTTATGTTTAGTTTTGTTTACTTCATTGTGCTTTTTTGTTTAGATTTAGTTTCATCATGCTGTTTTTCTTTGTTATTTAGTTGTTTCATTCTGCTGTTTTTAGTTTAGTTTGATTATGCTGTTTTGTTACTTAGTTTAGTTTAGTTTCATCTTGCTGCTATGTTTACTATAGTTTAGTTTAATGCCACAATGATGCTACAATATGCTTGTCTTCTTCGACATCTGAGTGCTGTGACATTTAAATACATTTCACATATTCCTCTTATCGCACTTGGCAACTTGACATACTGTACTACACAGCAGGCTTTCTGAAAACAACAAAAATGGATTCATATTATGCTTCACAGTGTGTGGCACATAGATGTTGGATCTTCAGAGAGAGCCTTACAAGCTAGGGCGATGCATCTGTGTGTGGCAGTGTGCGATCCATATTTTTATTTAGTACATGGGTCTCAAACAGTGTCCAAATTGTGCTCCGGCTGTGTGTGTGTGTGTGATGTCTCACATCTCAAATGTTTATTCCCTATTTTGTTCCCTGATGGCTTGGTCATTATGTAGGCACAGAACGAGTTCTCAAAGAGCTCCTGAAGCCCAGTGGATCTCATCACACTTCAACTGCATCTCAAGCCTCTTGCTTTACACTTTCAAACAAGAGCGTGAGAGGAACAGTGAGAATGAGATTGTCTGTTGATTTATGTGGAAGTTCATGTGTCTCCCAAATAGTGATTATATCAATTTTCCTGAAATGCAGACAGGTATTTTTATTGTCCTCTCGGTATGTTGCTAACTGCCATCCGCTGGAGTGCAGCTGTGCATTTTTGTCAGCTCTGTGACGTTGATTGACAGTTAGTTGAGAAAGTGTCCTACTGAATGGCAGAATCGATCTCACACCCTGATCTGCAATTTGGTTTTAATGGCTGCGATCCTGTTGCTCCCGGCATTGGCTCCCGTGATAAACAGTGATGTATATTTGCCATCGGAGTGTTTTGTTTTTCTTTTCTCTGTGCTGTGGCATGAGCTCTGACCATTCATTTACTAGATTACAGAGCCACTGCCATCATTTATTCAAAATGTGATGTAAGCCACACTTGTGCATGCAGCTGAGAGCATGAGAACACTTCCTTCCCTTTCCTTTTCCCCTCGCTGTTCTACTGTTCCCCTTCCGGTTGCTGCTTTTTTCCTTTTCTTTCCCCTCTGTTTTTCTTTTCCTCCCTTTTCCTCTTTTCTTTCTCATTCCTCTTCCTAGCATTCATTATCTTCCCCTTCCTTTTCCAATCTGTTTTTTTTTTCCTTTACTTTACATTTTACTTTACATTTTCTTTCTTTTGGTTTTCCTTTTGTTTTGTTTTGCTTTTATTTTACAACTTTCAGTTACTTCATTCTTCCTTGTTCTTCCCTCCCTTTCTCCTTCCACTTCCTGGGATTCATACCCTTCCCTTTCCTCTCTGTTTTTCATTTACTTAACTTTACTTTGCATTTCCAGACAGACGCGACCATTGTTGCATCGCATCGCCACGACAGCTAAAACTGTTTACACTGAATGCGAAAAAACCGACCGTGACAAAGCGCTTGGACTACATCAGAAACAGAACGGGGAATCCGTTTACTGTTGGAAATTTGTTGTGGCCACATCCAGTGTAGACCGTATCACTGATTGTAATGGCTTCTATTGTCTTTTGACACGTCATAGACACAGTGTTAACTTTTCCTTTCATCCTCATTCCTCTTCTTCCTCCTGTTCTTCTTCTCTTTCCCCGTTTCTTTTCCTTTTATTTCCTTTTCTGTCCTGTCCTTCATTTCCACTTGCCCTGTTTAAAACTTTAAAGGGTGCACAAAGTACTCAAAACAAATCAATGTCAGTTTAAAGCAACTGTAGTCTCAGCATTATTTCCTAAATATCAACAATGTCTTGAAGGTTTCCCAGCTGTCACGGAGATTTTATGAGCTGTGGGTTTGTGTGCAAATGAATGTGCTCTTCTCAGTCTCCTTGCATCCTCTCTCTCTCTCATCCTTCCGCTATCAATCTCTTTCAATTAAAATCGAGATCATGGATCCCTCACTGATCTACATCACAAAAGACACTAATACAAACACGTTATGTATTTACTCAGTAGCAGCATGCAGCCATTCCCTAGAGGTTGTTTTTTAACAGTCTCAGTGAACACAGGCTTTTGTTAGACACAAGCTTACATTTTAGTTAGCTGAAAGTGTCTATTTATATAGAACAGGATCTATTTTTGCATGATTACACATGAGCAAGAAAGAAAATATGAGTCATATTTGGTCTCCTATTAATCTAGAGATAAATTCTGAACTCTGAAGTGTGTGTGTGTGTGTGTGTGTCCTGACAGATTGTTCTGGAGTATTTGCTCACTTGCTGAATGGGAGTGAAAACTGACAGAGGCTTAATTTCTTTTTCTCCGTTGGATTCACCTTGGGAGACTTGCACAGAAACATCGCTGGGAGGATATAAAGGCTCTCATTGGGTCATGGAGTCGGGATGTCAGGGCAGATAATCTGCGAAGCGCTGGAGCTGGATGCAGAGAGACTGATAATAGAGTTAGAGGAGTAACACAGCAGCATTCACTTATTGTGATTGAGGAGATTTGTGCTCCCTCCCTCCTTTCTTTCTTTCTTTCTTTCTTTCTTTCTTTCCACAATCACTCCCCAGGCACCGCAGAAAAAGGCTGCCCACTTTTATGGATGTGTGTTCACTGTTTGTGTGTTCACTATTGCGTGTGTGCACTTGGACCGGTGGAAACGCAGAGTCCCCATACTTAGCTACACTTCACCAAAGACTATAGATATAGAAAGACGGTTCACTCCTATTACTTATGAGTGGGAGAAAATGCAACGTGCAACATGGAAGAATACGTCCCGCCTTCTAAGTAAAAGAGCCAATCGCTGATTGGTGAAGTCATTGCATCACTGCAGCTGCTGTTAGAGGCTCTGGTTCCCATAGAAACCTGGAACTCCTCTCAGGACTGCACGTGCGTTGACTCGTCTAGCCTGAAATTTTTTAATTTTTTTAATCACCATGTGAGTGTAAGAAACAACATTAATGTCAAATTATGTTGCTGATTTGAAATATGTTATTTAATTTGTGAGTACGCCAAGCTGTTTTTGAGATTTCAGGATTCCCCCATTCAAATAGATAGGATTTGGTCTTGGATGTCGGAAATAGCTGCCCAGAGACATTCCAAACATGGCCGGCGAGTGAACTTAGTTGAAATTTCCTTGATAGGGACTTTGACGTGACGTCACTTTCACTTTACGCTGTCTCTTTACCTTCCGTTCATTCATTTTTGTTCTTTCTGTCAGTCTATCATTCTTTGTTTTATCTTTTGAGTTTCTTACTTAATATTTTGTATCTTTCATTTGTTCATTCTGCCTGTATTTTCTTTCTTGCATCTTTCATTTGTTTGCTTATCTTTTTTCTGTGTATCACTTGTTCATTCTATCTGTTTTTGTTCTTTTGTTGTTCGTTCTTTCTGTATCTTGTTCTTTTGTTTGTCGGTTTCCTACTTTTTTGTATCTTTCGTTTTTCTGTTTCGTTTTCGTTTGTATCTTTTGTTATGCCATATTTCATTTGTGTTTGTTTCTTCTGTTTTTGTTTTCATTTGTTTGATTTTCAGTTTGTATCTGTTTGTTTCGTTATTACTTTTTGTCTTTCGTTTGTTCATTCTGTCTTTTTTTGGCTCATTTTCTTATTCTGTCTTTTGATCTTTAATCTTTTATTAATTTGTTTGTTTGTTTCTTATTTTTTGTTTATTTCCCTTGTGTTTGTTTTTCTGACATTTATTTGTTTGCTCATTTGTTTTGGATGTCTGTTTTTCTTTAGTTGTTTCAAACACGTTCTTTTTCTTCAATTCTGTCTCATTCATTTTATCTGTCTTTTGTTTGTTTGTCTCTTTTTCCTTCTTTTCATGTCTGTCTTCCTTTCCAGTCTATTGTTTGTTTGTTTTTGTTGACGGTCTCTTTTTAAATTTTTTTACTTAAATTTTCTTGTCATTTCTTAGATTTCCTGTCAAATTTCACCAAAGGAGGTCTGGATATGTCTTTCCGTTCATAACATTTAGCCATTTGCTTTTGTTTTACTGCTGCCAAATGCTTACTCAGCTCCACAGCTTTTCAATAGAAAAATGATTTTTTCCAAATTCTGGATCCATTTATGTCTCTCTCTCTCTCTCTCTCTCTCTCTCTCTCTCTCTCTCTCTCTCTCTCTCTCTCTCTCTCTCTCTCTCTTCTATTTAGAGCCAGTAACATGTAACTCGAAAAATTTCATCTGCGCCAACGGAGAGTGCATCTCCTCACGTTTCCGTTGCGACGGCGACTTCGACTGCACCGATAACTCTGATGAGGTTACAAGAACCACATTCATCAATCACACCATTATTAATACACATCGTTAATCTCACTCCTGTTGAAGTGCTGACATCCTGCACATGTGTTTTCAGAGAGGATGTGAGAGCCACTGCTCAGAGGATCAGTTCCAGTGCCTGAATCATCTCTGTATCTCAGTCAAATGGCTCTGTGATGGACAGGAGGACTGCAAAACTGGAGAGGATGAGGCCAACTGCAGCCCTGCCAACACCGCCATGACAGGTTAGCTGCTTTCACGCTCTCTTTAAATAATGTAAACGGATCCAGAACTCATCAAAGCTGTTCCGAGACAGCTAGTTTGGTGCTCCTATGATCACGTCACTGAGAGGACACCTTTTATCCAAAGGGAATCGCAGGCCTCCGGCTACACAATGGAGACTGGAGATCTCTGCTTAAACCCTGTGACGCTGCCTTCGTTTATAACCGCTAAGCCATTGCCTCTTAAAGCTAACAGCAGAATGACCCCACATTTGTCTTTTGCTGTTACCGAACCACATTTAAATATCACCACAGGATTTTTGTTCCAGGGAACTGCTTGTTCCTCCCTCAGCGACACTCCTTTGAGTCTAAAACTGCTGCTCAAGTACAGTTAGTAGAAGTATGGTACAACAGCTAATACTCTGGCCCAATTTATATTTTACGACAAGATGCTATAAAGACATATATGAGATTTTTACTTGCAACCAGAACATCTACCTGTACCACTTTCATTGCAAAAATAATTCATGCCTTCTTGAGGAACAGATGGCAAATCCACTTACTTGAGATGGATTTTCAATATTCACAGCCTCTATGGTATCAATAGCAAGCTATGCTCCTCCCCAGAGCTTTCAAGTCAAAATGAGATCTATTTAAGTCAGAACTGCAGCCTCCAGATACGTTGAGTAATATATATGTATTAAAGGTGCAGTGTGTAAATTTTAGCGGCATCTAGCGGTGAGGTATCGGACCCCTCCCTTTCGAAGCACATAGAGAAGCTACGGTGGCTGACACAGGACAAAGCCAGTCAAGCAAACGCGCTCTGTAGAGCAGTTTGACCGTTTAAGGCTACTTTACAAACATGGCGCTACAAAATGGAGAATTCGATGTAAGGGACCTGCGGTGTATGTACAGTAGGTATTCAACCAAGTACTATTTTTGTACTATTTTCATTTTGCACTGTTTTATTTGTACACAGCAACTTTTTGGCTAAACAAATGTAAAATGTCGGACCTGTAATAAATAAGACAACTGTCCCAAGACTTTATAAACCTTGAAAACATCACAACTCTTTATGGTCATTTAAGACTTTGTTTAACTAATTTAAGACAGCATATTAACCATATTTCATTCATTCATTCATTCATTCGTTCATCTTCCACCGCTTATCCGGGGCCGGGTCGCGGGGGCAGCAGTCTGAGCAGAGACTCCCAGACTTCCCTCTCCCCAGACACTTCCTCCAGCTCTTCCGGGGGGACACCGAGGCGTTCCCAGGCCAGCCGAGAGACATAGTCTCTCCAGCGTGTCTTAGGTCTTCCCCGGGGCCTTCTCCCGGTGGGACATACCCGGAACACCTCCCTAGGGAGGCGTCCTGGAGGCATCCGAAACAGATGCCCGAGCCACCTCAGCTGACTCCTCTCGATGTGAAGGAGCAACGGATCTACTTTGAGCTCCTCCCGAGTGACCGAGCTCCTCACCCTATCTCTAAGGGAGCGCCCTGCCACCCTGCGGAGAAAGCTCATTTCGGCCGCCTGTATCCGGGATCTCATTCTTTCGGTCATGACCCAAAGCTCACGACCATAGGTGAGAGTAGGAACGTAGATTGACCGGTAAATCGAGAGCTTCGCCTAGCAGCTCAGCTCCTTCTTCACCACGACAGACCGGTACATCAACCGCATTACTGCAGAAGCTGCACCGATCCGTCTGTCAACCTCACGCTCCTTCCTTCCCTCACTCGTGAACAAAACCCCAAGATACTTGAACTCCTCCACTTGAGGCAGGCCCCGTTGGCCCACCACCTGCGGGAGGAACCATATGGGGCCGGTGCATTGTGGATTGGGCAGCGGCCTCGGCAACCCAATCCACAGACACGGAATCTGGCTCTAGGAACCATATTTCATCAATGAACAAAATGCACAGTAACACATTGTGCCAGTGGAAAATAGGTGTTGGAAATATAGAAATAAAAGTTTGAAGAGTTACAGTACTTAATGTCATCTTAAAACGTTTAAAACCACATGCTGTAAAGAAGAATGTCTTCTCTATTGCGACGACTCTTTCTGCCTGTCTCACGATGGTTCAGCCGGACTGCCAGGGAGGAAAATGCTAGTTAGTGAGGCTTAAATGGGAAATGAGCATCTGCTCTGGTATTACGGACAGTCATTAACTCAAACCTATTTAAGAAATGCAAATAACATTTGTATGAAACAAATAAGCAACTACATGTGTTTTCAAGTATACCTACCAATTTGCCTTTCATCTTCACTACGCTGCAGGAGGAAAAGGCCAGAAAATTAATGCTTGCTATGATTTTACAGAAACATATTAACTAAAAAATGAATGGGAAAAAAATGAAAAGTTAACCAGCCATAGTGGGCTTTAATCTTCATGAGTCTGTCACAGAGCCGTTACGTGAGGAGGTTGTGTGCTTGTTTTTCGTGGTCATTTAGTACTGTGTGTACTAAATGACTATTATTATACAATGGGACACAGACCAATATTTTCCCAGAATGCATTGAAAATCTACAGTAACCTACTGTACACAGTTTCTGGTTTCTGTTTTTGTCATGCATTTATTTTAAGTTTTAATAAGTTTTAACATTATTTGTTTGTTGAAAAAGTAACAGATATTTAGTTGTAAATTCAAAAGTAATGTGTTACTTTACTCATCAATTTTAAAAAAGTAATCTGATTACGTAACTCGTTATTTCTTGTGATGTTTTTATTTTTCTATTTATTTATGATTAAACTTCCGTCTAAAGCTGAAGAACTGAAGAATACTCAAGAACTCAGAATTATGCATTTTCCGAACCTCAACTTCATCTCTTATTTTAACCCCAAGAGACTTAAAGTGTTTCTTTTTTTTTTAAGTTGAGGTCTCTCTCCACTCTTTCTTGGCCCTCGTCTTGAATATTTCAACGTTGTGTGCTGTGCACAGGGTACCTGAGTACATCCACGCCTGCAACCGCAGAGTGAATTATTCTGATCGTAAGAACCACTGGAGATGCATTCGGAAAGCTCTCAAACTCCCTCCTCTTTTTTTGCTCTTTCTCTGCGACTCAAGGCAAGTCAGGGGAATTTTACCCTCCGATTAATATTAATGCGGCTGAAAACACTTCAAAAGTGCAGCCAGAAATTTCACCTCTCACTGACCGAATCTCCAGCTCAGTTCATTTCAGACTATGCCGGCCTACAGCAGAGAGTCACGTGTGCAATACAGATGCTTTCAAGCAATGTATTGTCCCAGGACATGTAGATTGACATGTCTCATTATAGATAGCACGAATTTGAGAGGATCCTTTGATAGAAGATTTTTTTTTTTCTGTCGTTTGAATCATTTGAGTCTTTATTTTGTGTTTCTATGCAGCTCGTCCTACGTCATGTGGTCAGAACGAGTATGTTTGCGTTGGAGGGGGCTGCGTGTCGGCTATCCAACGCTGTGATGGACAGAACGACTGTTCGGACGGATCTGATGAGGTCAGTTGGGTACATGTGTTACAGATGTTTTGCTCAATAGAGTGGAAGTCAATAGGGTCCAAAACTGAACTAAAAGTAGCTTGGAATTAATCCGAATTATGACAGAAGGCTTATTTTTGGGTGAACTATCCCTTTAACTGTGATACAACGTTGCACAGCATTGCTCCGTTGTTTCTTGGTGGTTCAAGGCTGTTTCCTCAACACTACAGTCTCTTTTCTCCAGGGACTTTGGTTTAATTACACCCTTACTCATAATGCAGTGTCAACAGTTCAACCGAGTTTGCCTGTCCTAATAAGGACCATTAAAACAGACCTCTTTTTCAAAGGCCCCCAGAGAGCCAAGGCCGTATTTTTTCCATATATTATATATGAAAAGCAATTTCAGCTGTAGCAGAAGATCAGAGGTCATTGCTAAAGAGGACGCGCCTTTTAATTCGGCCAATCGTTCAGTTGCATTATTGAAATAGTTAAGCCTGTATGGTTGAGAAATTTGTGTGTGTGTGTGAGCAGGTAGACTGCATTCGGGAGTGTAAGGAGGATGAGTTCCTGTGTCGTAATCGAGCACACTGTGTTCCCGCTCGCTGGAGGTGCGACAAGGTCTTCGACTGCCTGGATCAAAGTGACGAGGACAACTGTGACCAGGGTAACACTCTGAAATCTGATTCTGGGCTGTGCATTTCTTGTTCCCAGAATGCTTTGAATGGGATCAAGAAATTTATGTTGAAATGAAGTGCTATTTTAATGAATTTTTGAGATAAGGGAAAGATGTTGTTTTTTGATGTTCAGTAAGTTATATATAAACTTGTATATAAACAGGAAAATGTTAGTTTGAGAGGTTTTATTTATTTACTTACTTATTTGAGTTTTCACTACAACAAATATTATTTGTGTGAATGAACTTGTTTTAATCTTGTTGTACACAAATTTTGTGCTCGATGATGATGGCGATTAATCATTTTAATGATGATTCTTTGAAAAAATGTTATTGTACAAAGTTCTAACTAAACTTTCAGATATTAAATATTTTAATAAATATAATTTATATAATACAATTAAAATAATAAATTCCATTATTTATAATAATAATAATAATAATAATAGTTAATTGTTATCGTAATAAATATCATTTTTATAATTATAATAATAATTGTCATCATTTATCATCAATTAGCTGATTGTTCAATAAATAATTATAAATGATATAATACAATTAAAAATAATAATATTATTTATAATAATAATCTTCATCGTTATTATCAATTAGCAGATTTTTCAACAAATAATATAAATTATATAAAACAATCAAGTAATAAATATTATATATAATAATAATAATAATAATAAATCTAATAATAATCACTTTCAAATTATTTTGAGTGTACTCAGTTATAGCTAAAATAAAAAATAAAAATCCAATGATTACATTTCAAATTATTTTTAAGCGTTAACTAGGTATGAAGTTACTTATTTGAACTTTTTACTAATTTATCTTATTTAAAAAATATATATTATTGATTTGATTGATTGATGTACACAGTTATAACTTTTTTCTACATCCTTATTCCATTAGTACCTTTCTGAACACACATTTGATGGATTACCACGTATAAGATATTTTTATTTTTCACTAAATTGGTACAAATTAAACCAAAAGAAGGAAGTCGTTATTACTAAACAAATAAAATGAAATAAAAATGTTTTTTTCTGATGTTTCCATTTTTTACCACAGGCTTACAGTATATGTGCTTTTAAGCATTTTGTGTTTGTGACTGCCATATATTGCATAAATAGTATGTTAACTAAATGTACCTGTTACATCAGCCGTAAAACCCCAATTCAGCCGCACAAGCCACAGTGACAGACGAGTGCGACTGACTGACGGATTTATGCCGCTGTCTTCAGATATCAGTTTCAACCCATGACAGACTTGAGAGATTTTGAAAAGCATGATTCCCAGTCCCTCATCACAAGAATACATTACAGCGGATCAGTCGAGCCGTGTGCGGCACATCACGGGGAAAAAAATCCCCAGCCTCACGAGAGAAGTCATTTCCCGAATATTTGTGAAAATTGGCGAGGATGAAAGGTTTCGTGTTGCCACTTGATATCCGACAAGCGAGTACATGAAAGGCCTAATTTCAGTGTTTTGAAAAATTGCAGTTGTTGATATTGTTGTGAAGACAACGCCTGCCGTCGTACACCTGCGGCTCTTTAGAAGTGTTTGCATCAAAGATGAAGTCCTGCTTCTAAACGCTGTATTTATTCATTTGCCATTTTCTATTTTCTATCTCCTAAACATCATTGTGGTTATATGAAATTTCATAAGATATCCCTTCCTAGTTTGTGTTCCTTTCAGACGGCCCTGAATCAATGGATGTGTATTGACTTCTGCCTTTCATCTTTTCTGAGTTACAGTCTCGACAGTGATGCGGGTTCGGTTTCAACAGTACATGTGGAAAGTTCTTTTGTTTCTACCCTGCTCCTGTTGCGCTTAAATAATAAATTCAATAAAATTAATGAAATTCAAATGAATGAAACTAAATTAAGCATTAAGTAAACATGCGTTTTTACACCAAGCTTAGTTAACCTGTTTTTTTTTATAGTTTTAGAAGAAAATAGGAGTGGTAAAACTGATGCCGAGGTGTTTGTGGTGGTTGCCAGCGTGTTGCTATGCCGTTGCTATGGGGTTACTAGGCGTTGCTAGGTAGTTGCCTACTAAAGAACCGATCTTGCCTTATAAACACCTCTAAGCTGCTCTTGGTTTTGTGTTTTCCACTAATTTGGTCTGTGCTCTGCTTATTTCGTACAAAATTAAGTAAAACAAAACAATACAAAAAATAACTATTAGTATACTGTTGTGAAGGACATACAATGATAAGACTAAATCATGACAAGACAATTTATTTTTCTATAAAATAGTTATTTATATTTTATTTGTTAGTTAGTTTGTTTATTTGTTTAGTCAGTTTTTCCCCCCACTTTTTTGTTGTTTGTTCTTTTTTTTGTGTAGAACGTAATTGAGAAAAGCTGAAATAGGACAATTTTATTTATTTTTCTTTGATTCATTCATTTGACTTATTTGGATGTTTGGTTGTTTGATTAATTATTCATTCATTTAAAATATATATATATATAATTTAACAATAATTTTACAATATAATTTTAATTTGTTTTAGTCCCGCCCCCACATGATTCTTTTCATTGTATCAGGCAGAAAAATGCGAAAAGCTTAAATATGGAACAGTACAGTTTAATTTTCTATGAAGAATTTAATCATTCATTCATTTATTATCCATCTAGATTTTGTTTATTTATTGGTTTGTTTGTTTATTACTGGTTTGCCGATCTACTAACCCCACACCCAAACATATGAGTCTTTGCGTTTTTCGTTAACACCTAAAATGAGAAAAGCCGAAATAAGAGACGATTTTAGTATTCTTTTTTCTTTTACTTCATTAATTTTGTTGTTTATTTAGTTATTCATTTGTTTAAATATAATTTTATTTCATTTAGTTTGTTTTTCCCTGCACACACATGGTAATTTTCATTGTGTCAGACAGTCTAAACAAGAGACAATTTTGGTATAATTTTCTTTTGTTCATGATTTTTTTTTTCATTCAAGTTTTTAAGTGCACTTGCAATTTAACTTTTTGACTTTAAGTGCACTTGTTTGTAAGACTTGCATTTGCACCCTTGCATCCTGCTTTGGTCCAGCGTCAGGGGCGTCGTGTTTTATTCAGGGAAACTCTGTGATATTAATGTCCATTTCTGTCAAACACCTACTAGAAAACTCTCTGGCTCAAAGCTGATGACAAAGAAAGAGGATTCAGGGTGAGAAAAGCAGAATATTTTTTTTATTTTATTTTATTATTATTTTTTTTTAAATCAATCCGGTTAGTCTGGCAGCCTCTTTAAGCTGGTATAAAACATGCTTTCTGAGCTGGCATCTAAACATAGGCCTTTAAAAGACCACAAAAATGATCTCAAGTCATTTTATAGGATACAATCATTCTTATTTTCCCTGGCTGATGCTTTTGCTTTGACAGTCTCCATAATGCTTGTGCTTCACTTTACCTGAGGAACTAAATGGGCTCCATAAATTTCATCATCAGGGTTTATAGAATGTTTTGTCGCTTGTTGAAAAAGGAAGTCAAAGTGTCTTTTCAGCTGATGGGGATTAAAAGCGTCTCAATTCCAGCTGGGGTTTATTTATTAAAAGAAAAATATGAATGAATGAATGGTTAGGCATCTTATAGAAATAGATGTGAATGCACAAACTGCTCCTGATACAAGCCAAATGAATTTCTTGGTGAAATTCAGCTTGTGAAAGTAACATCTTGAACTCATTCATTAATTATTTAATTGCAGATTCCATTCATATTTATTACCATCAAAATGCACGAAGATTGTCCTTGTGCGGGAATGTGGAAAGTTGCAAATAAGATATAGTTAGAATGCTTTCACGAGTCATATAATCAAAAACTTTCCCTGAATAGGGTGCAAATTGTGTCCTATTACTTTTTTGAAAGCAGTAGGGGGACAAATCTCATGCTCTTTCGAGTGAGAATTATTTTATATCTTAGATAAAATTAACACGGCATGAAAAATAGTGTTAAACAAATCAAATGCCCATAAAATTGCAACAAGCAACATCATTTGAATACTGACTACGGCATGGTGATTTGTTCAACTCGTTCAATTTTTACACGCATTGTAGTGTTGAAATATCTCAACTACTTCAAATCAAAGCCTTTTGTTTGCAGGGTCGTTGGCTTGCCGCGCAGACGAGTTTGTTTGTAACAACACGCTATGTAAGCTGCTGGTCTGGCTGTGTGATGGTGAGGATGACTGCGGCGACAACTCTGATGAAGATTCAGACATGTGTGGTATGTCTTTGACTAGTTAGCTTGGCATGGTTCATTCCCCACTGAAGTCATATACAATGTATGTATTTGTCTGTTTGTTTGTTTTTTTGTGGTTTAAAGTGTGTGTGTGTTTTGGTCTGTTTGTTTTTGTTGTTTTTTTTGTACATATTTTTGTTATTTATTTATTTGTGGTTTGATGTTTGTTTATTATTTTGTTGATTTGTGCATGTGTTTTGGTTTAATGTTCAGTTTGGTTTTGTTTGGGTTTTTGGTTTGTTTTTATTTTTGCTTGGATTTATTTACTTATTTAGTTTTGTTAACTTTTGTTTCTTTTTATTTATTTTGTTTTGATTAGGCTGTTTTGGTGTTTTGTTAATTTCTTTGGTAAGACTTTAAATAAGGTTTAATTTGTATAATAATATGTCTGAAGAATTTATTAATTTTATTGATATTAATAACAACATTTACCAAGGCATAATTAAAATCAATTTTATCTGATTATATTATTTAATGGACCTGAGCTAACATGAACTAACAATGAAGAGTTGTGTTTTTATTAACTAACTTTAATAAAGAATAATAAATACTGTAACCTATGATTTACTCATTGCTAGTTAATGTTGGTTAATGCATTAACCAATAATTACTAATGGAACCTTACTGTTAATTGTTACAATTTATTTAAATATAATCAATTTAATCATTTTTACGTTTTAAAAAAAAAATTTTTTAGTCAAAAGTTTTTATTTATTAGTCTGTTTTTTCCACATTCGATTCATTTCCCAAGGAAATCAAATAAAAATTTATTGTTTGTTCGTTCATTCATTCATTCATTCATTAAATAAATGTAATTAAATTTCAGAAGGTTTTTAATGTACTTAATGTACCTTTGAATCATAAAATAATTTATGAATGTTTTTTGTATAATAAAAACATTTTCATATTTAAATTTAATGACATTTATTGATAACATTGAGCATGTCAGGTTGGAGTGTTTAGTTTAGGAGCGTCACCCATTCAGATCAGTGTCAGTGTCAGGTCACATTCATAAGATCATTTTAGAACTCACAAATCTGTCTCACACACACACACACACACACACACACACACACTTAAAAAAAAAAAAAAAAAAAAAAACTGATAAGAACATCAATATGGGATATTTTGACCATCCTGAGCACACATGAAACTTTAAACTGAAAACCTGAACTGTAGTAAACAATTTTTTTTTTTCTTTTTTCTGAAAATTGTTTAGCTGTAGGCAGCAAAATGCCTGGCAGTAAAATGCTTTTTGGAGCACTTTTCAAACACTTTGCCAACATTTGAAACGGTAGAGACCACACACACAAAAAAGATCACTTCTCTGATGAAAAACAAGGTTATGATCACTCGCTCTCTCTCTCTCTCTGTGTGTGTGTGTGTGTGTGTGTGTGTGTGTGTGTGTGGCCGGCCCTGCAGGAAAGTTGCCATGTCCTCCAAACAGACCGTTCCGCTGTAGGAATGACAGAGTGTGTCTGCGATCTGAACAAATCTGCAACGGGGCGAATGACTGTGGTGACAATTCTGACGAAGACGACTGTGGTGAGTAGTGAACTTCACTTCCTCTTGTTTTCCGTCTATTTTCTTCAGTAGATGATCTCACGTTCTTTCTTTTCTCTAGTTGACGTGGTAAAAAGACCGAAGCCATGCGGGAAGTCTGAATTTTCCTGTGCCAATCACCACTGCATCCCGGCCGAGCTGCAGTGCGACCTCTTCGACGATTGCGAAGACGGCGGTTCGGATGAGCGTGACTGCAAGGCATGTAAGTGTACTTCATTCCATAATCCTTCATCCGTCACATGTTCTGTTTCTATATTTCTCATTTTGTGGCGTAAAACCTTTACAGTGTGTCTCATTTTGTCCCCCTGTGGGTCACAGATTCTGTAGATGGTGCATGCCGAGGACGGCCGGACTTGTGCGGGGATGACGCTTTCTGCAACAATACAAAAACACCTTCAATCTGCCAATGCAAACATGGATTTCAGAGGAACCAGAAGACCAAGCAATGTGATGGTAGATACTTTGTACAAAAACTACCAACAAGACAATTTCATGTCCCTGAATATTAGGATTTATTGTCATCATTCATTCAGAATGGACACATACAGTCCCATGTTATTACTTTATTGATACAAATCATGGATTTTAAACTGTGGCAACAGTGGGACTTCATCATATTTATTATTAATGTTTATATTATAATTATAAAAAGCAAATGTTTATTTATTCATTTTATATAAATATTATATTTTATTAAGATTTGTTTTATGTATAATGAAACAAATCTTAACATATAAAAATAATTTAATATTGTAATAATAATAATAATAATTTGTTATATAAATGAGTAATATTGTATATTGAAAACATTGTAAAAATTTTTTAGTTCTTTTTAGTTTTCATTTTTGATTCTGATGAGTTTAGATGTTTTTATATTGATATTTGTTGTGTTTCTATATATATATATTATATAGAGAGAGAGAGAGAGAGAGAGAGAGAGTAGCGGTAGCTGCTTCATATGTATCTTTAATATATCGTATCGTTGGCTATGCATTGAGATTTTTGCATGGGCCTCAGCTATGGAGATGCAAATCCTTACTGTATATGTGTATATATATATATATATATATATATATATATATGTGCTCGGGCCCTCAAAAAAACTCTTACTGACCCCAAACTTTTGAACGGTAGTGATAATGTTACAAAAATGTTCTATTTCAGATAAATGCTGTTATTTTGAATTTTCTATTTATCAAATAATCTCAACTGTTCTCAACATTGATAATAATAATTTATAATATAATAATATGTATAATAATAATGTTTCTTGAGCAGCAGATCGGCAAATTATGATTTCTGGAGGATCACGTGACACTGAAGACTGGAGTAATGATGCTGAAAATTCAACACAGAAATAAAGTGCATTTTAAAATATATATTTTATAAAAATATATCATAATATTACTGTTTTGGGATCAAATAAATGAAGCCTTATTGAGCAAAAGAGACTATGTTTTTAAAAGGAGTATCTTCTGCTCAATGTATTTAGTTATTATACATAAGGATTTGTTTCAAACATATTAGAAGTGTGATGTTCAAACATACCTAAAAAGAGTAGAGCAAAAAAGAAAGAAAGAGAGAAAGGGATGATTGCCTAAAGAGACAAAGTTGTATATAAACAAATTAGTATTAACTGTGCAAAATTTGAGCATTAGTTTATGTAGTTATATTTCAGACCTACATTTTTACTATGGTTTATTTTCTAAAAAGCAAAACTTAAAATGAATTGTTTGTGCCTTGAGATGTTTGAGAACTACTGTTATAGATTAAAGATTGACAGCTTCAGTGTAATTCTGTGGCTGAAGAGGTTTTCACTTTGATGCTGCAATATATTGAAGAATGCAGAGCATTTTGAAGTTTGGATTGGTTAATAATGGGTCAATTTTCTTTTTGCCAGCAAAGTTCTTATCTTAGGGTTCAAATATTTGAATTTTGCTCTTGGGTTTTAAACTAGAGCTTTATTTTAATTTAGTCTATAATAAATCATACAATAAAAGCCTTGCATCTCTTTACATCTCTTGTTTTATTATTTACAAAGTAATACATTAGTTCAAAATTGGTTCAATTTTTTGTAAGTACAGTATTTTGGAAAGGCACAATGCTTAAGTATCCATATACTCGCCCCTAGCACATCCCCAGTAGTTACTCATCTTTTGTACAAAACCTACAATGCGAAAATCTCTTTGTATTCAGTTCCAGCGCTAGCATTAAACTGTTCAAGGTATGTCAGCGGTCGCTTCAGGGTCATCTCGCTGAGAATTACAAGGACTCAAATCAGCAGGCGCTGAACGCAGATAGCGAAGCTTCAGCTGAAATCCCAAACAGACTGACATCCCTGCAGCATTGTTAAAAATGTCACTGGAGAGCATCTGGGAGAGGCTGATGGATGGATGCGTTCTTCTCTCTTTCTCTCTCTCCCCAGAGGTGAACGAGTGTCTGCAATTTGGAACCTGCTCGCAGTATTGCACCAACACGAAGGGCTCGTACAAGTGCACCTGTGACCGGAACTTTAAGGAGATTGATGGCGAATGCATCACAAAGGGTAAAAAATATTGTTTAATGCAAATAGACATTTAAGAGATCCAGTATTCTGACATTTTATATAAATAGGGTTATGCTGATTTATTTGCCTCAGTTCAAAACAGTTCAAGTTTCAAGCTTATGTTTCATAGTTTTGATAGTTTTCTAGTTGTTTTTTTATATTTTTTGTATTTTTTCTCTTTTTTTTGGTTAACTTTTTTGGTTTTTACTCTGCTTTTGTTTAGTTTGATTAGTTTTTTTTGTTTTGTTTCACTTTTTTGCTTTGTTTTTGATTATTTCTCTTTTGTCTGTTTTTGGTTGTTTGGTTTTGGTCTTTTTGTCTTTAATTTTGTTTGATTTATTTTTGCTTTGCTTTGTTTTTGTTATTAGTTTTTGGTTTTGTTTGATGTGGTGTTTTACTTTCATATCTGTGTTGCTTTGGTTTTGTTTTGATTTATTTATTTATTTGTTTGTTTTGCTTGGGTTTGCTTTGATTTGTTGTTTGATTTATTTGATTTGTTTCACACATGTAACTCTGTGATTAGGACCAGAAGATCAGGTCCTCTATGTGGCCAACGACACTGAAATCCACAGTTTTGTGTATCCGTACAACCAAACTCATGGACATACTCAACTGGCCCGTATCTCAGACAGCGCTCGTATCATCGGCATGGACGCACTATTTCACCATCACAAGTTTGTATGGGCCACACAGTTTAACCCGGGGGGGATTTTCTACAAAGACCTCCAGGACAGGAGTCCAATCACGTCAAACAGTGGAGTCATAGTAAGTCAATAACAACCAACAACACAGATTTCATCAGATTTCTTTGAAGTCTTAAGTCACGGTGTTTCTATTACAAATTCTTTTTGATATACTCCTTTTGAAAATAGAGATAGCATAGAGAAATCTTGTTACGGTGGTTTGAAACTTCACAACATTAAATATCTACAGTGTCCAGACTTCAGGAGGCCCAAGGACATCTCGGCCGACTGGGTGACGGGGAACCTGTACTGGACGGATCATTCCCGAATGCACTGGTTCAGCTACTACACTGCACACTGGCGCCGACTCCGATATTCCATCAACGTGGGACAAATGGGGGGTCCTAACTGCACCCGGCTCATCACAGACATTGATGGGGAACCATTTGCCATTACTGTTAACCCTATACGAGGGTAAGTGACCATTAAGAGTACTGACTATTACATGCAGCAACGTGTATAATTTCCTTCAACCTTCTCATAGGATGGTGTACTGGACTGTAATTGGTGACCACTCTCACATCGAAGAGGCCGCTATGGACGGGTCCTTGCGTCGCATTTTGCTGGAGAGAAACTTGCGAAGACCAACCGGTGAGGTTCTTACATGCCAGTCATCCTTTTTAAAGTGTTCTCTAATGTAAAAAATGTGACTCACAAAAAGCATGTGCCAAATGTTACGCTAAAAGGAATCATTTTAACATGTCACTCTGCCGCTTAAAATACAAAGCACCAAAAAACGTCTCTTAAGAAGGTCATTTCAGTTGCCTGAAATTGCAATCCATTATAAACTTTGAGTAAAACTTTCTCTTACTAACATTTTTCACAAATCTGACTAATGTGTAGAAATAATATATATATATTAGAGCTGTCAAAATTAAAACATTAATAATGCATTAATACAAATTCGTTTTAACGTCACTAATTTTATTAACACGTGATTAATGCCACGCGCATTTTCTGTTTGACACGTGGCCTAGCTCGTAGTTGGACAAATGGAGATGCGGCTATAGGGGTCATATATGTCATGTCTAAAAATGTGTGGAAAGCACAGCCGTGCCGCTTTCTCCTTCTTTCCAAAAATGCTTGCGCTCCCGTGGTGTCTGTAAACATTTCTGCAAAGGATTTCCCCCATTTCTAGCCCTTGCATTTGCTGTACTACTAGATATATTTATGGAGATTATATATATGTCTGAGTATGTATGTATATATATATATATATATATATATAGTTTCCCCACGAAATTGATTGTTTTTTTTTTTTGACATTTGATTTTTTCATTCAGTCATTCCTGCTACAATTAAATCAAAAAGGCACGTTAAGGCAAGACAAAATCAAACCATAACATTTATTTATAATAAACCACATCACAAATTTCTCTTGCCACCTCCACATCATTATTTTCCCCATACCCCCATCAAAATTCATTCATTATTAACACTACACTCAACATTTTATTACATATACAAAACGTTTTTAATACTTGACACACGCTTTACGCATTCTTCTACGGGTATCTCAAGTTCTTTCATCATGCATCATGGGCTCCAGTTCAGAGTTCAGTTAGGCTTGCGCACTGCAACTGCTCACTTTCTTTTTTTACCCCAGAGGTTCCCAATTTCTTTAAGTCTGGATTTTAAGTCTGCCATTTTCAAATTTAATTCAAAAAAGGTTTTAACCTGCTGCCACCATGTAGTGGACTTGGAGGTACCATTGGATGGGTCCTTTGTTGTTGAAAGTCACTCATTGTCCAAGCCTCAGTTTGTGACGGATGCCAATCATTGTTCTCCTCCAATATCCCAATCCTGGTACTGAGAATTCATGGTACCTTGACACGCTCTTCCCAGTACCTGCAGAAGCCAAACAAGCCCAGAAGCAAGATTGACCCCCCCCGCAATGCTTCAAAGTAGGCAAGGTGTCTTTTTTCTTTTCTGTTCTTTTCTTTCCTCCAAACACTTCTCATTGATAGCGTTGCCCAAACAGGCCTAATTTTGTTTCATTCATTCCAGGAAACACTATCCCAATCCCAAAACTTTTGTTGTTTTGTTTTTTGACTTACTGCTTTGGCACGACTACTTTCTATTCTTTTCTTGGGAGCTTGGGGGGGGGGGGGGGGGGGATTTGGCGCATTACGCAGTACGCGCGGTGCGTGATAGCTGAGCAGAAGTCTTTTCTACATTCTGGACAAATCATTTTCCAGTTTCTCACTTCCTCAGCAGGACTTCACTCACTCTTCAGCGCTAGGTAGCGCGCAGGTAGCGACAGCAGTCGAAGTCAGCATCTTCACGACGAGGTAGCGTTGCAACTTGAACAGAATTGCCTTTGCCTTGAATTTGGAAAATGATCTTCCTATGGTGTCTCTTCTGGTATGTCTCTTCTTTTGCAAATCATCTTTCTCCATTGCCCTTTCTGTGCCTCTTAATCACCTCTTCTCTCTCTTCTTTCTTCTCTTGACTTCACTTTCACTTTGTAAACCACACCAGTAAATGTCTAGAAGGAAGGAGAGGAGTCACAGTCATTTTTAAAGCTGCTAATATTAGCTTATTAGCTTAGGCTGCTTGCTCCCTGCATCCACACCACAGGTGCTTTCAATACCTGAAAAAACACTTCATGGACCCCTCTGTTCTTCAGAGGGTAGTTTTTAAGTTGGTTAATTGTGTTGTGTTGAAGAATTCACAAAAGAAACATTTACTACTACACACAAAAAATTTGATTGTCATTTTAGTTGCCATATGCTTCTTTAAGAAGTCCTTGTAGGATTTCATTCTGAATTCAATTACAAAATGTACTCTAAAATTCTCTAAAACCATTACAGCATTGGGGGTTTGCATAATTTTGAACACAACTGTATATATTATTAATTTGTCTTATTTGAGACATTTTATTAATAATATTGAATATGTTTATAATATAATGTAAAATAATAACTATAATATCATAAATGAATATATAATACAAAATAGTCTCTGTCTTTTCAGGACTTGCAATTGATTACTACAACCAGCGGCTGTACTGGGCGGACTCTGAGCTGTCTCAGATTGGAAGCGTGCGTTTCGATGGCTCTGATTCTCTGGTGGCCGCTAATAGTCAAGATGGTGGGTTTGCATGTGTAGGAAATTGTACAATATTCAGAATCTGGTTCCAGGTTTTCATTAACATCTTCAGCTCAGGGCAATGCTCTGTCCGAGCAGTTGAAGAGCTGCGAAAGTAAAGCTGAGGATCAGTGAAGTACTCACTTCACCACATTTCCATTTCGATTCCCTCTCCGACTGATTGGAAAAATGCTATTTTGGAGAAAGCATCAGTCGAGAATGAATTTGAATTTAAAGCTTTTGCAAAACCTAGTGAATTGTCTGCTGCCTGCATAGTTACCTTCTAAGCTAACTTTGAAGGTTGTGTCTGATTAGGCAGCAGATTAGTTTTCATAGAGCCTGGTGTTAGCGTGTTGCTAATCGAATAGTGCGATACTCCTAAATATAAGAGATTTTTAAATGTTTTGGAAAATTATCAATTTGTATTAGATTGAAATTTGATGTTAGCAATTTGCTAACACTTCTCTTATTAGTAACTTCTTTTACTTGTACTACTCGTATTATACTCGATCTTTTGATCAAGATATAATTAAATGTATAATGTCTGTTTTTATTAGATGGTCTATATACTTTGATAAACTAATTCAGAGTTTGATATTAGTGGGTTGGTAAGGTAATAAAGTGAAACTCTAATAAGCTTAAAAGCACAAACAAATATGGAGCAAAATAGTGTTTTTTATTATATTATTTTAACGTTTTATTGATGATTGACTGAAATGTATTTAGAATCATAATTTCTCTACTCATTTGCCTTTTTGGGGGAAATTTTTTCACGAATGTTGGGAAAATATCTATGATGCCTTAAAATGCTTTCTACATAGGCCGGTCTCTAGGTTTTGGAACAGAGCCTTTTTTTTTGTTTTCACTTCAGTTCTGACAGGGATTGTGATTTTCAGCTTTGTGACATTTTTAAATAACATTTCTGTTTCGTTTTCCATCATTGAATCCGAATCCCTTCTCAACATGAAACATTCTTTGCAAATGAAAGACTTTTTAGTTTGTGTTGTATTTGCTTTCGTTCCAGGTATTTCTCAACCCTTTCGAATTGACCTGTTTGAGGACTACATCTACGGGGTTGGCATGAAGCACAACATCTTTAGGGTTCACAAATATGGGAAGCTGCCCACCGAGAAGCTCAATCTGGGTGTGGAGAGACCGGCCAGCATCTTGGTTTTCCATCGATACAAACAACAGGAGGGTGAGTCTCAAAACGTATCTCTGATTCAACCGACAAGGAGAGTTTGTAGCAAATAGGATTTTTGTCATCATTTACTCATGTCATTCCAAACCCTTTGTGACTTTGTTTTCCTTGAGAAACACAAGCTAGGGTTCTGTTTTCCATAAGTGATTAAAAACAAAAAAAAATATAAATACATGTTTGGAAATGATTGAATCATGACAGAAGATTACATTTTTTGTCAAATACTCCTTTAAATGCATTATGAATGAGCATCTTCCAGTGGACCCCGAAAAGAGAACGCGCCATCTGTGAATGTCCTGTTACTCACATGCACACGACGCACAGAAAGACTCGTGCCAGTATCGTGCTCTCAGACAGCATGCCAGATTTGAGTACTGTTTCGCACTTGAACAATTGCTAGGAAACAAAGAAAAAGATATTATATATAGAATATAACATATAATTTCAAGTTAATAATAAATCTGTTCTCGTATACTAAAGGACGTTTTTACAAATTATGATTGGCCCTTGGCAAAGACCCGACTAAGACTGACTTATGGTATCAAATAAACATGAATGGACATCAGAAGGAATGTTGTTTCAAGTATGGAAAGATGTGACTACACACAATTTTTCAAGTTCAAGTTCACCAACGTTAATCTACTAACTCCCCTGACTGCTTCATAAGACAAAATGGCAGATTCGGGGTTATCATTGGTCAGGTCGCCTGTCAATCAAACTGTTTGCGAAGAGTCAATTAACGCACACCATAGTTTGGTTAAAAAAAAATACTTTTTGTTGTTTGTTAAATGGAATACAGCAACAGTAGTCTTTTCACAATCCAATCACATATTACCAGTTAAATTTGTTATAAATGTTTCTTCTTTTATATCAGTTTTATCCATTCTGGCAACAGCTGTGGATTTATATTCTAGAGTGTTTTTAGTTTATTTTCCTCTTTTACGACCCATGTGACCCTGCTTCCATTTATCCTTTAGTCTAATTACATATATTTTCATTTCTCTTCTTTCTTTCTTTCTTTCTTTCTTTCATTTTTTTTAACTGTACTCTGTCTCTTATCCTTGGCCGATCTCTCCCTCTCTTTCATAAAGAAGAAGGAATGGAGGGATATTTGCTTCTGTTGTTTGTCTTTTTGCTGGTATAATGGGAAGTGTCATCGCTCCCTGATGTGTTTTTACACTGGAAAGCTTTATTAAAGATGGTCTTCAATATAACCTGCAAAAGCTAAAATAAAAAAGACCAACAAATAATGTCTCGCACACATTACACCACAGACTAAAAGGTTTTAGATAGATGGTTTGTTATATGCTCAGAGAATTTCATCATTCAGGCGAACATATATAGTGCTGGCGCCATGAAAGATGCAATATTCTGCTCTTTTGTATTTGTTTTGAATTGTTATGTTTCTCTGAACTCCACATATAATGTCAGAGTTTCTTTCCTTCTAATTCAGTTTTTAATGACAAGTTTCCACCATCTCTGACCCTTAGAATTACATAGCCTGTTTTGTACCTTTGAGACCAAATGCAAATCACCTCTTTTATGATTATCGGATCACTCTTTTATGAGGCTCTGCATACAAAATATTTCACACTGCTGATGATGAAGGTGTGATGTGATGTGATGTGATATATGAGATGGTAGTGTAGGAAACATTTATACAGTATATTTAAATGATTTTATTTTACAGTTTTATATATATATATATATATATATATATATATATATATAGTGGCGGGAGGAGCAAACGACAGACACAGCAGGTGTGGCATCAAGCCTTGGAGAGATGTTTATTTACATAAAATATGTCCAAAAAAAAGTCCAAAAAGGGTAAAATAAAGTGTCCAAATAAACATGGGATCTGGTGTCCACGCTGTGCTGGGGTCCATGAAAGGAAGGGACGTTTTCAGATGGGTCGGTCCAGGTAAAGAGGGTGGGGTCCAGGATCTTCATGTGGGGCAGCGGCTTGTCCAGTGGCTCAACTTCCCAAGGGCCATGACACTTGAGGAGCAAGCGGCCTGACCATTCTCAGCCTGACAGCGGTGACGAATGCATCCCTGCATGGGAAAACAGGACCGGCGGCTCTATAGTATCGTGGCTTGGGAATCTGCTCCCATCCTGGACCCTTCAGGTTACCAGAGTGCATGCACGGGGAAAGAGACCGGTGCCTCATCACATGCCGCCAGTCCTTGTTGTTTCAGTGCCCATCCTCTCTCTCAACACCCACTCTAGTCGGGAACCTGGCGAAAGGCGATGAATTAAGGCACGGGGGTGGTGCTGATCATAAGGGGGAGGCAGGATTTTTGTCGCAATATGTATATATATAAAAAAAAATATAAAAAAAAATATATATATATATATATATATATATATATATATATATATATATATCACAATACAGTTATGTTGTGTTTTTTTAATCTATTTTCTGTTATTAAAAATAAGAAAAAAGAAGAAAATTACAAACAAGAGGACAAATACAAAATAACAAAAATATGAATTAAATGAAATTTTCTTTGCATTTCTTTAAATGCAAATGAGCTGCTGCTCCCGGCCCCCTTTCCAGAAGAGGGTGGAGGTTTAACAGCTCATGCTTCGATTGCTCAACAACAAAGTTGGAGAATCTCACGCAGCCAAAATGATGATTGTCATTAATGGTGTTCAGCCTTACACTGTTCAAACTGGAGTCGGACACTGATGGAGAGACTCAAGAAGAAGGTACAACTTTTAGAATGCAAATGGATGTTTGTGAAAGGTTAGTGTATAAATTCATGTAGAGTTGATTCAACTTAGCAACCAGCATGTACCGTTATGTTAATGTTTTGTTCAAATGTAGCGTTGAATTGACCCTCGTTTGTGAAGCAATCCGGCATAAAATGACGGCATGGCAACAACACTCTACTACAACAACTCTCCCTCTTCTCTAAAGCAGCCCAACATGGCCTGTGGTGTGTTTAAACTATTAAACTGTCAACTTGAGATTTGAATCCATGGTGGAGGGAAGTAGTTCTGCACAAAAGAGGGTTTTTAAAGACACTGCGTTGTTGTTTCTTATTTATTTACACTCTTCTGCTCGTCGAACTGTTATATAAACGCAATACCATATGAGTAGTGATATAGCTGTATTGCAGGACGCTGTGATTGTCAATGGGACTGTTACATTATTACCAATAAAATATTTTATTTTAACAGTATAATTGTTTTTTTTCCCCCATATTTTTGATCAAACTCATGACCATAAAAGTCCTCTTTTAAAAATATTAAAAATAGTAATGCTTCCAAACCCATTCCATGTATGTGTCCGCATATGTGTCTATTTACATTTTGTTTTGACAATAGCGTCATATATCCCATTTAGTATTGGGTTTTCTCTTCCTCTCTTTCAGTGTCACTCATTTTATTTTATTGTATTAAACAAAACTGTTTATTTATATTTTATTTTTAACTAGCAGTGTCTAAACCTTCAGTCTCTGGTGAGCTGAACTCTGCAGGACAGTGGCCCTGCAGGATCAGGACTGGATACTACTGTAATAAAATCCTGTAAAAGCAGGAAAAAGCATTATATATCCCATTTTATTTCAGTTTTCTCTTCTCTTCCTTTGCCCCCTCAGTGTCCAACCCTTGTGCAAAGATGAATTGCGCTTTCCTTTGCCTATTGAACCCCAGTGGTGCCAGATGTGTGTGCCCTGAGGGGAAAATTCTGGTGAACAGGACCTGCACGGACACCAACATCTCAGGTACATCTGTCAAAACGCGTACAGCAGGATGCTATTACATCACTAACAGAGTGCTTGCATGACCCTGACAGGCCCCAAGCGCTCAGCATGTCAAACTCAAATGTTTCACTTGAGTGATTTTGACTGAAGTGTTTACTATTCTGGGCCCTTTGCCCACACACGCAATACACCTGAAGCCCACATGCTAGAAAAGGCCGGTATCATGTTGCTAGCATTGATTTAGTCAGAGTAGACGGCTTGTTTGATTGGTAGTGAGAAAGAGTGTTGTGGTTGCTCATGCTAACGGCTGTTTGAACTTTATGTTTCCTAAGGTCCGTTCACACCGAGGACGCTGACTATAACAGTAACAATAAAGATAAGAGTTTTAACAGGTATCACAGTAATCCACAACTATAACAGGATTACTTTCAAAATGATTTTCCAGCGGATTAGCGATTAATGGCAGTCAACCAGAATCCATCCTGCTTTAACAGGCTTGAGCATCTAAAGCATCCCAAAAGCAACTGCATTGGTGTGGATGCCAATATAGTTGTCTTTATAGTTATCGTTCTTGGTGTGAACTGATTTTTAGAACCACCCTAGCAACCACCCAGAGCACTCTAGCAACAAAAAGTAGAAGTAGTCTAGAACCATACAACAATTAATGGACTGTACTTTAAAAGAAAAAATGCATGACATATTTCCATGCATCAAATAATTGAAAAATTTAAATAAATATAAATAATAAAAAATAAACATGTTATATTAAAAATAAATAAGCATTCTTATTTTTTTATTAAATATAAACTAATATTTAACTCCAGTTCATTTAAAAAAAAAAAGTAAAATGTTGGGGCTGATAAATTTACCTCTATGTAGAATTTTGCAAGAAAGATTGTATAATCCATATAATAATTTACAATGTGATCACTATTTGTATTCTCCAGAATAATTCCAAAAAATGTTTGTTTTCTAACAAATGAACATCAAAATTTTATTTTAATTAAAATGTAATATTTTTTTTAAAAATACTTCTCTCAAAGCCTTTTTATTTTTCCATTTTTTTTTTTTTTTGTGCTGAAATTAAATGCTCTCTCTTCTAACTAAAGCCTGTTAGCATTGTTGGTTTATTTTGTAACCATAAACCTATATATATATAGGTTTATGGTTACAACATAAACCAACAATGTATTTAAATATTTTGATATTTTGCAATATTAAAGATTCCTGGATTTTCAAAACAGATTGCTTACATTTTATTTTATTTTATTTTAACATTATTTAACCACAAGACCACAAATGGAACAATGACAGAACACTGTCCTTCTGAGGACCGACAACTAAATGCATGTAAAAATGACCGTAGTAATTAAAATGATCTTAACTAAGGATAGTTTGAAGGATAATTTGCATTCATTTTAGGAGATCTTTGTCGTCCAGCCTGTGAGAATGGAGGTCGGTGTATCACCAACGAACGAGGGGAATCGCGCTGCTTTTGTTGGCCAAACTACTCCGGGGAACGCTGTGAGATCAGCCACTGTAAGGACTACTGCCTCAACGGAGGCACTTGCATGGGATCGCCACTAGGTACACACTATTTCCTATGCAATATTTGTAAAAAAAAAAAAAAAAAAAACATTTTCCTGTCTTATTTATACTCATATTTCTGTTTGTTTATTTTGTCAAGTATGTTCTTCACTTCACTAAATAAGCACTTTTTAGAAAAACTGTATCAGTGGCAAAGTGGTTGGTTGTTGCTCAGTTGAAACAACAACAATAACAAAAAAATAGTGTAAAAAAGCATAAATTATTCTACATATAAATATTGAATCATTATAATGATAATGATAATACAAACAGGGCTTCCGTGCTTATCAGAATTCAAAGTAGGCCACGGGCAAACCTGTGATACAGGAGGGATTCCTCATTCTTTTTGGTTCCTGTCTGTTCCGTAAAGAATAGCAACAAAAATATACAGCATGTGTTGCCTTGGGTTGTTTCAGGTCATTCTAAGTTCTCTGAATAGTGTGAAATGAAAAACAAGCAAGGATATTGTGAAGTTTAATATTACAAATATCAAATTTACCAGTGTTTCCTGAAGGCAAGTCTTTTTCTTATTAACTTTAAACTGAATAATAGCCTTTTCTACAGAAAGAAACCCAAAAATGACAATTATATTATCATTTATTCACCCTCATGTTATTCCAAACCTGAATGACTTTCTTTTCTCTGTGAAACACAAAAGGAGAAGTTTAGTAGAATGTTCATACTGCTCTTTTCCCTATTATTAAAGTAAATGGTGACCAATAGCCTGTCAAGCTCCAAAGGAAAAAAAAAAAAAAAAAAACACCAGTAAGGTAACTTTTGTGCCAGTTTCCAAATCTTCTGAAGCCAGGCGTCAGCGTATTGGTAATAAGGTTCATTAAATAAGTAATTTCATTAAAATATTGTTATATTGTGGGAAGGATATTTAAATATAAATAAAAATAAATATATGTATTTTATAATATCAATATAAACAAATTTATGTAATTTTATCATAAATATTACTTAAAGTTGCAGTATGTAAAATTTAGGAGGATCTATTGACAGAAATGCAATATAATTTACGTAACTATGTTTTGAGTGGTGTATAAAGACCTTGCATAATGAAACTTTATGTAATGGACGTCATGTAATACCTTAGAATAAACCATTTCTATCTACATATACTTGCGCATGTTTCTACAGTACCCCTAATTGGACAAACTGCTCTACAAAGCGTGTTTGTTGGGGTTTTTAGAAGCAATTTGCATCGTCACTATGTTGAATGCGCACATAGTTGTCTGGTTCATTAGAAGCAGAGATTGTTTTTTGTTAGAAGTAAGAAGAAACTTCATTGCTTGCCTGGCTATCTGCAGTTCCAGACAGTGACATCTTGTCTTTGTGTTGGCCACCGTTGCTTTTCTAAAAGTGCTTCGTAAAGAAGGGGCGAGCACAGTTCTGAGCCATTGGTTGCAATTTGCAACCTCACTGCTAGATGCCACAAAGATTTACACACTGCACCATTAAATTTAAATTTGTTTTGCTATAAATTAAAAAAACGATTTATTTCGTTATTATCTCAAGTAATTTTCTGTTCCATTTCCACACTTTCAGCTAAAGTATTTTCTTCACAGCAAACAAAACCATTCTTATTTGAGTAAAAATTTACTAGAAATTATTCCACATGTATAGTACCATTCAAAAGTCTTTTTCTTAATAAATACATAAACACACACACACACACACATACATATATATAAATGATTGATTTGGAAGGTCCTGAGGGTGAGTAAATGATGACAGGATTTCTATTCTTTAATTTAGCGGGCTGAAAGACTGGGTACACATGGACATCAGGCTTTTGGACAGGTAATTAGATAGTCGGTAATTGTTCCAACAAGAGAACGTTATTGTAATTCCCCTGACGCCTACACTCACATTCTCGCACACCAACTCCCGACAGCCTGTTTCCCCAAAGTGCAATGTCATGTTCACTCAATATCTGTTTGTTATTGGCTGTTCAACCACATGAGAAGCCACCAGAAGCTCCTCTGCCCATTTGTCGCATCCTCTATGAAAAATATATTGCTGCGAAAGCATTGCCTAAATCGTTGCTCCCTGTTTTGCCACCTTATTCCGAAAAAATATTTTGGCAGGGACCAAAAGCTGGATGAAAATCAGTTGGAGCACGTTAACGTCTGAGAAACAGTCCGAAATTGTTTCTGTTGGCGTCTTCGTGTTAAAAAACTGTCATTCGCACCAGCTGGCAGATGGACCACCAACAGTAGGACTGAATATCCTTTGGCTTTGAGAGTGTGCTGAACGTGTGCACATACAAAATCAATGCCCAACAGATGCACCGTCTCGCAAATCCCCTCTAGAATGCCTTTTTTTCTGTCACAGTAACGCAAATAATCAAATTCTGTTGGCTAAGTAAGCAAAGACTGGCAAATCACACTGTGATTTACACGTTTAGCCTACAAATGAAAGTACTCTTGTCATTTCTTTATTTATTTCTTTATTTCTTTATTTTTTTTACATTTTTACATCAGTTGTGACCTGCTCATTTTAAAACATACTCTGAGTAAAATATGTTCAGGTCAAATCAGAGTTGTTTATGGAGTTATGCAGATCACTCAAATCAGGTAATTGCATTAACATTTTCCAGTCCAGATTTAAAGTCACTAAAATAATGTGTTTTTACTGAAGGAAAGCCCACATGTCACTGCGCTCTGGGTTTCACCGGCCCTCTGTGCGAGAAACGTGTTTGTGACGGTTACTGCCTGAACGGAGGCACGTGTGACTTGACTCTGGGTAACCAACCTGTGTGCCATTGTCTGGCGGAGTACACTGGAGAACGCTGCGTACACCGTGAGTATGAATCTGTTTTACCATAAATCTTTTACGTTCAGTTGTTCAGTTCTCAGCAGCTCAGTTCAAACCTAGTGCACTACCTGGGCAAAATTGTAGACATCATAGGCATGTTCAGGCTGCTTATAAGATCTAATTTTGTCTTTAGCATCACAATTGTCCTACTCAGATAATGCAATCCCAGAATTCATTGCAACAAGCTCAGTAGAAAAAATATTTGTGACGAAAAATATTGATTTATAAATATTTCATTCAGTACAAAAAATAAAAGTAGTTCAACCTTATTCAAAATTGACAAGGGAATTGTCATATTTTCGGATCCTAGGCATCAAAAACCTTAAAAACCCCTTTAATAAAGAATCGCACGGTTAGCATAGCAACATGTTAACATCAAACTCTGCTGGATTCAATTGACCCTTCGCCGGCAGTTTGATTGACAGGCGATCTAACCAACCATTAACCCTGAATCCGCCATTTTGTCCAACAAAGCAGTCAGGGGAGTTAGTAGATTAACGTTGATGAATTTGAACTTGAATTCACGTCTTTCCTTCTAATGTCCGTTCATGTTTGTAGAGTTAAAATGTGAAAGGCAGTTTAGATTAGTCATAATATGGGCTTTCTTTCTGTCTGATCACAGATATTTGTCACCATTATTGCGTGAACTCCAAAGGCTGCACCTTGTCCAGCTCAGGACATGTGGAGTGTGTGTGTCCCACCCGTTACGAGGGGCTGAAATGTGAGACAGACCGATGTCTTCGCTGCCGAGGGGCCCCGTGTATCGTAGACGAAGAGACTGGAGACGTCGCCTGCAAGTGTGTATTTAATAGTTACATTATCAATAGTTTATTATTAATAGTTACAAATTATCCTATGCATATGTATTATATACTATATATTTATTTATTTTTGTGCATATATACTCATAACTTTTTTAATAATATTCTGTACATATATAGAAAATACTTGAGTGTCCAAATGGTCATATACATGTATATTATATTATTTTATACTATGTAATATATCTATTATCTCTTTGAGTATTATTTAATGTAATTCATGTGTGCATGTATTAATTTATATGTATACATACAGGGAGTGCAGAATTATTAGGCAAGTTGTATTTTTGAAGATTAATTTTATTATTGAACAACAACCATGTTCTCAATGAACACAAAAAACTCATTAATATCAAAGCTGAATATTTTTGGAAGTTTTAGTTTTTAGTTTTTAGTTTTAGCTATTTTAGGGGGATATCTGTGTGTGCAGGTGACTATTACTGTGCATAATTATTAGGCACCTTAACAAAAAACAAATTTATACCCATTTCAATTATTTATTTTTACCAGTGAAACCAATATAACATCTCAACATTCACAAATATACATTTCTGACATTCAAAAACCAAACAAAAACAAATCAGTGACCAATATAGCCACCTTTCTTTGCAAGGACACTCAAAACCCTGCCATCCATGGATTCTGTCAGTGTTTTGATCTGTTCACCATCAACATTGCGTGCAGCAGCAACCACAGCCTCCCAGACACTGTTCAGAGAGGTGTACTGTTTTCCCTCCTTGTAAATCGCACATTTGATGATGGACCACAGGTTCTCAATGGGGTTCAGATCAGGTGAACAAGGAGGCCATATCATTAGATTTTCTTCTTTTATACCCTTTCTTGCCAGCCACGCTGTGGAGTACTTGGACACGTGTGATGGAGCATTGTCCTGCATGTAAATCATGTTTTTCTTGAAGGATGTAGACTTCTTCCTGTACCACTGCTTGAAGAAGGTGTCTTCCAGAAACTGGCAGTAGGACTGGGGGTTGAGCTTGACTCCATCCTCAACCCGAAAAGGCCCCACAAGCTCATCTTTGATGATACCAGCCCAAACCAGTACTCCACCTCCACCTTGCTGGCGTCTGAGTCGGACTGGAGCTCTCTGCCCTTTACCAATCCAGCCACGGGCCCATCCATCTGGCCCATCAAGACTCACTCTCATTTCATCAGTCCATAAAACCTTAGAAAAATCAGTCTTGAGAAATTTCTTGGCCCAGTCTTGAAGTTTCAGCTTGTGTGTCTTGTTCAGTGGTGGTCGACTTTCTGCCTTTCTTACCTTGGCCATGTCTCTGAGTATTGCACACCTTGTGCTTTTGGGCACTCCAGTGATGTTGCAGCTCTGAAATATGGCCAAACTGGTGGCAAGTGGCATCTTGGCAGCTGCACGCTTGACTTTTCTCAGTTCACGGGCAGTTATTTTGCGCCTTGGTTTTTCCACACGCTTCTTGCGACCCTGTTGACTATTTTGAATGAAACGCTTGATTGTTCGATGATCACACTTCAGAAGCTTGGCTATTTTAAGACTTCTGCATCCCTCTGCAATATATCTCACTATTTTTGACTTTTCTGAGCCTGTCAAGTCCTTCTTTTGACCCATTTTGCCAAAGGAAAGGAAGTTGCCTAATAATTATGCACACCTGATATAGGGTGTTGATGTCATTAGACCACACCCCTTCTCATTACAGAGATGCACATCACCTAATATGCTTAATTGGTAGTAGGCTTTCCAGCCTATACAGCTTGGAGTAAGACAACATGCATAACGAGGACGATGTGGTCAAAATACTCATTTGCCTAATAATTCTGCACTCCCTGTATATATATATATATATATATATATGTGTGTAATTTATATTATTATGAATACATGCCTTAGTATTAAGAAAAAGCATCAAAAATCAGATGGAATTTCGTCCTTGTTCACGTGTGTTCGCAGCTGTACAAATGGCAGAATCGCAGCCAGCTGTCAGTTGTGTGACGGATACTGTTATAACGGCGGAACCTGCCACCTCGACTCAGAGACGGGCCTGCCGTTCTGTCAGTGAGTAATTTCTTAATAGCTTTCTATGGCAACAAATTGCCTGTCGTTATTTAGATTCATTCATTTTAAATTACTCCCTCCGGCAACCACTTTAATAGGATTTTTTTCTGCTCGTCTGACTTGGGAGGATGAATGTTTTGTAAAGGTGAACAGGAGAGAGGGAGTATTATCGCAAAAGAGTGAATTACCACAGCAGGGGTCCATAATCGCCCACTTATATCAACCTCTAAATTTGTATATTAGAGAGAGAGGCAGAGAAACCAATGAGAGATGGGAGCAGAAAAGAGCACAGTATACAAAGTCAAAAAGACAGAGAAGAAAAATCTGAAGGAAATAATCCCTTAGGGACAGGACAGTACAGCCAAAAATTAAAATCTCATTTCAAAAGTCATTTTGAAATGTGTCTAGCTTCAATTCCGGTGCAGAACACATGACAAAATAAATTCTGAAGAAGAAATTCAGTCTCTCTCTTTTTACACTGAACAGGAAGTGAAGCTTTAATTAAGGATGCAGGCGTGCCATAAAAGAATTGTGATGACGTATTTGCTATATTCTAAGATGTCTGAAGCCATACAATTAAGATGTCTGAAGCCATACAATAGTTTTGTGTGAGAAATTTAAGTCATTAACTGCTCTCTCCCCGCTCAGCTTTGTGAATGAATCATTCAGATGGTTTTGTCAACTGAATCAACTAATTCATTGAAAAAGGCTGGTTCTGACTCTCTGATTGACACCGGTAGTTATAGTTGTGAGCAGAGTAGTATGTCTGAATTAACAATACTCATAAAACGGTAGGCAGAAAGTACCTGGATGATGTACTATTCCCGGCAAGATTCTGAAGTGTGCATATGATGGACACTTTACTATCCCAAGCGAACTAACTGATGCAGTGACAACATGGCGAATGTAGTACGTCCGAATGTCACAAATGACTTATTCAAATAAGTAGCTGCTCAGAGAGTACACTGTTAAAAAATTACTGTAAATTTTACAGTATAATACTGGCAGCAGGGTTGCCAGCCAGTTACTGTAAAATTTACAGTAGTGTTGCTGTAATTTAATTTGCAGAGTTTCCCTGTATTCTCTGATTACAGTAAATAACTGTATTTTTTTTAAATTACGAAGGGTCAATTTACAGCAATATTCTGTAAATTTGAGTCAAAGAATCCACAGCGGTTTACAGCAATATGCTGTATTATTAAAAAACAGCCAGCGGCTGTAAAATAATGCTGTAATTTTTACAGCAATTCACAACAGTGTAGAGATTTCAGACACAGCACAGGTCTAAAAGAATGATTTATTCTTGAATTCAAAGAATTTGATAAAGTTCTCACAAACACACCAAGGTGAGTTTAGCCAACAGTTAGCCAAAACTATTTTTCTACTAATAGTGGCACACTCATTCGAATTCTTTTTTCATAAAATGGCAAAAATGTGTTGTCATTTGAAAGTAAAAAAAAAAAGTGTATGAAGAAATTGATAGATGGACGGCATAAGAGAGCGACAAAGCGATTGAGCCTTTGTACAGAGACTGAATGCGGCAGTGGAAGCTCTCCATCTCTTGTCTGTTTTTGTCCGTGATGGAGCTTTCACTTTTCTCTTCCACACACAATAAACCCTACCAGACTATATTTTTTACCTGTCTCCACTTTTCTTGCTCGCCAAGGGCTTTTTATCTGCGGTGAAAAGGAAGACGGTGCACCCTCAAAAACATGTGGATGAGAAAATATGCCTATGTTTTCTACAGTTAATAAACCCGAATGGATCAAACTATTAGAAATGAATGGTGTGGTAAAGATCAGGCCTTGCAGGAAGAATAAGCAGTCATATAAGTATGCATCACTCTCTTAAAGTCAGGCTTTGTTTGGTTCCCTTCCTATGTTATCAAAGAAAATCTCATTGAAAATGGACACAAATCCTTTAACGTGACACCTTTTCTTCATTTCCACTTCTTTTTCCATCTCTCGTCGCCATCGACGGTCTGATAACGCCATTGTGCCCTTCGAGAATGAATCAATTTGCATGCAGATGATTCAATCTTGTGTTTTTCTTTGGTCCTTGAAGGTGAAGGGTTGATGGCGGCAAGACATTCATATATTTCCTGGAAAATGAGTGTATTAGTGTGAAGATGCAGTGCATCCTGCTAATATAGACCTGCTTGATTTCACATCACCCCATCAGAGACCTTTTTTTGTCTTTTGTTTGTCCTTCCTCCGTTTTATCTTTCTCCAGCAGCATTTCATTAGAGCTTGTTTTAGTGGGTCTCGACGGATGAAGTTGGCTTAAAGTCCCTGCAGACTCCGTGTTTTGTATTAAATTATACAAAAAGACTTGTGTGTCCAGTAAGTCTGTGGTTTGCATGACTTGAAAACTAGTCTTTCAGTTTGATCATTTCTGGTAGATGTTCATCAAACGGAGTTGAAATCTGTAGTTCTGCCTTTCTGTTGCATGCAGATGGCCACTGCTGGTTTGTTTTATATAGCAGTAGGGTATTACGATAGTTTGAGTATTGTGATATTCTCGCACTTAATATGTTAGCAATACTGTAAAGTAAATGAAATTCTGGTGATGTTCAATTTTTGAGAATTTTTGCTGTGATTTCCCCCCAAATGCTCATTACCGCAATGCAGAGCTTTGACATTTTTGTTACTCCCATTATTGTCAGTGGTCATTATCATCACTGTAAAACAACAACAAAGTCATAAAAATATGTGATACGTGCAAACAATTGTCATAAAAATGCATTATGGTGATGGGAGTGAGAATGTTTATTTATTTTGTTTTTAATTTGCTAAAATTATTTTATTTTTATGGTTTATTCATTTATTTTGTATTACGATAATGAGAATGCTATCATTTTAATTATTTTTTGCATTAATATAATTAGAGTGAGAATTTTTATTATTTATTTATTTTCCATTACGCTCACTAGAAGGAGATTTATTTTATTAATTTGTGCCTGCATTAATGTAATGAGAATGAGATTTATTTTATTTCATTTTTTTGCAGCATGAGAATTATTTTATTTATTTTATTTTACGTCTGTTTGATGCATTGTGGTAATGAGATTTATTATTTATCATCACAATGATAAGAATGAGATTATTTATTCTATATTTATGCATTAATAATGAGAATTAGATTTTTTTTTCCCATTCATGTATTTTGTATGACTGACATGAGAATGAATTGATTTTTATTTTTATATTATTGCATTGAGAATGATATTTATAATTTATATTTTATTTTGCAGTAATGAGAATGAGATTGATTGATTTATTTGTTCAATTCATTTTATTTGTTGCATTATTGTAATGAGAATGATGTTCATCATTTTACGTTACGGTAATGAGATTATTTTGTTTCTTTGTTTATTGCATTATTTTAATGAGAATGAGATTTATTTATTTATTTATTAACTATATTTTGCGTTGCGATAATGAGAATGAGGATTATTTGTTTATTTATTTATTTATTGCATTTTTGCAAGTTTTTGCATTGCAGTAATTGTCATGAAAATAATGTCACAAAGCAAATAATAATAATAATAGTCCTAAAAGAAGGTCCTAAGCTGCTTGCTTTATACAGAATATAGTATCATATGTGAAATATTATCCAGCCATGTTCTTGACAGATAATGTTCATGAAGATGCTGAACAATAATGATAATTAACTGTCATGTTGCCATCACCTAGTCTTGTATAGAAGGGCGTAATAGCCTAGAGCTGTTTTCACTGTATAAGTGTGTGTATTTCAGGCCTCCTTTCCGTTCTGTTCTCCTCATGTGTCTCCTTTCATCTCGTTGCGTTCTCTTCAGTTGCCCGTCCGAGTTTAAAAGCCCGAGGTGTGATGAGAGAGCTAACCCTTGCGATCACTACTGTCAGAACCAGGGTGTTTGTTCCCTCACCGCCTATAACAAACCTCGCTGCAAGTAGGTCTTCCTGGTTCATTAAATGTGCAAAACATTCCAGAACATTCCCACAATCCCATCCGCCGCGGTCAGCATGTGTCTGGCCTGTTCGTGGAATGCCGCCACACACACAGACATCGCTAACCGGCTCACACAGCTTCCAAGAGCACGTATCACACGCATTGTACTCGCTTTTCGCGACACACGCACCCATTTCTCCACACCATGCTGTAGGTGTGCGTTTCATTTCTATGTTTGTCATAACTGGAGTTATTATATTGTGTATATGCCTGAGGATGACGTCTTTTTGATTGTTCTTCTAGTATCCATTATTTATCGTCTTTTGTTTGCAGTTTTCATGAATTCCTTTATTGGTTGTTTTACTGCGCTTTTGTTTTCCCATATTTTTCTGCTGATTTGTTTTTTAAAGCTTTGTTTATGTTTAAACAGGGCACTTTTCATGAATATGGTACACTTTGGTCTCCTGTGAGTTTTTGGAATTAAAAATCCCATGTTTCTAGTGAAAAGTACACATATCTAAACGTACAAAAAAAAAAAATCCATTTGGCTTGTCAGAAGTTTTGACATTCTTGCCTTCAAAATATTTTTTTTTACAAAATAGCAGCATTGAAATTCAGTTTATTGTACTAAAAATTGTTAATTATTATTCATTTTTAATAATTAATTTAATTAACATATTAAAATGTAGTTATTATATGGTATTGTATACCATATAATATATTATATATGTATTTATTTGATAATTTTTATAATCATTTACTACTATTATTATTTTATTTTATATATATAATATATTAATACTTTTTTATATTGTATATAAACAGTTGAACTGAAATGTATTATATTTATTATACTACAAATAGTTAATTATTAGTCACATTTAATATCATATATTAAAGTAATATTGTATGTGTTATAATATTAATATATGTTTTATGTATAAGTATATTAATATATTGTATATTTAATATTAATGCTATTCATTAACTATATACATTGCCGTTTAAAAGTTTGTGATCTGTAAAATTTTTAATGCTTTTGAATGAAGTTTCTTCTGCTCACCAAGGCTGCATTTATTTGATTAAAAATACAAAAAAGTAATATTTTGAAATATTACAAATTTTATTATTATTATTATTATTATTATTATTTACTTTTATATTATTTATTCCTGTCATCAAAGCTGAATTTTCAGCATCATCAGTCTTCAGTGTCATATGATCCTTCAGAAATAATTCTAATATGCTGATTAGCTGCTCAAGAAAAATTCATTATTATTATTGATGTTGACATTTCAGGATTCTTTGATGAAAAGAAAATTCAAAAGAACAGCGTTTATTTGAACTCTTTTCTAACATTATGAATGTGTTTACTGTCATGTTTGCTGAATAAAAGAATTAATTTCTTGAATTTCTTTACAAAAAAAAATCTTACTGACCACAAACATAATAATTAATGTTTCTTGAGCAGTAAATCAGCATATTAGAATGATTTCTAAAGGATCATGTGACACAAGACTGGAGTAATGATGCTGAAAATTCAGCTTTGATCACAGGAATAAATTACATTTTAAAATATATTAAAATAAAAAACAATTATTTTGAATTTAAATTCACAATATTATTTTTTGTATGTTTTTAATCAAATAAATGGAGCCTTGATGAGCAGAAGAGACCGATCTTGCCGAGCCCAAACAGCATTGAATATAGACTATATTTTAGCTATATAATTGTAATAATTATTAATTTATTATTAGTAGAAAACTACAAAATCACTGTAATTTATGTATTTACTGGTATTCTCAAGAAAACAGCTCATATATAATATTTTCTGACTTTGTATGATCCTTTCTCTGAGCATTTGCAAAATAAATAAATAAAATATTTTATTTTGTACCCAATCCATGGACTGTTCCTCAGACATTTCCAAGTATTTAGTTTTAGCAGAATTTTTTATAGCAGGATATCCCCACCACGGTGTAGTTTCTCTGTTTCTGTCACCCCCTACAGACAGCAATACATTCATGTGCTTTCCCTCCTGCAGGAAACTGAATCCCTGTCCACAGGAAGTTTGATTAAACCTTGTTTTCGAATGGCGTTTCATTCACGCCACCATCTCTCATATAAGCATAATCTGTCACGTCGATAGAGTTCCGCTGTGGACGCATGCCGTTTAGATCCAGGAAGTCTTTCACACACAAGCTGAGACATTCACACACATTGCATGTGTCTCAAGTCAGAATATTGCAACCCTCGAGCTGGATTTATACCTCCAACTGTGATTTGTCCTGTGTTTATTATTAAAACTTATTGTCATGTTTGTCAAAACAAAATCAATATAACAAATGATACCGTAATAATGAATGTAACATAATAAAGGAACACTACAGTGAAACATCTACAGTGCATTTCACTTCACCTCACTTTTTCCATATTTTGTTATATTACAACCTTATTCCAAAGTGGATTAAATTCATTAGTTTCCTCAAAATTCTACAAACAATACTCCATAATGAGAATGTGAAAGAAGTTTGATTTGGAAATGGATTTGGACATGATTTGGAAAGGCAAGACACACCTGTCTGTATAAGGTCCCACAGTTAACAGTGCATGTCTGAGCACAAACCAAGCCATGAAGTCCAAGGAATTGTCTGTAGACCTCCGAGACAGGATTATATCGAGGCACAGATCTTCGGAAGGGTACAAATTTTTTGCAGCATTGAAGGTCCCAATGAGCACAGTAGCCTCCATCATCCGTAAATTGAAGAAGTTTGGAACCACCAGGACTCTTCCTATAGCGAAAATTCTCTGGTCTGATGAAACAAAGATTGAACTCTTTGGCCTGAATAGCAAGCGTCATGTCTGGAGGAAACCAGGCACCGCTCATCACCTGGCTAATACCATCCCTACAGTGAAGTATGGTGGTGGCAGCATCATGGGGATGTTTTTAAGCAGCAGGAACTGGGAGACTAGTCAGGATCGAGTGACAGATGAATGCTGCAATTTACAGAGACATCTTTGATAAACCTGCTCCAGAGTGCTCTGGACCTCAGACTGGGGTTAAGGTTCATCTTCCAACAGGACAACAACCCTAAACACACAGCCAAAATAACAAAGGGAGTGGCTACGGGACAAGTCTGTGAATGTCCTTGAGTGGCCCAGCCAGAGCCCAGACTTTAACCCGTTTAAACATATCTGGAGAGATGTGAAAATGCCTGTGCACCGACGCTCCCCATCCAACCTGATGGAGCTTGAGAGGTCCTGCAAAGAAGAATGGGATAAACTGCCCAAAAATAGGTGTGCCAAGCTTGTAGCATCATAATCAAAAATACTTAAGGCTGTAGTTGGTGCCAAAGGTCCTTCAACAAAGTATTGAGCAAAGGCTGTGAATACTCATGTACCTGTGATTTATTTTTATTTATTTATTTATTTTTATTTTTTTAACATGAACTTCTTTCACATTGTCATTGTGGAGTTTTGTTTGTAGAAATTTGAGGAAAATAATGAATTTAATCCATTTTGGAAAAAGGTTGTAACCTAACAAAATGTGGGAAAAAGTGAAGCGCTCTGAATACTTTCCGGATGCACTGTACAAAATGTGGTAAAAATGCTACATTTAAACAATTTTTTTGGGGTATAAATCTAATGATATGATGATTTGGAGGAGTCAATTTCACTAGCTGTGAATTTGTTTTTGCTTCTCTTTTCACAGGTGCTCTGCAAATTGGTCAGGGACACAGTGTGAAAGACCCGCGACCAAGACCAACCGCTCAGAAAATGTCAGCGGGAGTGAGTGTCACAAACAGGCATACACATTTCCTCAAAAACTTCATTACAATTGGAGTTGATTCCAATAGAGTTTGGTATTAGTGCATGCTAACGCATAATAGTTAAAAAAAATTGACACGTATGTATGTATTGGGTCACATTTTCTGTTTTTAATTCGATTGAACCATTTTTCACTTATTGTTTTCATTATTGAAAATTTTTTTCAGTATATTTATAGTCAATATTTCCCTAGTCTTCCGTCTTGTAGTCTAATGTTAGTCAGTGACATTAGTCAGTCAGGAGAGAAAACGCACTTGCTCTGCCCTTCTGTCCGAGTTTGAAGTGATGACCTTTCTTCTAGTCGTCAGTCAGACGATTCCAGACATTCTTTTTATTCCTACAGTGAAAACCTGACATTTGAAGACATATCTCACTGTGGCATTTTAACTCCTGTGTATGTCTAGCCATGTTAGCAAAGAGAGCATTAGCATCACCACAGAACAACTCACTCATAAAGTCTTTTATGGATGTGACCACGATGAAGGTCAATAAAGGAAATTAGAAATTGAAAATTTGATTTTAATGTTTATATATGTGAAACCAGAAATCAAATTTAACACACACAAACATATATATATATATATATGCACTGTAATGTAAATGTAATATATATTTTTGTTCTTTTTGTTATTTTTTCCAGGAAGTATTGCCATAATAGTGCCTCTAGTTCTTCTTGTATGCATCATCACTGCTGTTACGGTGGGACTCCTTATTTGCAAAAGATGTCGAAGGTAATTATTTAAACAAATCAGTTATTAGCTGTATTAAATGTCTAATCAGAACATTACACATGTGATTTATTGATATTACTGTAATAAATCTCATAAACCTGCTGTGATTAAGTGTTTAGCTGGTGTGCTAAATGATAGTTACAAACATAATAACCTAATATGCGTTACCCCTTCACAGAGGTAAACAGGTTCAGAGGCAGCCCATGGCAAACGGTGGCTTGAATGTGGAGATTGGAAATCCGTCCTATAACATGTACGAAGTTGAACACGACAATCATGTAGACGTCGGAAGCTTTCTTCATCCCAGCTTCACCCTTGACCCTCACAAGGTACTAAACGAGTAGGAATTGCAATTGCTTGGCATCGCTTGCTGGACTTGACTGACGTACATAAGCGTAAGCGATGTAATTTGATTCGTTATTTTGGTATTGTTGGAGATAGTCTTGTTTTTTGCGGCCAATCCAATTGCTTCTTGGCAAGTGTCAAAATCTGTGGAGTGACGGATTTCTTATGAAATGTAAATCATTTGAATGTAAATTCATACATTAATTTGCATTTAATTCAAATCATTACTTTACGTAAGAATAGTTTGACGAACAATCTTTCTATAAATTTGTTCCGCTCATATTTCATGAATTCATACTAATTAGTAGCGACAAAATTCGACAAAAACCTAAAATGGTTACAAATTACCTTGAGATTGTGTTGAAATTTGTCAGAAAATGTGCTGAAGCATTCAAGGTGGTGTGAAAAGGTCTATGGGTTTTGTCTCTGTGCCCAGTCTAACTCTAAACTGCCTTTACTTTGTTCAGTAAAACAGAATATTCTCTTTGTTCTCTTTCATTTAGCCAAAATCCCACAAGGAAATTTAGTCATGAATTCTTGGTCCCAAATCAAATTAAGTGCGTAAAAGCAGAAAAGTATTCCAACCGGAGTAGAAATTTTAGCTTTAAACTCTTGCTTTGTATGTAATTTGGAATGAAACCAGAATTCCCCAAATTATTTAGTCTAGTTTATTATTTTAATCTTTAAGTTTGTTTATGTGTGCAGTATTTCGGTGCATTCCATCTAAATTTGGTGTTATTTTTCAGGGCTGGTGTGTGAAGTCAAGCGACCAGCGCAATTTGCCCCCTGCCCGCCCTTTGACTGCACACACTTTACCTATCCAGAACGTCCCAAAGGAGCTCATTCCAGGACAGGTGGATTCCCCTTATCCTAACCTGCATTAAATGAAGCATTTTAGGGTGTGTTCACACTTGGCAGGTTTGGTTGGATTAAAACAAACTCTGGTGTGATTGCTCTGTTTGATTAAGTACGAACACTGTCATCCGAACCGTGGTCAACAAGTGGACCAAGACGCCTGAAAAGGTGGGTGTTTGTTCGCTTCCACAGACCAAATGCAATGCAAACAAACCAAAAACAGGATGTGATATCACGAGATACAACCCTAAAAATGACAGACTGCTCACGAGATACCTGTTTTTTCTCGTCATAGGAGCGACGTTGCCCATTACAGTTTGGTACAGACATCGGCAACGCTGCAAAATCTTAAAATGCTTTTTTGACTCCTTTACACATTCTATAAGCTCTTCACGAGTTTTCAGCTGATAAAAATACAACGATTTGGACACAAATACAATAGTTTTAGCCGAGCACACAGCACTGTTTCAGATGTTCAATAAGTTCTGTCACAATTTTCTGTCCGAACCAAAAGAGCCAAGAACTGCTAGTGTGAACACACCCTTAGTTTATTAATTAAAAATGAACCGAACTACAACGTCATTGTATATTTACAGGCCATGAACTATTCAAACCCCATCTACTCAAAGATGTACCACGACGGGCAGCACTGTCGAAAGCCGGTCATCAACCTCGACATGAGACGCGATTTACTTCCAAAGAGACTGGACACGACAATTCGAGAAACGGCAGCGTGACCTAGCTTTTCCACAACCTGCATTGTTTTTTATAAAGATCTGTATAAAATGTATAAAACAATGAACTTTTTATGTCCAGTCAGGTTAAATCATCTCACTTTGCGTCCCACATATATGTCCCAGTTTTTCTTTTTTTCCATTTTGTTTCTGTTGCAACCAAAATGTTTTTTTTTTTTATATATATATATATATATATATAAATGACAAATGCAGTGTTTTTCTTTGCTTTGCGACTTTGTAAATGCACTACACAAATACGAAAAACGAAAACGAAAAAGCTGCTCAATCTCAAAAGGCTTTATATACATTTAAAGAGAATTTTATATAGGTTTATTTACGTACACACTATGTACATCTTTTCCTGTTGGTGGTACGACCGCCAATGCCTAGATATTCCCAAGTTGCCTCTTACATTTAGCAGTATTAGAAAAAAAAGAGACACCTATTTAATAAATGCATCATATGCTCATCACAGATTTTATTTTTGATATTTCTCATTGATGTTTATCTTTAAGTTGACCAGATGCTTCAAATATGCAGTCAAAACCAAAAGTGAAACAACCCACGATGGTTTTTTTTGCAACTGTACAACTTGAACACGTTATAGTATTTCATTTGCATATTGCAAAACAGATCTTCGAGCACTTATAAGGACTAAAAAATGGAAAAAAAGTCACTCACTTTCACTCACTGGTTGTGAAACGACATGCGTGGGATTCTTGTAATGCCATGTTTGATGAAAAAACACATTCTCTGTGCAAATGTACACAACTATAGGAGGAGGAAAAAAGTTTTATAATTTTATAGTTGATTTGTACGTCCGGTTTGCTTGTATTTTCTGGAAATGTATTAAATGTAGACCTTTTATACAAAACGATGTACGCATTATATTGGTCCGTCTTCACTTTGAGCTACAACTGAAGTGTTTTTAATTATAAAATTAAATAGCTTGATATTGCACTGCGCAATCGCACAGGTTGCTATCGTTTAAAGGGAAACGAAGGAAATTAGTCTTTGACACATATTGATATACCTGATGTGTTTTTGGACCAAGAACTATGAAATAAAATGTTTTTTCTTGCCATTTTAAATGCAGTGTAGTTGTAATTGATATTTACACACTTACATAACTTGCAAATCTACAAACAACGGCTGGTTTGTATTGCGTGTAGAATTATTGAAGTTATCTTCCTCGTTTAACTGGTTTGCCACACTGTCATTTCCATTGAAGACAAGCGGATGCATATTCCCCGGGAAAAGAAAGAAAGAGGTGTGGAAAGTCTCACATCAGTTACCCATTTTACGTCGGTGAAGATGTTACCGGAGAAATTTGTGAGCAATCTTGAAAAACCGCAAAAAAAAAATGCTGGATTCAACACTTTCCCATTCACCGTGATATTAATCGGATTGGAACTCTTAATGGATCGGGAGTTTTCGTGCCCATGTACCCCAGCCCTTAACATCACACTGATCAGCTTCCTCTTTCTTGGACCTGCTCTTCTGGCTCTGACTGTGATGATATTCATTCGAAGGCCTTGCAGACGTAAATCGCAGAATTCCGCAGAGTTTTTTTTACTTTGTCTGATTCCACCTTCATTGTGGATGTTTCTGTTGTTGTTTGAGGGTGAATATGTCGCTTGTGGCTTGGCACACTGGGAAGGAGATTACGTCTTGGATGAAGAACTCCAGATTAAATGGTGCAAACCCACCGAAGACGCCAGAAAGAATGCAACAGACCTGCGAGAACTGACCGAGAAAAACATTTTCTACTCCAAGGTGAGTGCACTATACAATTTTTAATTATTTCATTAAACAAGATCGTTCATTTGTGTAGACATGTATTGACTTGGCAAATGATGTTAAATATACTCAAAACTGTAACTTTATACAGTTTTACTTTTACTTTAACTTTATAAAGAAGCATTAAATAATTGAATTTACCACTTCAGTTTCATGTTAAAACTGCAACGTAACATCCGCTAAATGTAAGAAACAAAAGTCACAATTTGGATCATGATGACTAACATTCTAAAAATGTAGTAAAGAATAATTTGCACTTGTTAAAAACATCAATAAATGTTATAAAAACTAAATATAAAATGATCTGTAAAACACTTTGAATGTAGTTTTTAAAAATTGTATCAATCATTAAATGTTATAATAGCCAGCAATTAAATTATCTGTAAATAAAAACCACATTATTGCAGAAAAATGTGGATAAAAAGCAAGTTGTTTGATTAAAAATCAATAACATTCTGCCATCTTATCACTATTACAGTCTTTTAATTTTTTTTTCATTTTTTGCTAGCTTTCAGCTTTAGCTCTACTGCCAGTCCTCTGCATCTCTATTATGACTGTCATCATTTATAGAGACTGTAAGAACAGAACTTTGGAACAACTGAATAAGCTGGATGAGCCGACGCGACAATCATCCTTCAACAGCTCGGAAGTGGAACCACAGCAACAAGTTTAAAATTGAAAATGCAAACTGTTTAGGGATATAGATGTCGTTTCTCAGGTGATATCCGATTTTTTTTTTTTTAAAGATTTCCTTATCTTCGGAACACTGTGTCAACTAGCTCATCCCTTGTGAAGGCCTTACCGACCCGACCGCCAGTGGCACAGTTCCCCAACAAAACGTCCCATACCGGCGTGATGAATACGATCTTCAACTAGATGGAACTAGATTAAATATTTTGACTGTTGCGATCCCAAATCTGACTTCTTTGAATTTAACTCTGCCTGAATCAATCAAGCAATGTTCGCTGTTGGCCAGAGGAGAACTGGCCGCCCTACCAAGGTTTTTTTTCTGCATTTTTGTCTTTGATTGTCACCCGATGGAGTTTGGCTTCCTTGCAGCTGTCGCCTTTGGCTTGCGTAGTTGAGAACATTGCATTGACACCATTGTATGCAAACTGAACTGAACTGAGTTGGACGATGACATCACTGTTTTCTTTATTTTTCAGTTTTTTCACTGTATTTTATTGTTCACTGTAATTGTTGATAAAATCCGATGGCTCAGTAAGGCCTGCATTGCCAGCAAGAACAGTCCCTTTTTCAATGCCCAGAAAGGTATTTAAAACATTTTTAAAACAGTTCATGTGACTACAGTAGTTCGACCTTAATATTATAAAACGACAAGTATACTTTTTGTAGTGTTTTTTGTTTTTTCTAGTGAGGGGCGATTTCAAAATGCTGCTTCATGAAGTTTTGAAGTTTTACAAAATTTTTTGTTTCGGATCAGTGGTTCGGAGCGCAATTCAAAGTCACTGCCAAAGTCACGTGAGCTATTGAAGTTTCAAAACACTTATGACGTAACGAAGCCTCGTTTACTGAAATCATGTGATTTTGGCACTCTGAACCACTGATTCGAGAAAACTTTTTGCAGGCCATCGCATTTTATCAAAAATATACGAAGATAAACGAAGGCTTACGAGTGTGGAATGGCATGAGGGTGAGTAAATAATGATATAATTTTCATTTTTGGGTGAACTAACCCTTTAAGCTTTTTCATGTGCTTGTCCCTTAGACAAGTAAATCAGTAATTCATGGTGTGTGTGTGTGGTGTTAATCGAATTTATTCAGAAGCAATATTCTCATCATTGCTTTATCAGCTTTGACACATTTGAATCTGCATATTTGTAATATGTGCCGCAATCTTTATAAAGATTTTTTCCCCCAATCTTATTAAATGTTTGCGTCATCTTTAATTTTAAATTCTTAAATTTAATTAGAATAATAAGACACCATAGGGCTGTTACCAGTCAAATTAAATCTTTTACACTGAAAAATTACAACTGCATTAAATAGTGTTATGATATTGTTTTAAATATTATTTTTTGAAAATACAAACAAGAAATGTTGGGGAAAAAAGAGAGAGGCCCCAAGCAGGAGTTGTCTTTGGAACAGTAGAGAGAGGGAGGAGACTGTGCACTGACTTATGAATCTTGGGAGCTGTCATAGCCCCCAAGGTGGACCTGACCAATGACGAAAGAGGAATTCCTGAGCAGGAACTTCCTCTTTAGGGGAATTTACGCCTTTTGTTTCAGAGCATTATAAAACTGGGCCTAGTAGTTTTGTGTCCATTTATGCTCCAATTAATACAACAAACACGCACTGCATCTGATGAGGAAGTCACATACATGAAAATGTCATGAAATGAGCATTACTTTGATAGGAGACACGATATATGATAGTTCGATTCTTAGTTTTTATCATCAAGTTTTTATCATTTTATCAAGTATGCATTATACCAAGATACTGTACAAAAGTCATAATCATAAACACAATGTCCTGGGATGCATGTTCATTTATAGATCAATTCATCTATAAATTAATGCAGGAGAGTCTGTTTTTTTCTTCCTTGTACTTTGATATACCTTGAGGGATGCCTGCATACTTTCGGGTCGTAAAAATACCTGCCGTCCTATTACTTCGGGGTGATGGGTAGACACCTTGGTTTGCAGTCAGAAAGGGGTTTTAAGAATATTTATTAAATATCACAAATATTTGTGTCTCATTTATCTCAGTCGTTACATATCTCCCCCCCCCCCCCCCAATTGTTCTCTTCCCTCCTATGGGCAACAGCGAGCGACATTGACGGTGCAGAAAGATCAGACACACCTCTGACACAGTTGTTTGTGTCTCCTGGAGTGGTGATCGTTCCATGGCGAATGAGGTAGACGGCCCGTGCCTTGACAGTGTGTCACTTGTCGTTCTGAAATCAGTTAGTTTGGGCAAGGTGTTTGCTTGTGGTTGCAGGAAGTAGTTTGGGCTCTGTGTAGCATGACGAGGGTTTCAGACTGACCTAGTACAGGTGGCAAGAAGTCAGCAGGGCCCGGTTGGTAAGGGATTTCTTTAAGAGAGTTGCAACAAACGTCTTAACTGTCACCTAAGTGTTTATACTAAGCAGTTCGCAATATTTTCTGGCAAAACACGGCAATGGAGAAGCAGTCGCTATAGTTACGAAATCTCCCACAATAAACAGAACACAACAGACCACTGACTTTTAAACAAGATTTGCATTAAGATTTGCAATATTTGAGTTATGGAGATTATTAAAGGCAGCCTGATGGATGACACAGAGCATACTAAAATTCAAGCACGTTGTTTTTATGAGTACAGCTACGACACCGGAGGATACTCAAAATCCCGCTGCGCCACTCACATTTTCCATTAAATTACATTATATTAAACCAACTCATTGTTATTATATTGTACTCGCGCATCAACGCCACTTTGCCTGTTTGGTGGATTCACTGAAGGATGCGTTTGGTGACCTTTATGCGGCACGGCATGAAAAAAGCTATTCTTCTTTTTTTTTTTTTTTGAAAGGGGGGAAAAATAGCCTGCCGCTATAATCAGTCACTCTTGCGAACAAGACAAAACCGTGGCATGAGATAGTTTATTCAAAAAAAAAATGATGAAACGCTGTGTTCATTCAATTTTATTTTTTACAATACACGCCGTTTCACGTCAGACTTTCAACAGTCTTATTTTGATTGCTAAAAGTACACATCGTTACTTCCTCATCCTCAGTAAACATGAAATCATCCATCGTGTTTGAGTTAAGCAGATGATTTAAGGGACCTGTTTTGATCCCTTAATTTTTAATTGACTAAATGACTACTAAGGACTTTGTTGCAACGCATAGCAGAATTCAAGGGAATGCTTAAGCAATTAGTGACAGCCTTAAGGTTTTTTTCTTGCGACCCATGTTTCACTAAGGGTACCCTTAACCTTATAACTAAGGGTTTTCTTAACTTAAGGGGTTTCATGCAACCGGGTCCAGGTGCTTGTTGGCTTCTGTCAGAAGTTTGATGGTTAAAGTGTGGCTCTGCTTTTGTGGCAGTGCCAACTTGAGCTTGCTTGAACTCTGTTGGGCAAGGAGTCGGAAGCTTGTACTTCACAGTACTCTTCAGATCGGATGAGCCCTGTTCGGGGAGGTGTTTTGCTCATCTCCACAGCTCCTGTTTGCCAGACAGACTGAGACAGACGCGTCCAGCTGTCCTCGTGCAACCTCCAATTGACACCCTTGTGAAGGGTTTGGAAGAGGATGTTATAGTTGTCAGCTGTGGGACGTCCTGTGGTATCTATGGGTTGAGAGTGCTGTCTTCCATGGCTTCTTGCAGGGCTTGGCTGGTACCTGGGCTGTTGCCATGATGACAATTCTGTGCTGGTCTGTGAGGCTTTCAGCACCTGTCTGCTCCTTGCTGGACACTCTGATCTGTAATGTGAGGTGGTTTTCTTTCTGAAAGAAAGAAAGAAAGAAAGAAAGAAAGGAATATCAGAAAGATAGGAATAAGAATAAGGCGTTCTCGAAGTCAAACAAACAAGCTAGCCAACCACCACTACAACAGCAGCATCAACAAACACACTCCAAGTGTTGCACACCTGCAATAAATGCTCCTGCATTTGTGTTCAGGTCATTTTGTGGCATTATTTTCAGTGTTGTGTGGTGTTTTGTTGACTATGTGTGGGTTATTGGATTTTTCGTGTTTAAGTTATAATGGAAACTTGTCAGGTTTCCTGTCAGCTTGTTGCTGATTTAACATGCAGTACCCTTAATGTCACTGTGATGGCAAGAGTGCACTACAAAAAAGTTGAAAAAGTTTAGTTTTTGACAGAAAATGTGTTACAGCATTTTTAAAACTATTTATTCTCTCATAACTTCAACTAAACATTCTTTGTAAAATTCTGTTGAACAAGAAATATAATGCCTATTTATGAATATATCGTATAATGTTCTTTCAGAAAGCAAGAGAAATAGCAAACTGATAGACATGATGTTTCTCACATTTTTGGAGGCACATTTTGTAACGCTGAAGATGACGACACAGGAGTCAGGAGAACAGATAACAAGCAGGTTTAATTCTAAACGAAGAACAAGTAACAGCGTGCATAGCACAAACAATAACCGACAAAGACTAAGAACAGGGGAGGAACTTAAATACAATGATGACAAGGGTTATACAGGTGATGACAATAACTAATAACGAGAAAACAGGTGAAGACAATGACAGATACGAACGAACTAAACATGACGGAACTAGACACGTATGACACATTTACTATGAACACAGATCAGATTCCTAATAAGGAATCTTCCTTCTCCTTTCTTGTTGAGACCTTTAAATGCTCATGAAGAAGCTGAACGATACACAGACACATCTCAACACTGCCATAAGCGTAAGTATAAAAACATGCTGCAACTTTTAAAAAAATCATTGGAATATAAAGGTATTGTTCAATAGTAAGTTGCAACTATAATTAGAATATAATTGAATAGTTTGTATTTGTCATTTCATTCTTCTGTCCTTTTGTTGATTACAGCATACCACCATTCTATCCATGACTTTTTCATGAGGATCTTGTGCTCGAAATGTTTGTGGTTCAGATGTAAACCAAACTAAAAAATGTAAAATGTAAAACTACATGGTCTGTAGTAAAACAGCCTGGAAAGGAGAATATGTTCTTGATGACAACTAAAAATTAAATGGTGTAAACCTACCATTTTTCATCATTTAGCAGACGCTTTTATCCAAAGAGACTTACAAGGGGAGCAATTAGGGGTTAGGTGCCTTGCTCAATAGTCATGGTATCGAAGGTGGAGAAAGTGCTGTTTATTCACAATCCCCATTTTCAATTCCTACCGGCATGGGAATCGAACTGGCAACCTTCAGATTACAAGCCCGACTCCCTCACCACTAGGCCACGACTACCCACTACCCACTACCAAAACCATCCCTGTAAGAAACGAGACTGAACCGACTCTCTTCTGACTTTATTCATAAATCACAGGTAAGTCACATAATAGTTTATCTCCAGATAATGCAATGGAGTTCTATAGTATTTGTTAAAAGAAAAACACACAAGTGATTTCCATAATCTGCTGTTACTTTGATAGAGCATCAACAAAAAGACTCTTTACATTAATTGGTTGTAGTTAGTTGTAGAAAGTAGTTAGTTGTAGAAAGTGCTCTTATATTCCAAAATGGACTGATTTGTTTACTTTTTTCCAGCATGACGGTTATGCAGTGTTTCTTTCCTACAGAATTATTATGGTAATACTTTTGATTTGTTGTATATGCTGTTACTACATTGAAAAAAAACCGGAAGAAGAAACTGTCTGGGAAAGAAGAGCCACGTTCACCAACTATTGATTCTGATTGAAAGAACAAGAAACTGTCAACATTCTGCTGCAGTCACTGAGAGTCATACTTTTTCTGGGAGTGCAAGAATAGTATTTTAAAGTAAGACTCAAAAATTCTGTCATCATTTAATGACTCACAAGTTATTCCTCACCTGTATGACTTTTGAGTGAACTGTGCCTTTAAGAACAATGTGAGAAAGAGTCAGTTATCTTTACATTTTTTTCTTAAGTTATTTCTGTTACTTCCTGATGCTAAATGCTTTTGTAGCTACTAACCAGCAGACAGATATTGCTTCGGTGTTTAGATATTTTTTTTAATTTTGAGTTTTTCAACACACGATTGAGTATTTTACATGCATACATTTGTAAAAGAAAGTCTCTCTTATAATTGTATATATGTGTGTGTGTGTGTGTGTGTGTGTGTGTTACGTCCCGGTAGTTGTGCCTCTGTGTTTTCTCTCTTTCTCTCTGTCGCTCTGTCAATTTTCTTAGGCTCAACCCCTTGGGACTGCTATTAGTTTGGGAAGTTGCCTGTCTGTCACCAGCGTTTAAAAAAATCACGAAAGGATGAACGTGAGGCAGACAATCTTGGCTTTTCTGTTCTTTCTAGCCTGTGTTATTTGTTATCTGCCCTTTTTCTCAGTGTCGTTCTTACTTTATACAGTTTTGAGTTGTCATCTCGTTTTCTTTTTGCCGTTTGTTATGTTTGCTTTTGTGCTGATGGCGGCTTTTTCCTCGCCCCAGGGGTAAACTGGATAGGTAGTTTGTCACGTGATGTACATATTGCAACACCCAGTGACTTTGATGTAGATACAATAGTTTAGAAGTGAGTGCCACACTTGTATGTTTTGTTTGGTTAGATAGAATGGAGCGTTTTAGGCGTGAAAATGCAGAAGACTTGCGTTTCTTTCATTACTTAGGTTAGACTTTGAACTTGAGTTAGTTTGGATTTTTTTTTCTTCCGTTCTCCTTTGGTGGCACTTGCCACTTTTTATCTCTTGTGGATTTATTTTGTTTTTGATTCTTTATGTAAATATTGTATTGTTGTATATTTTGCTATTTGATACTTTTTTCATTATTATTATTATTATTGCAATCCATAAGGTCACAATCTCAATGTTACCTCTTCTAACACTACACCAAAATTAAGAAGTTGTAACTAATAAATATATATATATATATATATATATATATATATATATTTTTTTTTTTTTTTTTTTTTTGTGACGAGTTGCCAGCAGCTCATCAAGCATCGCCCCTGGCAACACACACAAACCAGCTGGGGAACAATCACCAAGCCCAGCTGAGGGCATTCAGCCAATCTGTAGAGACAGAAAAGGGGGAGACTCTTCTCTAAACCACAACTAACACTTGTGCTTATTTTCTTTGTTACCAGAGAGTGACTAACAGGAGGTTGCGGTACGAATTTTCCGCTAGCAGCCCTCCACACCGACTGAACCCTGTCTGCACCAGAGACTTTCACCTGGACGCGCCCGGACCACGGAGACCTGCACTTGTAAATAAATACACCCTAGGGGTTGAAGTCACTTTCTTGTGTCCGTTCTCCTCTTTTCCGTTAGGAACCCGCTACAATATATATATATATATATATATATATATATATATATATATATATATATATATATATATATATATATGATATAACAGATATGTTCCTAATTATGAGTATCTGAATTCTTGCGTAGGTTAGTCCACTGTTAGTGTACATAGGAATTTATGTCAAATCAATTTTACTCTTTCTTTGCCACTGACTGAATTTTCAGGCTATGGGTGTTTTCCTTGTTATACATAGGGGGCGTTATTACACATCATCTGAAAATGAATCTCTGGCTCAAAACACAGGTGAAGAAGAAGCAGAAACAAGCGATTGAAGATTGCTTACACAAATGTAAAATGACTGTGAAGCTTTGGTGTTGATAGACTCGATCTACTCCATCAGTGTTTTGATCATCGTTCTGAATCCAATCCGGATCTGTTGAAAGTCTTTGATAAAAATGTGATTTTTTTTTTTTTTTTTTTTGCAGACTTTTGTTTAAAATGTAGTCTTTTTTTAATGAAACTTACCCACTTTTAAGTGTTGATAAAAAAGAATCCATGAAGCTAAAATAAAATATTTTTAAAGGGAAGAGTTAGAACAGTTAAAGGCATGGGCATTGGAAGCAAAAACATTGTTGATGGGTCCTCCCCCAGAAAAATTTACTGGAGTAGATGTCATTTCCTGTATTCTGGAGTGTCTATTTGCCAGCCTTGTTAGCAAATGCTATTTACACTAACTGACGTCTGGTTGGAGAAAAATTATGGAAGATACTGGCTTGATCATAGTGGTAATAGTGCAGTGATAAGGTGCATGACGGAAAATTGACGCAAATCGACCCCAGGTTTGAATCCGCCTTTTCCCCATCGCGTCAGATCGGAAAGACATTTATTGTCAATAAAAATGAAGAAAATATTTGAAAAGTCTTGTGTGTTTATAACGTGTGTGTCACATTATAGCTCTGTCTTTTGTCGTGTGTCCTTTGTTTTGGTTTTGTTTAAGCCACTCCTTTGCCCTCATTGTCTCCTGCTGTGTTTGTTATTAGTTATTCCCTTCACCTGTGTCTAATTAGTTCCTCCTATGTATTTATACTCCCCGTTCTGTTCAGTCATGGTCGGTTATTGTTTGTGCTTGTGCACACTGTGATGTTGCCCCTTACCTCAATAAACCTGTCTGTTTTGGAACTTCTGCCTTCATTGTCAGTCAAACCACCAGAGTGTTACAGTGTGTTTATAAAATGTTTATCGGATAGGGGTAGGTGTAGGGAGGGCTTTGTTGTCCCAATAAGGTGGCATCAATTTAATAATTTTAGTAAATATAATTATTTACACTGTTATTATTGCATACCGTTTAATGTACAACAACACTGAGGTGCAAATAGTGGCTCGATTTACAATAAAAGCCATAGATATAAAACACTAATAATGTCGTGTTATTTAACTTAAGAGATCAGGCCCATTCAACATGGTAACTCACTCGCCATTGCTTTATTCACTGAACTTTCACCCATACAGGTCTTCCCTGTTATTCCTTGACTCCTCCCAGCCCCTCTCTCTTAAAGAGTCCTATATTAAACATAATAATCACACCACATCTCCCCTTCTGACAACACTTAAACAGTAAGACAATAACAAGACCATTCATTAGCCTTCAAAATTACTTTTCAACTTAAACCAAGCATATCCACATTCAACAGTAATTGAACTAGGGCTTTTTCCCCCCTCTCTCTAAACACTGCATTAGCATTATTCCCATTTACGTTTTATAACTCTTTTTTTTTTTTCCATTTTAACTGTATGTGAAATTAACTCTCCTGTTACTTACAAGTCCAGTCTCTTTGGTTGGATCACTGTCCTTCCTGATCATGTTTTGCATAACTGGTTTTGACTGTTTGGCCTTTTGAAGGATCTGGGGAGTGCTCCCCCTCCTGTTTGATTTCAGAAGGATATCAGTTTTTGGGAAAATTTCAGGACATGGTTCGAGAAGGGTCTGTCTGCATACCGCAGTACTGTACTTCAAGTTACGCCTCTTCAAGTTACTTCTTCTGCGAATAAACAGGTGTGGACATCATTGACTAAAACAGTCTTTTAAAGTAAATTATTTTATGTTTTATGAATGAAATGTGTGTAAGATGAGCTTATATTGCTATCGAATCTTAAGTATGAAACAAGTTAGTAGTAAAACAAAATAAATTATACTATCAAATTAATACAAACTCATGCAATTATAGCTTAAAACCAACCCCCGACACCCAAACCTTTCCCTAAACCTACCCCTTCCATAAAAAAAATGTACTGTAGAGTTTTATAGTTAAAATACTTAAAAAATGACGAAAACAAACAGCATGACTGTGGCGATGTAGTTGTTATACGATCCGATCCCTTATCTCTAGGTGGCGATAGTGAAGCAAGAAAAAAGCAAGAAAAGTGAAGTAGAAGAAGAGCAGTACCAGTGACGATTGTGTCTAGAAGGGATGCAGCTACAGCCAGAAGTAAGGCAGAATCTCAGGATAAATAACAGTAAATTAAATGTGCTACTTATCAAATTGTGTTTCATTAATATCTAAACCTACCCCAACCCTAAACCTACCCCTACAATACTTCAAATACAGCTATTAAATTAAATAAATAAATATTAAATGATGCAGTATTGATGTGCGCATGTGCAGCGGATGTAGTTGTATCCCTTCTAGTCTTTACCTCTGAATCTAATCGCATCATCTCTTTTTGACATCTCGCGTGGTTCTGTGTGACTTCGACAACTTCAAGTTACGCCCCCTGCAACAGGTTACGCCTCCTTCCTATTACGCCCCCTTTCTTACAGTCCGCAGACAGATTCTATTGGATGGTTCGGTGCCTGCAGGGCCGGGGCTACCTATAGGCAGAGCAGGCAATGGCCTAGGGCAGGGGTGGCCAACGTCGGTCCTGGAGAGCCACAATCCTGCAGAGTTTAGCTCCAACCCTGATAAAAACTCACCTTCCTGTAGCTTTCTAGTAACCCTTAAGACCTTGATTAGCTTGTTCAGGTGTGTTTGATTAGGGTTGGAGCAAAAATGTGCAGGACTGTGGCTCTCCAGGACCGACGTTGGCCACCCCTGCCCTAGGGCCTCAGTCATGGAGGAGGGGCCTCTATTACCGTAAAATAGGGGAGGAGTTGACTGACTGTCATTGAATTATGATGGGGCCAAAAGGAACATCCTTCGCGGCGTGCAAAGCGAAAACAGCCAGCAAAGAAGTGCAGTTCGTAATGTAGATGTCATCTCTTTTGGATTGATTGTAATGTATTCTTAAAATAAACATGTTCTGTCGATCGCAGTCATTTCTGGATGGATCATTTGCCGATTTAAAAGAGCGCGAGCACTGTCGATGTGTCCAAACTGTTAGACACTTTGAATTTGTGCGTAATGATTGACATTGTCTCTTGACTAGCAAGATACTGAAGTAAAAGCAAAGTTCGTATTCAAAGGCAAAGAGCTGGAATATTTCAGCACTAGAGTATTTTAATGTTTCAAAAAAGTACCCTGAATCTCTTAAATTCTGATGCTTACATCACTGCTCTATAATATTTACTTTCAGTTTTCAAAACATAAATATTGTTGTCAGGGAACAATAAGCATACAATTTTATAAAGTAATTAAGTATTTCTGCTTAGTTTGTCTCTTTCACTTTCACTAGCAGTTGATTTGTGACTTATACACTCTTAAAAATAAAGGGTCTTTATTGGCATCTGTGGTTTCATGAAGAACCTTTAACATCCACGGAAGCTTTCCATAACAGGTTCTTTACTGTGGGAAAAAAAAAAAAAAAAAAAAATCTTTAGATTGGTTTTAGAATGTTCTTTACACTAAGGAAAAAAATGGGTTCAATTAAGAACTGTTCACTGAAAGATTCTATGGTTCTTTTATGGCAAGAATGGGTGTGGAGTGGGGGCCTCCAAATGTCTAGAACCGGCCCTGGGTGCCTGGCATAAGAACAAGATGACACCTGTTCCTTCTGATGGTGCCTTGAGGGCTTTCCACCAGGTATGATAGAAGTGTTGAATGGGATGCTACCACCCTCAGTCTTTTAGTTTGAGTCAGATATCCAAACGCTCTGACCTGAACCTGAGTTGTCTTGACTCGTTCTTCAATACATGTACGAACTAATATAAGCGTATCACAATGTTAGTTTAAATGTTTATAAGCACTACCACTGTAAAATGCATTTTTGACAAGCTGAGGCTGGCTGCTCAACTGCTAGGAAAAGTGTCCGGGAAAAGAACAAAACTGGCTACAGGCCAACATAAAAACAAAAAAACATGCAGGTTGTCTTGCCTTACACCAATCTATTCATCAAAAGTCAAGGCTTCATCACCGAACATGGTCATTATTTTCAAACGAAAAATGAGACATAGGCTAGAGAAAGAGAATGCGCAGAAAAAGCCGCATTGGAAAGTTTTAATTAGTGATGCTCATAATTGACTGGTTATCTGTTAACCTGTTAGTTTTGACCAATAAATACAATGGTTAGATGGTTTAAAAGAAAACAAACTATAAATATATAGCTAGTCAACAAATCCTATAAACAGTAGCCTATTCAGAAGAGAACTGTTATGTTCGCATCAATATGCTTAATAACACTTGTACTATAGTTTGTTTTAGAATAAGGATAAGGAGACCCGGAGACCTGACCGCATGGTTAGTATCGTTGTTTTACTCGACACACTGCAACAACAGCAACCAACAGCACGGGAGTGCCCTCTAGTGCACATCAAGTATATTAAACAACAACTCAAATACATTACAAGAACCATAACGAAAAATGAAAGAACACATCGCCTACCTCTCCAATTCGGCACAAATCCAAATGTTTCCATATTTGCGATGTATTTGAATGCTAAACTATTATTAATTATGTAAATTATAGGCTTTGAACTTAGCTCGCGTTCCAATAATACATCCTTCACATGCTTTGAAAGTGAGTCAGTGGTAGCACTGAATGCCACAGATTGTACAGATAAGCCTATAAATACATTGATCAGGGTAACTTTGATTGACTGTATTTTATTGTGATTATAAAGCGGCTGCGATGTCAAGTTAGAAATGCGAGAACTGATAGCTATGTTGTGTACGTGCGCGAGGCGCCGGCGCGATTTCTCCGTTGAAGCGCTGCAGGTGCGTAACGTGTGAATAGCCTACTCCTATTCTTTTGGGTTTTTTTTTAAATGCTGTATTTGCGCGTGTATAAAACTAAAGCCTTGAAAAACTCATTTAGGTATTTTTAATCTGTCACACCGAAAAGAACATCCCTAGTTTGAATCCAGTTTCCAGTCTTTCTTTCTCTTCTATCTGCTGCTCTGAAAGCGCTCCCGCTGCCACACTAAACATGAGGACGTGCGCGCGCAGCCTCCAAAATGAGACAGCTATGGGCTCATGTTGTTTCCGGAGCACTATGTCTATGTTTATGTTTGTTTTACCATCATCAGCTTCTCATGGTTTATTTTAATTAATGGATATCCAAAGTATTAAAAGAAGAAGAAGCCAAAACAAGCCCGAGGCCATATGACGTGAAAACCCTTATAAAAGATTACTGCAGTTTTTTAGAAGTAATACTACAGTTTTTGTTACATATAGAAAAATGCAGCTTTTTGGACACGAACAAACTGCAGTATTGCAGTATAACCTAAAATGTCTGTAGTTTTACTGGAGTACAACTACTGCAATACATCTAAAGTACTAGTAAAATAAAACTGCAATACAACTGCAGCAATACAGAATACAACTAAAGTACAATTACATTACTAACATAGTACTAATGAATACTAATAAAATACTAATAAAATGCTGTAGAAATACAACCATAATATCCAGAATATTAAGTTTTATTTTCACACATCTGCAATATAATGAATTAAGATACAAAGCAACAGTGAATATCTCAAACTCCGCCATTACCAAATACATATGAATTAGATCAGATTTATTGTAACCTTATCTTAGTGTAATATGTGAGGAGGAGGAAATGAATGCTTCGGGAAACTAATTTTTATGGTTGAATCTTTTGTACAAATTTAGTAAAATGTCATTGTGTATGCTTACCCTCTATGAATTGTGAGAACGCCATGTAAATGCAAACCATGTAAATGGTTATATTATTACCACTTCATTTTTGTGTTTTGTGTTGTGGCTGATTTAGTGATTTTATTTGACAAATTTAATTGAGTCACCAAATCTCATGCCATTTAGATTAAGACAACTTTAAAAAAAAAAAACTAGCATATGGGTTAATGTTCCATGGTAGGGGTCCACAGCTTTTACTTTCTGCACAGTACTACTGTACCACAGCTGGAGTAATGTAGTATGAGTGGAAGGTTTATACAGGCATTTCAGTATCACTGAACTGCAGTTATACTGTTTTTATACTTCATTATATTGTACAACTTTCAGTTGAACTTCATTTTACTGCAGCTGTACTTATAGCTACTACAGTTTTACTGCTGTTGAACTTCAATGTTCTACAGTTGTACTGTGACTATACTTCATTATACTGCAAATCTATGGTTGTGCTTAATTAAACTGCAGTTATACTACTTGGTACTGCCGTTTTACTGCAATTCTACTTCAATATACTGCAGTTCTTTTTTGTAAGGGAAAGCCCAGCCTATGAGCCATAAATAAGTCGGGGGCTGCCGGGGTCGGGCAGAAATGGTGGGCTCGTGGGTGGGTCCAGTATTATTGGTCTTAAAAAGTGGGGGGTCTTGTCCAACACACGTACAATGGCTCCCACCCCCATGGTTAAAGGTATACTTCAAGTATTAACAATGAATACCTAAATAGGAACATTACTATGTTTGTTATGTTTTCAAGCCCATGCAAAGTGACATAAGGTAAATCAAACATTAGGCCTCATCATCTGTCCTGCCTGGTTAGGACACCTTACAGTTTTCAGATTTCATTTATTTGTTTTTGTTTTTTTTAAATGTGCTTAGCAATATAGATTTAGTAGTTTTTGTTTTGTTTTTTAGTTATAAAATGAACCGTTTTTGATGAAGTCTTTTGGCTACTTGACATCACTGACATCATGACAATGAAAAGTCAAGGGACAGGTTTGTCACCATATTTTGATCATGACTGAAGAAAAACCAAAACCAAAAAGTATTGTTTTACAAAGTAAAGAAATGAAAGGTATCTTGAGTCAAAGTTGATGGTATGTGGATATTTAGACTATGCACATTTCACAGTTTATAAGAAACAGGAGTGGCGTTAAACATTTGTCAGTTGTGTGATGTACGTGCAGGTGATCTTTACTGAAAATCCTTCTAAACCAATTACAGGATCTGTAGATCATAAATGGTGTTTTTTAATCTTTTCCATTGGGAAGGTTTTAATTCAATTCTTTGCTTGTTGATGTACTAATACGTGAAGTGTAAAATATTGTCAGTTTTCTCTGAGCAAGTTTTGGTTTGAAAACCTTGGATTGCTAAACAAAGCAAATTCTGACTCACAAGATTCTCAAGATTATTGCTGTGTTACAGGTAAGTGTAATAAGTTTGATCTTTTCATTTCTGAAAATAAATCAGGTTAACGGTCAGAAAAACACACATTCAGATTAATCTTATTCTTTTGCTCTGCAAAGTGTTTGTGAATTCAATAATGAATGATGTAATTCTACAGATATTAATAGTAATTTTATGCTCTTCATTGAAGGGGATCTGCACCATATAAAGTTCTTGTGAACTGGACCACAAGAAACACAGAAACAGCCAAAAGCCTCATCAAACCTGTCAGAAGATGCTGAAACAATTTTTAAAGAAATTACTTTCACTTCTGAGGCAAACTGGTGTTTTCATCAATTTTCCACTAACTGTTTTGTTATTTGGATTAGAGGAGTTGATTGAATTCAACTTTTCATGTCCGTGCTCAGACAAGCTGAATGTAAATCTAACAGCGTCCATTTTCATTGGACCTGCTCTTTTAATTTTTGCTTTAACGTTTCTCTTTTTAAGGCCCTTTCAGCATGGATGGTTTTGTTGTTTTAGAGGAGCAAATGATGATACTCAGCAGAGCTGGCCTAAAGCTCTCATATCTTGTCTGATTCTACCTGTAATGTGGATTGTCATATTGTTTCTTGATGGTGATTATTTTGCCTGTGCCATGACGGACTGGAAGGGAGTTTATGAGTTTGATAATGAGCTCAACAGGTCTTGGTGTAAACCAACTGAAGGGATGCGAAATGAGACAGAGCTACGTGATCTGACTAACAAATATATTCACCAGTCTCAGGTAAATATCATATACTGTATATGAGCTTGTTCTGTTATTGTACTATCCTAACAGGAGTATTAAATTAGTTCTCTCTCAACCTCACAATAAAAAAAGTAAGTAAGTAAGTAAAGAAAGTAGTTTCCTTCCTGTCCCTGTAAACAACAAAATCCTTTTCTATTTGTTACACATTTTTCCTGCTTTTATTAATCAGTTAAACTCATAACAAACTTCAACCAACAAACCACGAGCTTGCTGCTTTGTGGATTTAATGAGTATGTCTCTATAAGTACACAATATGCAATTAAATAATTTTTTTCTTCATGCAATGTTTTTTCTTTCTTTCAGTTTACAGCTTTTGTTATGATCGGTGTCTTCGGTGGTGTGCTGGTTACCACAGTGGGTATTTTTGACTGCTGCAACAGTAAAAAATGTGATCGCTGCCCCAAAAAACTATCAAAGCTCTTCAAAAGAAAAGAAACAGATGAAGATACACAGAAGGAAGAAGACGTCCCTCTTTCGCATTCACCATCGACTGATCAACCCCCCAGCGATTAATGCAGACTGACCTGTAAAACAAGTACTAAGAAAGAATAAGATCTGTTTAATGTTCTTCAGCATCATGCCTTACAAAATTTTGCCATTTCACATGTCAAGTTAGTTTAGCCTCACAGCTATACTCGTGAAGGTCTGATACATGAACCTGCCTCGTCTTAGATAAATATAAAAAAATTGAATGTAAATTTGTGAGCTTGCAAAAAGTATACTTTCATAAAATTCCTGCGTGTCTCTCTGTCTGCAAGGCACAGCTATTATAGCAGAAATGAAACGGACTAATATATGGTTTAAAAAAAATGCAATTGCTTTACATAATTGTTTGTTGTTGGTTATAACACATTTTATGTTATTTCTGGGTGCCATGTATATTGGGCTATCATTTATATATATATATAATCTCAACTAGCTATTAACAATTACCTCATCTTAATCACAAATGTATAAGATTCAATTACCTGAATGATTTGGAAATGATTACGCTATAATAAATGCAATTTTAATGTTTACAAATGTCCAGTGTATTTATTGATTAAATTAAACGTTAATTAAAGTTCTGTTGACGTGTGTCAACTCAATATTGAAAATCTAAAAATAGCAGGACATTTTCTGTGACGGGTAGGTTTAGGGGTAGGGTAGTGTAGGGGGGACAGAATATACAATTTGAACAGTATAAAAACCATTAAGCCTATGGAATGTCCCCATAAAACATGAAAACACAACCTTTGTGTGTGTGTGTGTGTGTGTGTGTGTGTGTGTGTGTGTGTGTGTGCGCGTTTCAGGACACAAATGTGTATAATGACATGGGTATGACACTGGTATTACAACTTCAACGTGAAATATGAGGACATTTCATATGTCCACACTTTTCAAACAGCTTTAAAAACATACTAAACAAGGTTTAATTAAAAATGTAAAAATGCAGAATGTTTTCTGTGAGGGTTAAGTTTAGGGGTGGGGGGGGGGGCAGAATGTACAGTTTGTACAGTATAAAAAACATTATGCCTGTGGAATGTCCTCACTTTGATAGAAAAACGAACGTGTGTGTGTGTGTGTGTGTGTGTGTGTGAAACATGATACGGTGGTGAAAAGAGAACATGTTATGGATATTTTAAGTGAAAAGGATGTTCTGGGATTCTAATAAAGAGGATATGAGAAGGGACACAAAAACTAGACAGAACTTTTCATTATATTTAGCTATTATGCAAGAACTTAGGCAAAATCTGCTCTAACTATATATAAAATTGTATCTGCCTTGAAACAGAGACATTGGTTATCTATAAAAAAGGGCAAATCAACTACAGTGACGTATGCTAACTCTGACCATGTTTTATCCTACAGTATATAAACTTGTGTGATTCTTTAGGTGGGTGAGTTTCTCTGCTGTAAAGGTTCCTGGCCATGAATAAATGCAAAGCAAAGCAAACACTGGAATCTGTTTGTGTCATTGCTGTAGAGTAAGGTGTAGGGCACTAAAGGTTCTTGGTTCAAGTCATAGTGTGTATAGGGGATGGGATGTTTTCCGATTCAGATGTGGGTGAACCCCACAAAATAAGCTATGCGTTTAAGTAAGTGTGGTTCTCGCACATGTACATTTATAGATACTAAAACATATATTAATGTACTGACAGCATCTAAAACCTAAATCATTAACTAACAGACAACTTAAAGGAGTTCAAATGCTGAGTATGATACAAATCCTCATGAACCTATGATTATTTAAATAAGGGAATAATTATAATCAATAAAATTAATTATGTTGTCAGTGCCATGAAGTTTGGGGTGAATTCAGGTAAAGGTGGATATTTTTTTTTTAAAATCATCTCAGTATCAAAGTTGATCTAATTTGCCTCTTAATGCAGTTCACGCATACACTTAATTTGAAATTAACGTTTCATTCTGTTCTGTGAATTCTGGTGCCATATTCAACTTATTTCAAAGATTCACCACTTATTTCATTTATCGTTTTCTATCGTGAGCTGTAATACAAGTCTTTAGAATCCATTGATCGCTTTGTGTGAGAAAGAGACCCAAATAAAAGCCTTTATTTAACAATCTCTGCTACACTCATTAAAATTCAAATTTTTCACCAAGTTCATCAAGAAGTTTTAGGGTTTTAGAAACTTTTGTGGGTCTGTTAAATTTTTCATATCAAACGAGGTCGTGCCTTCCAGGAGGGGGGAATAATGTTACATGTACAGTATGTCTATTTTGGACTGTGTTGTTTTATTTTCCCTCCACTATTTGCATAAAATTGCATGTTGTGCTCAATGAAAAGTATCAATACTCAAAACCCCGATAAGAAATGCAGTTTGATGATGAGACTTAAGACATAAAATATTACAGATACTCATAATAGTGATGCAGGGTTTATTGTAGGCTGTGTTTCTATTTCCTCTCTCTGTTCCAAATAATTATGTCTTTTTACAATCAAAGTAACAATAGCAAAGGGAAAATGATCAAAGTGCTGAGGAAGAGAACATTTTACTGACATTTGTATGTTTTAGTGTTTTATTTCAGACTGCAAGAGAGGAAATGTAGATGTTTTTTTTTTTTTTTTCACATTTGCTGTGGAGAGAGCTTGTTGTTGAGAAAAGCAGTCTTCTTTCCTGTTTAAGGGTGCTGCCCAGCCACCTTCAAATGTCAGCGCAGAAGCAGAACGATGCATGCCACATCACAACAGAGAAGAAAAGAAAAGCCAAAGACAAGAGTAAGTCATGTTTTCAACTATGAAAAATCAATCATTTTCACATTTGTATTTAAGACAGAGTAATCATTCTGAAAAATACTGAAATATAAATAATTCCAAAGGGTTCACAAACTTTTTATTGCAACTGTAAATGTTTAGTCATTCATTATAAAGCAGGTACTTTTGGATAAAATAGGTATTATTTGCTTTTGGAGCATATATTTGTGCCCAGAACTATATGATTCGATTACTGATGAAGATAAAATTATATTCTTTTTCGTTTTAGGAAATCTCCACCATTTAAAGATCTCACGAATCGGACTTAAAAGCATCAACAAATCTCCCTCAGAAGACAGCATTGTTTTTCAGGCAAATACATGACTTTCTACAGCAAACTGCTGTTCCCTTTCAAGGGAATCTCAACGCTGCGTCGGTTCTGACGCATTGTGGGAACGCCTCTGCGTGATTGCGTCGTGAAGCACATGTGAAATCTGTCCAATGGTGTGACGGGACGTCATAGACGGGTGACGTCATGACCAGGAAGCTATAAAGCACGCTGGAAACAAACCACTATTAGCTTCTGTGTCTTCAGCAAGCACTCTCTGTCGAAACTGTGTGTCATATTTGGTGTTGTCTGTCTCTCATACATATATAAGAAAATGGCGAATAAGCAGCAATTTAAGCAGTGTGTTCCTCCCTGCCCGCGTTTCATAACGGGTGGGGATACACACTCGCTTTGTGTTGTTTGTTTGGGACCGGAGCATGCTCGGTCAGCTCTCGAGGGAGCTGGTTGCGAGCATTGTGATCTGTTGTCTGCGAAATCGCTCCGGTCCCGGCGAGCTGTGTTTGACGAAGCTCGCGGTCCTCGGGGCTCGGGTCCCGCTGCTGCCGAGGCACAGCGAAGGCTCGTGTCCTGGGGATCGCAAATGGATCTTGCAGAGGGGTTAGAGACGGGCCCGCCCTTTCTCTGCCTTCACCTGCTCGTTCCAGCGCTTCGCATGAGTTTGAAGCACGCGCTGCGGTTTCTTCTGCTCGTGTTGAAGCGCCGATGTTGCAATGTTCCAGTTCTGAGGAATTGGACATTGTCAGCATCGACACAGTTGATGTTGAGGATTCGCCACCTCACTCACAAGCATATGAGGAGCTCGTGGAGGTTGTGTCTCGCGCTGTGTCTAGATTAAATATAAGCTGGCCAGTCGAGAAACAGGAGGTTCGTCATGTAAGCAAATTAGACGAACGCTTCCTACCGTCAAGATCACAACCTCCACGACGGGGCTTACCGTTTTTTTCCTGATCTCCACACTGAGGTGTCGAGATCATGGAAGAAACCTGTATCACATAGAGTTTTCAGTCCCCAAACATCTAATTATTCGAATATTATGGGACTGAAATCTTGCGGTTATGGGGCGGTGCCTCGTGTGGAAGAGACGCTTGCGAGCTATCTCTCCCCCGAGTCAGCATCGTCCCTCAAAGCCCCGAAATTGCCCACTAAGCCCCTAAGAACAACATCAGCGCTGGTGGGCAAGTCGTACTCGGCGGCAGGTCAGGCGGCAGCATGCCTTCACACCATGGCATTGCTGCAGGCTTATCAGGCTGACCTGCTCAAAGATTTAGATGAGGGCGAGGAAGTCAGTCAAGAGGTAGTAGCTGAACTTCGTAGGGCTACAGATTTATCTCTCCGGGCTACCAAGGAGACGGCAAAATCCATCGGCCGCTCTATGGCAGCCTTGGTAGCTACGGAGAGACACCTATGGCTTAATCTTTCAGAAATTAAAGACAAAGACAAGAGCTTTTTGATGGACGCCCCGATCTCTCCTACTGGCCTCTTCGGCGATTCGGTGAATAATTCGTCGAGAGGTTTCAGGAGTCCAAGAAACAGTCGGCGGCGTTCCATAAAATCCTTCCTCGCCGCTCTCAAGTCTCGGGGCCTGCTCAAAGCAAAAGAGAGCAGCCCCAGCCGAGTGCGAGCTCCTCACATAGGGCTCAACAGAAGGCGAGCGTTGCGTCCCGTACTCCCCCAAAGAGAGACTGGGGGGCGGGTCGGCGCCCGCAGCCAAATCCTTCGAGGGATAGAGCGGATCTGAGGACCGTTCTTATCGCCAAGAAGGCTTCGGCAAAACGTTCCTGACGCCAGTCGAGACTGGTGTCTGAGGGCAGTCCCCTCCGGGGAAAACCGGTGTTCACCTCAGTATACGGTGCCCGTGTCTCCTCGGAGCCCTCAGGGGCCGTTCTGCCAACCCTGCCACCTCGTGTGCTTCAGGGCGCAGCGGCTCTCAGCAAGCGTTCGCTTCAGTGCCCATTAGTAAAAAGAAAATTAAGAGCGGTGCTGGAGTGTTCGCTCCCTCTAAGGAGGGTCTCAAAGCAATCAGTTCGGCGTCTCCCTGCCGGTTCGCCGCTTCAGGGCACCGAGCTGGTCGCTCGAGTTTCGCCAGAGGCCAGTCTCGAGAGACTGGTTCCCCTAGTAGAATTTTTGACAGCGTGGAAACTTCTGCCAAATATATCTCAGTGGGTCCTGCAAACAGTTCATTATGGGTACAGAATTCAGTTCGGTTCTCGTCCGCCCAGGTTCAACGGGGTTGTTTTTACTGTGGTCAACCCAGAGCAGGCTCTGGTTATGGAACAGGAAGTACAGACACTTCTGCGAAAGGAGGCTATAGAAAGGGTTCCCTCCCCCAGCAGAGAGTCAGGGTTTTACAGCCGTTACTTCATAGTTCCAAAGAAGGATGGAGGGTTGCGTCCTATTCTAGATCTGCGACAACTAAATCGCTCTGTCAGAAAGCTCAAGTTCAGGATGCTTACGCTGAAGCAAATAATGTCTCAAATCAGGTCCGAGGACTGGTTTGTCACGATAGATCTAAAGGATGCTTATTTCCACATCTCCATCCTTCCTCAACACAGGAAGTTCCTCAGGTTCGCTTTCGGGGGCGAAGCATACCAGTACCGAGTTCTTCCGTTCGGCCTAGCTTTATCTCCCCGCACCTTCACCAAATGCGTGGATGCAGCTCTGGCTCCATTGAGACTCCAGGGCATTCGCGTGTTAAACTATATAGACGATTGGCTCATTCTGGCTCAGTCAAGAGAGTTAGCTGTTCAGCATCGAGATGCTGTTCTGGCTCACATGGAGGTGTTGGGGTTGAGGTTAAACGCCAAGAAAAGCGAGCTATCTCCACTACAGAGAACCTCTTTTCTAGGAGTCATTTGGGACTCGACTGCCATGCAGGCACGTCTTTCCCCTGCTCGAGTAGATTCGATTCTCGGGGCCGTGAACAAGCTGAAGCTAGGCCAGTCGCTCACTGTGAAACAGTTTCAGAGGCTGTTAGGGCTGATGGCGGCAGCGTCCAACGTGATACCTTTTGGCCTGCTGCACATGAGACCTTTACAGTGGTGGCTCAAAACCAAGGGGTTTTCCCCGAGGGGGAAACCCGTTTCGCATGATCAAGATCACGCGGCGTTGCCTTCGTGCTTGTGTCATGTGGAAGAAACCTTGGTTTCTTTCCCAAGGACCGGTGTTGGGAGCTCCTTGTCGTCGTGTAACGCTTACGACGGATGCTTCCCTCACCGGCTGGGGGGCGGTCATGAGTGGTCGTTCGGCGCAGGGTCTGTGGTGGGGCCATCATCTGTCATGGCATATAAACCAGTTGGAGATGATGGCTGTGTTCCTGGCAATCAAACATTTCCTCCCAGACCTGAGGGGCCACCATGTGTTGGTCCGCACAGACAACACAGCGGTGGTCTCTTATTTAAATCATCAAGGGGGTCTGCGCTCACGCCCGCTATGCAGATTGGCGCACCAGATTCTCTTGTGGGCCCATGGGAAGTTGCTGTCAGTCAGAGCAATTTACATCCCAGGGCGCCTGAACTTGGGGGCAGACATCCTGTCGAGACAGGGGCTGAGGCCCGGGAGTGGAGACTTCACCCCGAGGTGGTGGAGCTCCTGTGGGAGAGATTTGGGCGAGCCCAGGTAGATCTGTTTGCGTCTCGAGAGACGACTCACTGTCCACTTTTCTTCTCCCTCACACATCCAGCCCCTCTCGGGCTGGACGCAATGGTACACCCGTGGCCGAGGCTGCGGTTATACGTTTTTCCCCCGATTGCGCTGCTCCCGGGAGCTCTGGAGAGAATACGCCAGGACGGGGCTCATGTATTGTTAGTAGCCCCGTTGTGGCCGGGCCGAGTATGGTTCTCGGACATTGTGTCCCTTCTCGACGGCTCTCCCTGGGAGATTCCGGTCAGGAGGGACCTTCTTTCTCAAGCGGCGGGGTCAATCCTTCATCCCTGCCCAGAGTTATGGAAACTGTGGGCCTGGCCTCTGAGGGGGCCCAGCTCATAAACTCAGGTCTCTCTACTGAGGTGGTAGAGACCATACTCCAATCCAGAGCTCCCTCCACAAGGAAGTTATATGCCCTAAAATGGAAGGTGTTTACCGTTTGGTGCACAGCTCGAATGCAGGACCCAAGTGCCTGCCCCATCAGTGCAGTACTAGAGTTTTTACAGCACAAATTCTCAGCGGGGTTATCCCCTTCTTCACTAAAGGTCTATGTTGCGGCCATTGCCGCTTATCACGCTCCTGTTGATGGCGCATCTCTAGGGAGACATCCCTTTGTTACTCGCTTCCTTCGTGGTACATTGAGGCTTAGGCCTGCGGCACGCTCGAGGGTACCAACTTGGGATTTGGCTGTGGTACTAGAAGGCCTGTCCTTAGCTCCATTTGAGCCAATTGAAGAAGTCCATGAGAAATTTCTCTCCTTTAAGACTGCTTTTCTTCTAGCTATCTCATCACTTAAGAGAGTAGGAGATTTGCAAGCTCTGTCGGTTTCACCCTCTTATCTTGATTTTGCACCGGGTATGGTGAAAGCTTTTCTGTTCCCTCGTGAGGGGTATGTTCCTAAGGTTCCCACTCAGGTGGTAGGACCTATTATGCTGCAAGCTTTTTGTCCTCCTCCTTTCTTGTCATCAGACCAGGAGAAGCTTAATCTGCTTTGCCCAGTTAGAGCATTGGATGCTTATGTTCACAGAGCTGCCCTGTGGCGTAAAACAGATCAATTATTTGTGTGCTTTGGACCTCCTAAGAAGGGGTATGCTGCATCCAAGCAGACGTTGAGTAGGTGGATAGTCGAGGCTATCTCACTAGCATATGATTCGGCCGGGCAACCCTCTCCTCTTGCTGTCCGAGCCCACTCTACGCGGAGTATGGCTGCCTCAAGAGCTTTACTCTCAGGAGTATCGCTGCAAGAAATTTGTGATGCGGCAGGTTGGTCTTCCCCGCATACCTTTGTGAGGTTCTATAACCTCGATGTGGCCTCAACTCCGGGGTCTCGAATTTTAACTTCATAATTCTTCGAAGTTTCTCCAGACAGGCATTTTGTCCTATGGCGGCGTGGGTATATACGTTCCCACAATGCGTCAGAACCGACGCAGCGTTGAGATTCCCTTGAAAGGGAACGTCTCAGGTTACTCATGTAACCATGGTTCCCTGAGAGGGAACGAGACGCTGCGTCGCTGTGCCATACTCCCTGCATGCCCGTGAGCTGCTTGCTTCGACTTCTTTGAAGCTAATAGTGGTTTGTTTCCAGCGTGCTTTATAGCTTCCTGGTCATGACGTCACCCGTCTATGACGTCCCGTCACACCATTGGACAGATTTCACATGTGCTTCACGACGCAATCACGCAGAGGCGTTCCCACAATGCGTCAGAACCGACGCAGCGTCTCGTTCCCTCTCAGGGAACCATGGTTACATGAGTAACCTGAGACGTTTTCTCTGCATTGTTTATCCTTTTGATCTTTAATTCATAAAATTAGCAAAAAGAATTAAAAGTGGGGGAAAAATTCACAGTATGAAATAGATGTTTTTCTCTAAAACACATTAGCCACAATTATTGCCATCCATAGAGTTTTTTATGAGTAAAATATCTCTGAAGTATATTCCCGTTCAAATTTACATTTTTTTTAAGCACACCAGGGATTAGATTTTTTGCTAATTTTATGAATTAAAAATCAAAAGGATAAACAATGCAGATTTATTTTTACAGTCATTTTTGATCACATTTACCAAAGGTGTCAATTATTCTGCACACCACTGTGTGTATATATACATATACCAGAAAACCAGAAAAGTCAGAGACTGTCCAAGCTCCATATGTTATACACTCTGTTTGGATTATAGACTCACAAATAGACATTAATGTTTTGACTATTTCTGTGTAAACTAGTGTTGCAACTTCTGCAATTGCATTCGACCTTGCAAATGTTTCTCATGTTCCACCCTTTTTTGCACACTTGCAGTAAGATCCTCACAGTAAGATCATCTCTATGAAGTGCATTTCTCACCTTAATAAGTGAATATGAACATGTGATTTTGTGGTATTATTTTGAGTGGTTTACAGTGTTTCTGTCCATTTCATTTACTAATGTGATTGACAAATTAATTGAGTCATTTGTTACAGTGAGACGCTTACAATGGAAGTGAGGGCCAATCCATAAACTAAAATATTCAATTTTACAGTATAATTAGAAGATTGATTATTTTCTCTTTTCTGAGTATATTTCACTTCTAATTTTACAGCTTTGTAGCAATAATAGTGCAATAATTCATAAAATATTAACAGTAAAAATCATTAAAGCAGCTTTACGAACCAGATGATAGAGAAGTTATAACAATCAATGTACTAAATGCTTTTATAAAATTCTAAGCTTCATATTCCTGCTTTCAAATCCTCCAAACAATTGCCCCATTCACTTCCATTGTAAGTGCCTCACTCCATGTTTGTCATTTTCAAAGAAAATGGGAGGGAAATTTAAGATAAATTTTTGTGGTAATCAGTATTGTACAAATACACATATACTGTTGATTGAGCTAATTTTTTTCTGAACCCGGAATTGCTTTAAGACATGGATCTTTTTTGTTGTATTTGCTTATATTTTCACATACACAAACACAAATATTACACAATGGAACACCATTTTTAAAAATCCAAAATAACAACTTTTTGTATTTACATGATTGGAAAATCACCATGTGCACAACTGAACAACCGTTTCTTACACTGAGTTTAACCTTGTAAGTAATTTTCCTCCTCTATTCATCATTAAAAAAAAAAATGTTTTTAACACTTGTGACATAAAATTCAAGGGACAAGCATTATTCTTAAATTAATTGTATTGTGAACTACATTCTTTACATTAGAATGACAGTCACAGTCTCTCTCTTCATAGAGTAGAAATCTTGACATAAAGCTGAAAGTAGGCAGACATCATTATGTGTCTTTATTGAAACCCATTCTAAACCAGTTACAGGACGAGCGTAAGTGTCTTTAAAAATTTAATTTTAGGAGCTGACATATTCATACAAAAAGCTTTCTATGAACAACTTTCAGATTTGATAGCTGAACAAAACAAGATCAGACTCAGCTGATTATTCTGGTGTTAATAAGATATTTGTGGTATCGCAAAAATGGTTGTTATCACAGTTCTTTATTTTTAGATGTTACAATTTTCTCAATAAAATGACAGAGAAAAGAAAAACGGACATACATTTTGGCACGCAACGAAGTTACCTTGGTATTGAAGCTTCCAGTCCACACATATAAATATAACAAGACAAATAACAACAATTAAGATTAAAAATATTGAAAAAGTATATAGACACAGCACTTTTCCGCATCAGAAACAGATAGCATGTTCCATAGCTTAGTGATGTTTGTGAGGTGGAAAACAGCTTTTGAAACATATAAAATTTGATTTTTGAAATACAAGTTGCTGTCAAATATAACACAGGTCTTTAACTGTAGTGGATGAAGTAACAGTACATCCTTTTAAAAGCAAATTTTTAGAGATTCTATGTACAGATTTTTGGTCCAATAAGTAATACCTCAGTCTTATCTGAATTTAATAGAATTTAAAAGAAAATTACTGGTCATCCAGTGTTTTGGCTTTAGCATACTCTGTCAACTTGGATCATTTAGAGATTTCTTCTGGTTGCAATGAAATTTATAACCAATTATTATCGGCATAACAGAGGAAACTAATTCCATGTTTTCTTATAATATTACAAAGTGGTCATTTCCTGAATCACATCACCAATTGACAATTGACAATGACAATTGAAAATCCACTGTCATAGCAATTGGTCCTGCATTTATTGTTTGATTTTGCTTTTTTGCAGCGTGAGGTTTACATTGCACTCAATGTCTTCAACATTTTAATAATAGTTGCAGTATTTTGTAATGTCTGCTGCTTTGTATCTGTTTAGTAAAGGATAATGTACATCCAGCCGATTGTTATCTCAGAATAAACTCCAGCAGAGGTTTGACTTGCATCAACATGAAGGGGTTTATTCTGAGATAACAGTCGGCTGGATGTACATTATTCTGCTTATTACATGGCTTCTTGCCACATAAGTAAATAATTCCACATGAAATATTGATCGAAATATTCTGTTAGCTCTTGAAACACAAAGCTTATGCTGAGAGAGCAGTTGCCAGTGTGGAAAGTTCAAACTAGACGGACATTTAAAGGATACGGTACAGTCACACCACTTATTAAATGGCATTTCGCCAAAAAAATAATTATGGGGAGAAGAGATATTGATCTGAAATGAAATTTATAATCGTACCTGTTTGTTATCTGAATCCAACAGTGTACAAATCAGATAAGAAATAAACCGATAAAGAGATAGGTACAGTGGGGGATGACATAATTAAATAACTGTACACAAAATATTAATTTCACTCAGTTTTAATATTCAATTAGCTCACCGAAGGCAAAACTTAGATGAAGAAAAATCCATTCCTGGTAAGCATATAGTACTGCTGACTTCAGTAACCCGGATGAGCCTGCATTATCTGTTTTCAGCGGTTGTTATCGGGGAATAACGCAATGCTGGATGGTGCAATTGGCCAATCAGAGTAAAGTATTCCACAGAGCCATGTAATAATATTAAATAACGGACCTGAGATACCATGCACTAACAAAGAACAAAGTCCCTATTTTGAAGGCTCACCGCACAAGTTGGATATAAAGTTACCAACACCAGAAGATGTTATGGGGCTCCAACAGATAAACAGAGCTCATCTTCAATTGTGTACCCAGGGTTGGGAAGTAACTTGGTTACATATTTAAAATACAAAATTTGAGTAACTGTATTTTATTACAGTTACATTTTAAATTGGTGGTAATCAGATTACAGTTACATCTGAAAAGTATTTTAGGTTACCAAAGTGATTACTTTGAATTTTAATGTCATTTAAAAAGCAATTGGTGATCCTCTGACTCTGACAGTCTGAAAAAGCGGAGTTATGTTTTATATTTTTGACTGTTTTCATGTTTTGTGATAGTTTTTGTGAGTCATTTTATAATTGTAAAAAAGGTCACTGCATCTTTTTCTCACAATTTGTTTTTTTCCCTCACAATTGTGAGTTTGCATTTCACAATTCGGACTTCTTTTTCTCAGAATTGTGAGATTTAAACTCACAATTGCTAAAGTTATAAAGTCAGAATTGGGAGATATGAACCTACTTTTCTTGCAATTGTGAATTTAGTATGTGAGTTAAATGTCATAATTCTGACTTTTCTCAATATTGTGAGTTTATATCTCATATTTTTGACTTTTCTCAATTTAGCAATTTTATATCTCATAATTCGGACTTTTCTCAATATTGTGAGTTTATCATAATTTTGACTTTTCTCAATATTGCGAGTTTATATCTCATAATTCTGACTTTATAACTCGCAATTTCCACTTTAAATTACAGAATTCTGAGGGAAAAAGTCAGAATTGTGAGATGTAATTACCTTTTTTGTGCTTGTTCCACACTTATTGGTATTCCAAAGTATTCTAAAGTATTTAGATTAAGTTACTAAACTTGAGTAATGTAACGAAATACGTTACAAATTACTTTTTAAAACATGTATTTTGTAATCTGTAGTGAAATACATTTTAAAAGTAACCTACCCAGCCCTGTGTATACCTATGCATCTTCAGGTGTTTCGGCCTACTAAACACAAGACAACCTTCGCATTGGCATGCCAGCTTGGGACTTTACTCCATAACCACAGCCACCGTCTAGAGTATTCTACAGTATCTGCCACTTCTCTGACGGTCTGGCACAGGGTGTGGCCATGGATTCCCAAATCTTTATGAAGCTTGACAGTACATGTTGCCACAAAGCTTGGGCAGCCAACCTCCACATGGCAGACTGAATCATCAGCCCTGCTGATAATCATCATTTGCCATCTCCACATACCGTAGCCTCTTCCTCTCGTTAATTAAAGTGCCCCTATGGATTTTTGATTTTTTGCAGTGTGTAATTTAGCTGTTTGTGAATGTAGACAGTCTGCAAAGTAAAGCTGAAAGTGCATTATAAATACAGTTACTGTCTCTCAAAAGAAAGAGTCGACTCTGAACCGCTTAATCGAGTTGTTTGTATTTCAAACCCCCGTTTACAAGAATTTCATACGTCACAAGTTTATAAATTTGTATAAAGCCCACGTACATTCTGCGAGGTCATCCCGCGAAAATTTTAACTTGTTAGTGTGGACAACATGTCGACAAGAGGCTTTGTTCTGGGCCGTGAAAGGAAATCCGGTTTATTTTCACTTCCAAAGGATGAGGCTGTGAAGAATCTGTGGTTAAAGATGGAGCAGCACCTGCTTCATTTGGAGTGTGAATAATTATTGATGTATTTTATACCAAGTGTTCAAAATACACAGTTTTGTGTTTTGGCTATATTGTGTACGCCCAGGCTAACTCACATTATTACTGTCTTACTAAAACACTTCCGCCAATCAGCTGGCACTATTACCTGAAACTGTGTCCATTAAGGCAGACTGTCTTTTGTTACTGCTTTGAGTAATGATAAAGGATGGAGCGAGATTTGTTTTACAAACTTTAACGTTACATCAGTCATTCACGTTAGTCCTCAGCGAATGTATGCACTGTTAATAATACTGTTAATAATACAGTTCCCACACGTGCACCTCAATAGATCAGAAATATACACTCGGTTTGTTGACGGACGAACACTTGTTTATTCTGATGGCGAGGAATTACAGTTGCATGCAATTCATGATGAATGTCAAACTGAGTAGCATATCTCTGAGAAATGTCCTGCTTAAGTCGTTCTTGCGATGGAGGTTTTAATTTAATAACTAGTTCTTCCAATATTTCATCATCGGACACAGATTGATGTGGTAAAGTCAATGTCATCGTTACTGTCTATACAGTGTACAATCGCTGAGCTTTAGGAAGCTGTAAGTGGTAGACCAATCGCAACAGATTGGGCCATCTGGTGAATCAGAGCAGAGTAGGCTGACAATTCATGTATACGGGAAGGAGGCGGTACTTGGCGAACGTTCAACTTTAATAATCATAAAATTAAGAAACTACAAAACGAAAGTAAGATGGCCATTGATGAACGTTCAAAATCAGACATTGATGGATGGAAAGTGTTCATGCCCATGAAAAGTGGAATAGAATCAATCAGACCTGTGCCAAAACACTTATGCGCACGTGAGCTTGTGTAACCAGAAACTTTGGTCTGCTGCTAAATGCTGCATGAAGTAAGGCGGAGCAGTTTGAATGGAATGTGTGTTTTCCCCCAAAGGGAAAAAAGAACTTGGTGAAGGTATAGAGCCCTGTGCAGCAGACTCTGAAAGTTTCATGCATCGAAGTGAATTCAAAGTTGCCGGTAGGTTACTTTTGGTTATTCGAGATTCAGGAAAATTCAAAAATTCATCAAGTTGTTTTGCCTGTATTCATATGCCAAAGATATTGACTTGACTTGGAAATAGCCTGAGGGTGGTGAAGGTTTACATTTTGTTTGAACAAACAATTGGACAACTACATTACAAGAATTAAATCCTATCAAATACTTCATGATAATGTCAATAATAGCAATATTTTGAATAATTAAAGAAGGTTTTGAAAGGAAATTTGGTTAATAAGATGTTGCCAGTGTGAAAGCAGCCAGGGGTGCCAAGTTTACCTTGGGAAATTAGGTTGCAAATTCCTGCCAAATCCGGCTATTTTTAAACCGTTGCCGCAAGTTGATTTCTTCTTTGTTAGGTTAAAGGTTTGGCGTATTGCATAAATTATGTTTGACTGAAATGCTTGTACTAAAATATTTTATATTGTAAAACTGTGTTAAGATTTTAAGATTTGTAATCACTGTTTATATGGAGTTTTTAATTTTGCATAACAGTGACTTTAAAATATGAATTTTAGGTATGGGAATGGCATATGGTGGAGAGAGTGGGAAAATAAGAGATGAGAAAAGACTATAAACTATGCAGATGCTTTAAAAACATTTAGATTCACCTCATTCATTTTTTTTTTTTTTTTTTGTTTAAGAACCTTTCAGTCAAATATTTCGCTCTTAGTGTAAGAACCTTTAGCGCAATGGAATGGTTCTAACAATGTTAGAAGTTCTTCATGGAACAATCAACGCAAATAAATAACCTTCATTTTTTTAAAGAGTGAAAAGTTCTTTGCACCGTTTACGTGTTCAAAGTCATATCCTTCATTCTGCTGATATGAATAATAACTTTCATCTTCCCTATTAAAGGGAATCCGTCCAGAATACAAAGAGCTTTTGAACCGGACTACAGACAAAATGAGAAAGAAGCAACCAAAAGCATCATCAAACTTCACGAAGAAGATGACGTTTCAAGAGAAACGAAGTGACTTGCTGAAAGTTTTTGCTGATTTAGGCTCTGTTACATTGAGCCTTTTGTTAATCGCATTTATGGCTATAATGGATCATAAATTCACATGCCCATGTAGAAATGATCAGAATACCTCGCTAACAATGTCCATCTTCATTGGACCTGCTTTTTTCTCTTTTGTCCTAATGTTCCACCTCCTAAGGCCCCTTAGATATGGATGGTTTCGTTGCCCTGAAGGAGTGAAAGATGACGCTCAGCAGAACTGGCCCAAAGCTCTCATATCCTGTCTGGTTCCACCTGTAATGTGGATCTTCATCTTGTTACTTGATGGTGATTATTTTGTCTGTGCCATGACGGACTGGAAGGGAGTTTATGAGTTTGATAATGACCTCAACAAGTCTTGGTGTAAACCTACTGAAGGGATCCGAAATGAGACGGAGCTACGAGATTTGACTCGAAAATATATTCATCAATCATGGGTAAATATCATATACTGTATGAGCTTTTCTGTCACTGTAATATCATAACAGAAATATTAAATTAGTCTTTTCTTGGCCTCACAATATGTCAGAAAGAAAAGGGAAAATGACACAAATTGTATCTGACTTATACATATTCAACTAATGTTTTGTTTTTTCTTTCAGTATTCAGGTTATGTCTTGATCTCTGTCTTCAGTACCTTGTCGCTTGCTGTTGTGGGTTTTTATGACTGCTGCATTAGCGGAAAATGTGACCTCTGCCCAATTCGTCTTTTGTTGTTCTTCAGACGAAAAGAGAGATACATTGAAGGAAATGGACAGGATGATATAGAGCTCAGTCCCACCTCCTCCACCACCACACACCCACTTATTCCTTTGTCAATATAATAACAGCTGAATAAACAGCTGAATTTTCAAGGGGTGTACAGTCGTACACAAGAAGGGGTCGTTCACACAGAAAATCTTTTTGCCTTCCACTGCGCTGCAGTTCCATTGTTTTTTCTTTGTAAACATGTGCTGGATGGAAGTCTTTGACTTTTAGGGTGCTTCACAAACAGAAGGCTGCATCCTTGTGAGGCTCCAGTCCTTCTGAGGCTTCTAGGCTCAATTCCTCATCAGCACTAAATGCTGGAATGAGACTATTTAAACTTCATTTTGGAAAAATACTTTGTATTAAAATCTTTATATTAACTGGCTTTCTGTTAACGCAGAACAGTGAATGACAACCATCTGCGATCTCCCAGTGGCGAGTGATTAATTTCGATTAATTTATACCAAAAAAAGATAACGTGTATGACATCATCTCCAAAAATATGATTTTTGTCTCACATTTTATAATGAATGTAGGCAAGTTCAGTGCAGACTCGTTTTCCTTCAGTTCTTTTTTTTTTTTGTGAATTGAAATGTGTGCAAAGGATTATGGGTGATTGAAGGCTCATTCAAAATGAGCTGAATGAAGGATGTGAAGCAAAAGCTGCCTTCCAAGGATCCTTCAAATTAAGACAGACTGACGACGTGGCAGCCTTACTAAGATACAGCCTTCTGTTTTCAAAATAATAGAGGTCTCAACAATTTGCTGGGTTTTTCCCATTCCACTGCTGTGGTTCTTTGTAAACATGCGCTGGACTCACGTATGAGCGCTTTCTTGGAACGTGTTTTTGTCTTGAGACAGTTTTTCTTTCTTTCTTTTTTTCTTTCTTTCATTCTTCCTTTCATCCCCCCCCCCCCCCCCCCCCCCCCCCCCCCCCCCCCCCCCCCCCCCCCCCCCCCCCCTCTCTCTCTCTCTCTCTCTCTCTCTCTCTCTCTCTGCACTGCATCCAGGGCTATTTCTGACTATTTTGCACTAGAAGATCTAGACTAGAAGATTCCTATCGGCACCCCTTTCCCCATCTTAAAATTCTGCCATTAATTACTCACCCTCATGTCATTCCACACCTAGAAGATCTTCGTTCATCACACAAATTAAGATATTTTGATGAAATCAGAGGGTTTCTGAACCACAGGAAGCAACGTCACTGCACATTTTGAGGTCCAGAAAGGTGGTAAAAACATAGTCAAAATAGTCAGCGTGACTACAGTGGTTCAAGCTTAATGTTATGAAGTGATGAGAATACTTTATGTGTTCAAAAACAAAATAAAAATAATAACTTTATTTAACAATGTGGATTTTAACTATTTAGCAGTGAATGTGTTATGTATTTCTTGTATTTTCTCTAAGAAATACACGAGAGTCAGGAGTGAGCATCAACAGGTGCTTGCGTGTTTTATTTCTGTGTAATACACGATCTCTCGTTCGTATTCACTATAGAACACAGGGAGGGTAAGGAAAAACAGAAGGGTCAATTCGCATGACGTAAATACACAACAGAATGCAGTGCAGCTCTTCCGTGTTCTACATCCGAACGGCGACTCACACAGCGTCATGCTGCTCACGTGTTACAGCCAATACTGAGTCAGCGCTTTGCCATAGAACACAGAAGCGCTGAACTGCGTTCACTACGTCAACTCATGACAACAGTTCAAATTGTTAAATAAAGTCGTTATTTTTGTTTTGTTTTTGTACACAGAATGTTTTGTCGTCACTTCATAACATTAAGGTTGAACCACTGCAGTCACGCTGACTATTTTGACGATGCTTTTACTAACTATCTGGACCTCAAAATGTGCAGTGACGTTGCGGTCAATGTATGTTTCAGAAACCCTCGGATTTCATCAAAAATAGGTCTTACGGTACTTAAGGGTAAGTAATTAATGACAGAAATTTCATTTTTGGGTTAACTAACCCTTTAAACACTCAAAACGAAGCCCACATAGCAAAGTTTTTAAGCCTTGATTTGATACTTTTTACAAAGTATATAAATGTCTTTTCCAACTAATGTACATTAATGATTTTTTCTTTTCACACCAAAGAAACCCTGTACTGTGAATGACCTCTAACTCTTTGAGGTTATTCGACCTCGTCTACTCTCACATACTGTGTGTACTGACTCAAAATATTTCATGGGTCTAAAGGCAAAGACAAATTACTAGTGAGTAGTGAGCTTATAAACAGTATTTTTTTTTTATAAAATGTATGCATTTCTCTTCTCTTTATTATAGTAAGGGAAACATATAACATATATCATACAGTATATATCATTGAATATCACAGCATGAAATATTTCTATTGTTACTTCCTAAAACAGAAATGACCCTTCACAAGCAGTTTGACTGACAGGTGACCCGACCAATCATAACCCTGAATCTGCCATTTTGTCTGACAAAGCAGTCGGGAGTTAGAAGATTATCGCTGGTGAAAAATTGTGTGTACTCACATCTTTCCGCACTCACAACATTCCTTCTGATGTTCAATCATGCATATTTGATGCTATAAATGAACTAGTATGAAGAGATGGTCGGTTTACGAGCCACTTGAAGGAGCTACAGTGATCTGTCACGACACAAAGAGCCACTATACAGTATTTATTGTTTAAATAAATATGAAACTGTTTCATATGTCTGTCATCACGTTGTCAGTGTCCTCTTTGCTCCGTGATGTATTTTTCACCTCGTGAGAACATGATGTGTGGCGTGAGAGCGCATGGCTTGTCGGACATAGCAACAGTAACTAAAGGAGGCGGGACTTTGCGAAGGGTCATTTAAGTTCACTGAACACTAAACAGCCTATAACATGCTTCCTGTTTATTTCAAGAAAGAGAAAAAAATGACAAACCAGCATTTTACCTAACCAATATTGTATTTTTTTTTTTTTTTTTTTTTTTTGTTTTTTTTTTTTTTTTTTTTTTTACACATGCAAAAAAAAAAAACCTGACCCACCCAGCAATGATGAAAAAAAAAAAAAAAAAACCTTAAAAAAAAAAAAAAAAAAAAAAAAAAAAAAAAAAAAAAAAAATATATATATATATATATATATAAAAACGAATTGTCTAATTGGACTTTTGACTCAAAACCTTATTGACATTGTGACAAAGACCCAGTGTTACAACAAGCACTCTGCACTACATGAAATAGAAATATATATGTAATGTGTGAATATGTTGTGTAAGACACAAGTTCCCAAATAAAGAAAGTTGACTGATTTCTGTTGATGATCTTGTTGCTTTTCAGTAAGTTTTGTTGTCTGTGAATATATCTATCTATCTATCTATCTATCTATCTATCTATCTATCTATCTATCTATCTATCTATCTATCTATCTATCTATCTATCTATATATATATATATATATATATATATATATATATATATATTACATAAATGCGTGGGCTACCTATAAAAAGTAACCCAATATTATTAGTATTGTTGAACTTACCCTTGTCACCACTGGGGGCGCTGCATGTCTTTTGTATATACTTTTGTTTTGAACCAGTGAACCATGAAATGTTTCCCCTGATTCACAGCCTGTTCAAATTATTCTTTTTTGGTTTGTTTTTTCATTGCAGTTCACTAAGTGTTTTACGGTAATAATGTGATTTAGCAGATTACACTAACATCTCAAAGACTAAATCTTGAAACTGATGTTGAATGTTCAACAGATGGCTTTGTGAGAGAGTAGGAGAGCTGGGTAAGCATTTTAACACTTTATATTGCCTATGTAACATTTACAGTACACAGTGTTTAAAACAGCATTTCAGTATCTGCAAAAGTTAGTTTACAAGTAAACCAGAGAATACAATTTCACATTGAGGCAAATGGAAACCTGGGGAAACGACCAGTTGTTCAGTAAGGTGCATTAAACAAAACATATAAAAAATTTATTTAAAAATATTAACAGTGCCAGGATTGTCAAAATTCAGCTTGTATTGCGTTGCAACCATATTTTTGCCATTCATTTCAGTTTTATATAGTTATGAGTTTATGTAACCTTTGCAGTTGTTCATTGTGAGAAGCCAATAATATCATCTAATGTCCTTTAATTTTATAACATGAATTTATCAGAGATTTAGTGTAAATATCTGCTATATGACATGTGCATTGATATGAGATAATGCTGTTTGTTTTCATTTTGTTGGACAAACAAGATTTCATTTACTTCTGATAAATTTCATAGAGTTTAGTTCAATGGAGCATGTCTGCATTACTGAAAGAAAGGAGTTGGCTCCCATTCGCATGATTAGTTTCCTTTGTCCTCTTGTCATTGTTCCTTGTCTCATGTTCATGAACAATGACCTTGTCAATAGGTAATCATAAAGAACCTAAATTGCTGTAGGATATGAGTTCTGCTGTTACACATTGTTCGGTGAAGATATATTAATGATCATTTCTGTTTTAAAAGGTCTCAGTCCTTCAGTGGGTCTAAAGTAAGCCGTGATCTTTAAAGTGGGCAGTTTCACATTGTTCATGAGAAAGGATGTTTCTCGAGTTGTTTTCGAGCAATCCAGAAAACGCAGAAAGAAAAACAAGTTCTTTCAGTGCAATGCATTTTAGCTTTGCATTAATTGGACTGCAAAAGTTGATGGATCGGGAATTTTCTTGCCCATGTTCTCCTGGTTTTAACGCGATACTGATCAGCTTCATCTTTCTTGGACCTGCTCTTTTGGCTCTGACTATGATGATGTTCATTCAAAGGCCTTGTAGAAATTCTTCTCATTGTGCCGGACCCTTTTTACTTTGTCTGATTCCACCTTCATTGTGGATGTTTCTGTTGTTGTTTGAGGGTGAATATGTCGCTTGTGGCTTGGCACACTGGGAAGGAGATTACGTCTTGGATGAAGAACTCCAGTTTAAATGGTGCAAACCCACCGAAGACGCCAGAAAGAATGCAACAGACCTGCGAGAACTGACCGAAAAAATTACCTTCTACTCAAGGGTAATTATACTCTGGTTTTATATAAAAAATATATATATATATAACTTTATAGACTTAATATTTATTTACATATTTAAAAAATGTATATATGTTTTTGTGTTTTATTAGTTTTCAGCTTTAGTTCTCCTCACATTCCTCAGTGTTGTTATCACTGCTGCTGTAAGCTGTTGGGATTGTAGAACAAGATATCTGGAGCATCAGGGAAAGCAGAATAAACCAACACACCTATCAGAGTCCTCCATCTACGGCTCAGAGGTTGAACTGCAGCGGTCTGCCTGAACGCATCCAGCTGATCTACACACAAATGCTCATTATCTGGATTCCCTGTGTATTTGTATTTGATAAATTGCTTACAAATGCATGTGGCTTATTTTTCCTTTGCTGCGCTGTCTTGATATAACTATACACTTTCAATTAAAATGGACCTCCTGCCTACATTAAATAAAACATATGATAATCATGTGGATGTGAAATTTAATAATTGATTTTATAAATACATTGACTTGCTAAATTGCTTAAAATGCAGTTTAATGGTATGTTTTTTTCTAAGTGTAAAAAAAACTGAAACTAGAACAATTTTTACAATCGTTTATTGTCAGTAAATCAGTCCAGTGACTAAACGGTCAACTTCATTTTGTTTCTCTTAGTAGGATGAAAATAACCTGCGATTCAAAATGATTAAATTATGCAGAAAGCGATCAAAGAACCATCCCTTTACAATCGCTAGAGCTGTCAATAAAGCAGCAGTGGTGTATATAGTACTTGAATGTTGAGTATTTGTAAAATATAAACACATGTTTTTTTTTTTTATCCAGAAAAGTCATCACTACAGTGGTTCAACCTGCTTTAGGACCTATATGTACTATTTACATGCTAACATGAGAAGTCTGTTTTGGGCCAATCATAAAGTTCTTATGGAGATGACATGATTACTCCACTCTGTTTACAGTAAGCTCACGCTTGAGCCAAGCCTTCTTTTTCATAAGAGCTGCGGCTCTACAGTTGGATACCATCTCGTGTTTTTAAGATGATGATGTGTAAAGGGTCTCTTACCAGTAAAAAGCCAGAACGCCGTTGCTTGTGTGAACAGCAAATTTATGTATTTACCAGTAAAGTCATTCTGGTAATTTTACGATAATTTACCGGGATTGCCTTGTGGAAGGGGCTAATAACACATTTTGGAAGAAGGATTGATGACGTATTGGATTAAATCTAGTTAAATTTAAACAAAAAAAAAAAAAAGTTAAATAGTGAACCTCTAATAAAAAGTTAGGAACCTTCTTAAGGAATTCTAGTTTCTATATTTTATGTATAGGCTATTATGTATGTATGTATTTGTGTATAACTGAAATTGTTGATATAATGGAATATTAAGATTGTGTGTTATTGTGAAGATATATAATTGTATCAAGATTTATCCATTTCTGCAAATGTGCTCATACTTAACTTACACTGTAAAAAAATTGTGAAAACTGACTATTACATATTAACTCTTTAATTGACTTTCAAATAATTATATCCATTCAAAAATATGCATTTATTTGAACAATTTAAAATTTCACCCAACATATTTAATAGTTCCCTTTGGAAAGGGAACTTCGAGTTGCGTCATAGCGCTAGGGGAACCGCCTCTGCGGGGACCGGTGCCTGAAACTAATATCCAATCTCGTCAATACCAACTTGACCGGCGGCGGTCCATGACGTCATATCGATGCGCCCCCCGTGTATATAACGGGCGCTCAGATAACACGTCATCCTCTTTTCGTCTTCAGGGACTGTATGTTTGAAACACTATCGTGGCGTTATGAAATGCACATGCAAACTAAGGGTGTGGATCCGTGTCACTTGTTATCTGACACCAGATGCACACTCTCTGCATGAAGAGCGCGCACGGGCAGTTCTCGAGGGAGCTGCTGGTGCAAACTGTGAATGTTCCATTCTCGTCTGGGTCTCTTCCCGAGGGAAGAGAGTTCAGCATCTGCGCCTGGTGGTTCAGGTCCCACTCGCGCTGAGGCAGAGCGGAGACTCAGATCATAGGGCGTTCAGATTGAGCTCGCCGAACAGTTGAGAGGGGTGTGACCGCTCGCGCGATTCGGCGGAGAAGGAGCGGCTGGGAGAGGATGCGCTGTTTTCTGCATCTGCAGTCCAGCGGTGAGTGCTCTTCCAACCGAGCAGGAGATGGCTGGAGAGGGTGAGTGAATACGTTTTTCTCTCAGCCACCCTGAGTCACATATGCTGAGCTGTTGATTATGGAACGCGCTGCAGGCAGATTACAGTTTCCATGGCAGCGCGTCAGGAGAGGGGCCGCGCGCATTCAATGAATGACGATCGGTTTCTCCCTGGCCATATTTCTACAGCTCTGGTGAGCTTTCCATGCTTTCCTAAATACTGAGATTGAGGGGGCATGGAAGAACCCATATCCTGTATTCCTTAAATATTCCTTATACGTGTATGTATTATAGGCTATAGGGTGGTATGTGTTATGGAGTTAGCTCGCCACCCTGTGGCCGCAGGATGAACTGTTTGGCTAAGTAATATGATACATTTTCATTTACTCATATGTAAATACTGAAGTATTTCTCTTTAGACCTCGGTTCCCTGTTCGGGTTTATTTTGGAAAGAATATGGTTACGTATTGATGCTGGAAGTAGCCAACTAATGATAATATTTATTGTTTGGCACTTCCTGCATGGATACAGCTCAAACTTTGCCATCTAGGGTCCTAAAGTGACATTTCCCTTAGATGGCAGGGCATACGTGGCAGCGGGTCAGACTGGTGCTTCTCTGCACACGATGACTGTGTGGCAGGTGCACCAGGCTGTCCTGCAGAGGTAGAGGGTTGGAATGATTTACCCTCTATGTTCTCTGTAAGCCGCAGTTTCTACATCAGGCCAGGGCTTGGCCTACGACATTAATTCTGATGGCCCGCCGTTGGCGTGATAATGAGACTCTCTTTCAGGCTGTAAGGGCGGTAGGATCCACGTTTCCATGGTGGAGACTGCCACCCTGTGGCCGCAGGTTGAATTGGCTATGGGAAATTACTATGTATTTCTCAGAGTGTAGCGCTCCCTGTTTAGGAGGCTGGCAGAGATTTTGTGCGTATGTATGTGTATGTATATATACATATACGCATGAGGGGTGCGTGTGTGTGTGTATATACATATATGGATATATATGCAGTTACATTACAAGTAAGCAGGGCTATTTGTATATAGGTTCCCTTTTTCAGTAAAGGAGTGCAGTTATATACTTATTAGTCCCCTGAGGTCCCCTGTGTGTGGTCAGTGAGTTGGCCTTCCCACTTGTGTGTGGTTAAGGCTGCTTCTGTGTGTAGGCAGGCCCTCTTGAATATTCAAGACAGGCCGCCTTCACAGCAACCTCGAGGTAGGTTGGTCTTGTGCAGTTAGACAAACTGATACAATACGTTGACTTCAGGAATGCGGAGTCCAGTACGGCCCGCGGGCCGCCTGATGTGTCCTATCGAGGCATTTCCTCTCTGTCTGAGGAAGAGAGTCAGTGGGGTTGGCCGCACTGTGGGTGAGCCCCAGCGTTTCAGGCCATCAACGACTAGTAGTCTTGTTGTCAGGTAAGCTGGCCTAAGCAGGCCGCCCTGTATGCTAATATGCTTCCCTGTGGGCGAGCCCAGGATTGCAGGCATTGGATAGCTGCTAGTCTAAAGCTATCAGGTAAGCTGACCTTAGTAGGCCGCCCTGTATGCTAACATGCCTCCCTGTGGGCGAGCCCCAGGGCTGCAGACTATCCACGACTAGTAGTCTTGCTGTCAGGTGAGCTGGCCTTAGCAGGCCGCCCTGTGCTAGCGGGCCTCCCTGTGGGCGAGCCCCAGGGTTGCAGGCATTGGATAGCTGGTTAGTTTGAAGCTATCGGGTAAGCTGGCCTTGGCAGGCTGCTCTGTGTGCTGACATGCCTCCCTGTGGGGGAGCCCCAGGGCTGCAGACTATCCACGACTAGTAGTCTTGCTGTCAGGTGAGCTGGCCTTAGCAGGCCGCCCTGTGTGCTAGTGGGCCTCCCTGTGGGCGAGCCCCAGGGTTGCAGGCCCTAGACAACTAGTAGTCTCTCTGTCAGGCGAGCTGGCCTTAGCAGGCCGCCCTGTATGCTAATATGCCTCCCTGTGGGGGAGCCTCAGTGGTGCAGGTTATCAGATGGCACAACTAGTAGTCTGGCTATCAGGTGAGCTGGCCTTAGCAGGCCGCCCTGTATGCTAATATGCCTCCCTGTGGGCGAGCCCAGGGTTGCAGGCATTGGATAGCTGCTAGTCTAAAGCTATCAGGTAAGCTGGCCTTAGCAGGTCGCCCGGTATGCTAATATGCCTCCCTGTGGGGGAGCCTCAGTGGTGCAGGTTATCAGATGGCACAACTAGTAGTCTGGCTATCAGGTGAGCTGGCCTTAGCAGGCCGCCCTGTATGCTAATATGCCTCCCTGTGGGCGAGCCCAGGGTTACAGGCATTGGATATCTGGTTGGTCTAAGCTATCAGGTAAGCTGGCCTTAGCAGGCCTCCCTGTGGGCGAGCCCCAGGATTGCAGGCCCTAGATATCTAGTAACCATACTGTCAGGTGAGCTGGCCTTTGCAGGCCATCCTGTATGCTAATATGCCTCCCTGTGGGCGAGCCCAGGGTTGCAGGCACTGGATAGCTGGATAGTCTGAAGCTATCGGGTAAGCTGGCCTTGGCAGGCCGCTCTGTGTGCTACAGGCCTCCTTGTGGGTGAGCCCCAGCACTGTAGGCCTCGGACAACTAGTCTGTCTCGCTGTCAGGTGAGCTGGCCTTAGCAGGCCGCCCTGTGTGCTAACGGGCCTCCCTGTGGGCGAGCCCCAGGGTTGCAGGCCCTAGATGACTAGTAGTCTCGCTGTCAGGCGAGCTGGCCTTAGTAGGCCGCCCTGTGTTCTAGCGGGCCTCCCTGTGGGCGAGCCCAAGGGTTGCAGGCCCTAGACAGCCGGCTACCAGTTAGCCGACCACTGTGGTCTGTCTGAAGTGAGCCCCAGTGGCTGGGTATCGGTGAGCATGTACTTACAATGGCACTAAGCTCCCTGAGTCTGGTCAGTGGCAGAAGGCTTCCCTTAAGGCCTCCCCACTTAAATCAGCCCGTGGGCACTCCCCTTGTGAGGGTCCCCTTTAGAGTGCACGGCCTCCATGGCACCGAGGTGCTTGGCGGATCGTAGGATTGAGCAGAATAACTCCCCTCATTTGTTAGGGTCGATAGCACTTCGCTGAGTTCTGCTCTCCAGGATGCCCGTCTCTAAAATCCGGTCTGAGTTGGTCTACTGCCTTTCTGCAGTCCCTCTTTCTGGATGTCTCTTGGTGAGACTTCTGTTTGGAGGTGCTGTTTCTGAGGAAACAGTCAGGTTGTTGGCAGACTAGGCTACTAGCACAGCTAGAGGCCGGTTCAGCCTCCCTGGTGGCATTCAGGGTTGACTTCGTTCTCCTGAGAAGTGACTGGCCGGGCCGCCTTCGGGCCCCAGGCCACGTTCCCTCAAAGGGACCCCTTCTGTCGAAGTGGTTGGTCCCAGGCATTGGTGCGGCCTTGGCAGGTCTCCACACATGAGATATGGAAGGTGCTTTGAGGCTTGACGCTGAGGGTTGGAAATGGGAGCGCTGTCACTGACAGCCCAGCTATGGCCTTAGGCGGTGTGCAATTCCCTCGTGAACGTCCCTGGGTAGTGCACGGCCTCCATGGCACTGGTAAAACAGATGCCATGTAGATCCTAGGATCGAGCAGAGAACTCCCCTTGCTTGTTAGGGTCAATAGCTCTTCGCTGAGTTCTGCTCTCCAGGATGACTGTCTCTAATCCGGTCTGAGTTGGTCTACTGCCTTTCTGCTGTCCCTCTTTCTGGATGTCTCTGGGTGAGACTGTTTGAGACGCTGTTTCGGAAGAAACAGTCAGGCTATTGGCAGACTAGGCTACTAGCACAGCTAGAGGCCAGGTCAGTCTCCATCACGGCCGTGGGCTATGTATAACTCCCCTCGTAAGGTTGAGCAAGGTGACTACCCTCGCTTGCAAGGGTCAGTAGCACTTCGCTGAGTCCTGCTCTCCAGGATGCCCGTCTCTAAGATTCGTTGTTTGAGTTGGTTACTGCCTTTCTGCAGTCCCTCTTTCCGGATGTCTCTTAGTGAGACTCCTGTTTGAGACGCTGTTTCCAAGGAAACAGACAGGTGTTTGGCAGACTAGGCTACTAGCACAGCTAGAGGCCGGGTCAGCCTCCCTGGTGGCATTCAGGGTAGACTTCGTTCCCCTGAGAAGTGATTGGCTGGGTTGCCTGCGGGCCCCAGGCCACACTCCCTCAAGGGACCCCTTCTGAGGAAGTTTTTGGTCCCAGGCCTTGGTGCGGCCTTGGCAGGTCTCCATATGGGCGTAGAGGCCGCCTTAAGGCTTAGTGTCGAGGTGTTGACCGCTGGGAGCGCTGTCACTGACAGCCCAGTGGGACCCTGGGGGTCTGGCATTTCATTTGCCTGATTCTGACAGTGTCACTGCCATAACTTGGCATGCACTCCCCTCAGCATGGTGGCGTGGGTATTTCGTTCCCCTAGCGCTATGACGCAACTCGAAGTTCCCTTTCGAAAGGGAACGTCTCCGGTTATGTATGTAACCATAGTTCCCTGAGAACAGGGAACGAGACGTTGCGTCTCCCTGCCATGCCTCTGGGCCCGCCTGCTTACAGTCCCTTCAGACGATAAGCGGATGACGTGTTATCTGAGCGCCCCTTATATACACATGGGGCGCATCGATATGACGTCATGGGCTGCCGCCGGTCAAGTTGGTATTGACGAGATTGGATATTAGTTTCAGACACCGGTCCCCGCAGAGGCGGTTCCCCTAGCGCTATGATGCAACGTCTCGTTCCCTGTTCTAAGGGAACTATGGTTACATACGTAACCTGAGACGTTTTCCGTCAATCTATCTGTCAGAGATCGGTCAGGCTCTGCAGTCCACCAACCACACCACTCATCATCACCGGAGTATTAATCACCCACACCTGAAGTTCATCACCTCATCACTAGCAATACTTATAAGCACACACTTCACCTCTGCACTTCGTCTGGTCTCGACTTCGGTTAAGGACTCTATACCTGGGCTACATACCATGTTATGTTCCAGCGTGGTTACCCTGGGTTTCTTTTCCATTGTCGTCTTTCTGTGTCTCCAGTCATCATCTCTCCCAGGAATCCTCCTTCACTTCCACCCCGGATGCGAAGTGTGTGCCCTGTACCTCACCATCATCAGCTCATCCATTCATCTGTTTAACAGAAGGACTGTCAGTATATCGTTCCATCTCCTCATACTCAATTACATTCCAACTTACCTGTGTCTGTGGATCCCGTGTTGTTCAATAAACCTGTTTCATTGATATACTTCTCTGTGAGTCTGTGTTCCGTTACACTATCAAGTTGAAGTGAAAATTCTGTTGGCTGAATAAGTCCTACATCCAAGAAACTGTATACACGTGCACAAAATGCATTTGAGGAAAACCATAATGGAGAATTCAAATGTGGATGCTCGAATAAGACAGAAACAAATACTCCCAACAGAAGACACATATTCATCATAATAAGTTTCAAGACGTTATGGTGAGTATTGAGTGAGGACCCGGTATAAAGTAACAGCGTCAGGCATTTTGTAGGCAATTGCGAGTAATGCATTCACTGGTTTCATGATCCTGTTTTCCTGGTTAGTGTCCCTACTACCCTATGATTGGTCCAAATACATTTTTTACTTGCGATTCTACAAAATGCCTTACTATGTGCGGGGTTCTAAAGCAGGTTGAACCACTGTAGTTACGTTGACTAATTTGACTGTCTTTACTTTTATGGACCTTGAATGTGGTAATTACGTTGAGGAAAGAAAAAAAAACTCATGGATTTCATTAAAAATATCTTAATTTGTGTTCCAAAGATGAACGAAGGTCTTACGGGTTTGGAAGGTGAGTTGTGAGGAATTAATAACAGAAATTTCATTTTTGGGTGAACTAACCCTTCAATTAGATTCTTATTGTAAAAAAACCCCTCTCCTTCCCTTTTCCCTTCCTACTCTATGGGAGCAATGTATGAAACTTGTATTGTGAGCAATTCCTGTGTCTATTTGCCAATTCATGATGAATCGCTTGTTTGTATTCCTCACTTGTAAGTCGCTTTGGATAAAAGCGTCTGCTAAATGACTAAATGTAAATGATTGGATTCTGTTTGTGGGCACTTACCTAAAGCTAAAAGAAGTTTTGTGCATCTAAAAAATGCTTTTGTCTTTCTTTTTGATCTGAATATTATGCGTAAAATACACTTTAGCTTTGCCAGAGATTTGTCCCTCCAACTAGAATGCAACTGAATGCTTCAAGCGCCTCTATGCTTGGAAAAATTATTTTTAAATAGGAAATGACAGAATACAGCTGGTCTATTTGCACAGGATTAGCATTATCTGAGGTAATTTTCCTGGACCTTTTTACAGATGTTAAAAATTCGTTGTAATCTTTACTGACATTGTCCGTAATGATTTCTGAGCTGGCACATTCGCATGGGCCTAAAATCACTGAGAAGCTCTGGTAATAATTACTTTAACCCACCTCTCCATGTAAAGCTAATCCTGTCCAAATAGGGCTTTACATGTTTTAAGGGTGAGTAATTAATGACAGAATTTTCATTTTGGGGTGAACTAACCCTTTAAGGACTAGCTGACTTCATCTGCTGTTTTTGTTATTGGGATTTGAGGGTTTGATTGATGTCCCATTTTCATGCCCATATAAAACTCCTTAGAAGTGCAGTACTATTGCAACTTATGTACCTCCTTGTTTTACTTTTATGTTAATGTTCTCTTGACAAGACCTTTAAAAACACCTGTGTGTTGTTGTAAGATATATCTTCAGAACATGCAAAGAAAAAAAAACTAATAATTTGTCTTTTTCTTAAATATTTTTTATTGTCTGATTGATCCCACTTTATATTAGGTGACATTAACTACTATGCACTTACATCAAGAAATAAGTACAATGCCCTTATTGTATTCGTATTGTATTGCAAAACACTTGCTGCTATTGAGGTGGGATTCGAGTAAGGTTAAGGACAGGTTTGGTGGAATGGGTAGGTTTAAGGATGGGTTAAGGTGTAAGGGATGGGTCGACAGTGTAATTTGTATATGTAATTACATGCAAGTAATTTTAAAAAATATATAAGTACAATGTAAAAACATTTATGTACACAGTAAGTGCATTATATCAAATGATTAATATAAATGTTAGTAGTTAAGGCCACCTAATATTAAGTGGGAGCGTCTGATTTCACCTGTGGTTTAGGTACTGCTCTTGCTCTATATGATGGTGATTATTTTGCCTGCAGTGTTACAGAATAGAATGGAGTGTATGTTTATGATGATGAGCTGCCAACAAAACTCACTGGAGAGGATGTAAACAGAGAAACTCAACTATGAGACTCATGATTGTGGTGTCAAAGGCAAATGTTAAAAACTGCAGTTTGTCTTACATTTTTAATATTAAAGAAAAGGTTGTATAACGATTTATTTTAATCTGTTTTACCAACTGTACTGCACATGAAAGCTAATCATGTTACTGTTTTTATATAGTAAGAGTCCATGAGCTATTTAAACATCAATATAAACCCATTAACAGTTAACTGAGCTGATAAATTATCAGTTATAGTCATAATATAGATGTAATTTTCTATTAATTTATCTGCCTTTTTTTCATAGATCGCAAGCTATTGTCTACTCATTGTCTTCAGCAGTATAACTGCTTGTTCATTGTGATTGTCTACGATGTCTGTGCGGCTGTGGAAAATTGACCAATAAAGATCGTTTAGGGGATAGAACTTTCTCGAAATCCAGAACCTTAAGAACAAGTTATTTATGGTTGTGCTGGAGTCATTGCTGTCTAACTGTATGCAACAATACAAATATATATATATATATATATCTCATCTCAGGCAAACATTCTTACATAACAAAATGGGTTTACTTCATAGCATTTTTATCTAGATTCTGGTTATTGTGAACAGCAACAGCAATCAAATTCACTTTGGAAGATGCTTTGTCGTTGCGGATGTGCCTAAGCCTTGTCATCCTTCGGAACAGGTTCTCTTTTACAGACATGCAAAAATTCAAAACTTCAATGCCAGTTTCTAATTTCAAAGTACTCACTGAGCATAATCATCACGAAAAATGACACATTCAACATTTTCCTAAGTGTTCAAGCTTAATTTGAAGTTTCAGATTTCTGCTTTTGTGGACTTTTTAGTATCTCATAGTCAAAAAATAATCAAAAAAGATTATTTTATTAGAGGCTAAAGCAGGTTTCATATTCATTTATAATCATTTCAGTAGGGTTTAAAAGTTCTTCGCTGCAGATCTCAAGTACTTTGATAACAAAATGGTGATATGAATCCACTAATCCACACGTCTTTTATGTTTTATCTACGCCTGTGTCACCTGTGAGTAATCTAGCCAGTAATCCAGTGAAAGAGTTGTCCGACTCAAGTCTCCAGGAGTTCTCCAGAAACTTTTGTGAGTATTTAAAGGCAGCAGGGGGCACTGAAAGTTCCTGTCAAACTAAATCCCAGTCACAACCAGCCCGTGTACATGGGAACATGAAACCATACTTAGAATGCAAGAGATTAGAAGCACAATTTAAAATCTTGGTGGGGAACACTTTGTCCATGCCGTTTTGTCATAGGCCTGTATCATACCAGATGTTTCGTCCATGTGAAGTAATGCGAGTCTTGATGTGTGTCTGATTCGCTAACAAATTACTTTTTTGAGCCTATTCTGTTTAAAAAGATAAGCAAAACACTTGCACTCTCGCTCGTAGCTATTTGATTTGGACTCACTATGAATTGTTCAGAGCAGTTACTGATTTCACAACTGACACTTCACTAAAGTCGTTTTCAAGTGTGTCCGATTTGAAGTAAACCACCACTTGTTCCTGTGGGTTATTTTCAAATTACTGCTGGCTATTCTAATAATTAATTTTGCATATCAGAAATATTGCGCCATCATTCTGTTCATGTACCGTTTTACACTTTGAATAAAACGTTTGTTTTCAAGATGTTCTTTGAGATCACTTCAGCAATCAGTTACAGTTGTCACCAGCAGGGGTTAACTGAACCATGCCAACCAGTAAAATATTGATCTCTAATCAATTATTTAACAATGTTTATTACCATTAGAAGTCTCACTCACCTCTGTGATTATTCCCACCATTTTTAGGCTTCAGTTCAAAAGCAGCGGGTTTGAATCTCACTACTAACTCGAGTAATTACAGTGCAGGAGTCACTGTGAAACATTTGGCTGCCAGTCGGCTCTCAAAGTGGCTTGTAATCAGCCGAGAGTAGAAGCAGTGAAGAAAACCTCTTCCTTTCCCCCTCAAACACCGTTAATTTTTCTTAATCACTGTAATTACTGTTTAGAAAAAGGCTTTGATTAAATTAGAACAGGGAACTTCACCTTCTGTTTTAGGACGCAACTAATTAGGACGTAGTTACATGGGGGGAAAGGGAATGTTTCTGGTACTCTAAAATGAATATTCATCATGCATGTTTCGAAATGATTCAAGCATTGTGACTATTTCTATATCCCATTTAATTTCCCATATTTGTGCCTTTTATTTTCAATATAATGTACATGATGCCGTCATCATCATCATCTCTCTATTTTTTGGCTATAACTGTATATCTATATAATGAGCAGCAGGTGCGTTGCATCTTTAGGTTTTCGCTGAGGAGCCGAACCAGATAGGCGGCAGCACCAGCGGGGTACAGCAACTGTGGCGACGGGACGAACGTCTCCGTTCCCTCCTTCAGGGAACGAGGGTTACCTATGTAACCAAGACGTTCCCATTCAGTCGGTCACTTCGACGTACGTCGGATGAAGTGACCGACGTACGTCTCATGAAGGCTATAAAACCTAGCGAACGTGTTAGGTGTCGCCCAGCCCGCAGCTCTACAGATGTCTGTCAGCGAGGCGCCATGAGCCAGGAGGATGCAACACCTCTCGTGGAGTGTACATGCAACCTGAGCGGGCAGGGCATGCCCTGAGCTTGGTAAGCCAGGGCGATGGCATCCACTATCCAGTAGGCCATCCTCTGCTATGGAGACAGCCTTTCCCTTCTGCTGGCCTCCGTAACAGACAAAGAGCTGGTCTGAGGTCCTGAAGCTTTGAGTTCTGTCTACGTACAGTCGCAAAGCGTGAACTGGACAGAGCAAAGCCAGGGCTGGGTCTGCCTCCTCCGAGGGCAGTGCTTGCAGGCTCACTATCTGGTCCCTGAAGGGAGTGATAGGAACCTTGGGCACACAGCCAGGCTGGGGTCTCATTACCACGTGGCTGTCACCCGGCCAGAACTCTAGGCACGATTCGTCGACTGAAAAAGACTGCAGGTCCCCTACCCTCTTGATGGAGGCCAATGCAGCCAGCAGCAAAGTCTTCATAGACAGAATCTTTAAGTCTTGTGACTGCAAAGGCTCAAAGGGAGCATTCTGGAGTGCTCTCAGCACCAAAGCCAAGTCCAAAGAGGTTATGGAGGGGGGACGAGAAGGATTTAACCGTCTAGCCCCCCTAAGGAGCCTGACGACCAGGTCGTGCTTACAAATGGATTTGCTATCTATGTGGCTGTGGTATGCAGAAATAGCAGCAGCATGGACTTTGAGGGTGGAGGGGGACAGCACGACTCCGATCTAGCATCTTCGGGGGTCTTCTCGGCGAGAAGAGCACCACTCGACGAACAGGTTCCACTTCAGGGCGTATTAAGTACCTCGGGGGGTAAATCACCTAGAACCTCCGCGTCCCGTCCAGGGACCAAACATGGAGTTTCCAGAGGTCTGGACGCAGGTGCCAGAGGGTGCCCCATCTCTGAGAAAGAAGGTCCTTCCTCAGAGGAATGGGCCAGGGAGGGGCTGTCGCGAGGAGTGAGAGCTCCGGGAACCAGGTCCGTTTGGGCCAATAGGGCGCATGACAACTAACATGACCTGCTCCTCGTCCTCCCTGACTTTGCACAGTGTCTGTGCAAGTAGGCTCACTGGGGGAAATGCATATTTGCGGAGGCCCCGGGGCCAACTGTGCGCCAGTGCGTCTGTCCCGAGTGTTCCCTCAGACAGGGAGTAAAACATCCGGCAGTGGGAGGTTTCTGGAGAGGTAAACAGGTCTACCTGAGCCTCTCCGAACTCTCTCCAGATCAGCTGGACCACTCGTGAGAGCTCGTCGGCCGCGCGGTTGAGCACACCGGGGATGTGAATGGCACGAAGTGACCTCAGATCCCTTCACAAACAGTTTGATTGACAGGCGATCTTACCAATCATAACCCCGAATCCGCCATTTTGTCTGACAAAGCAGTCAGGAGTTAGTAGATTAACATAGACTCACGTCTTTCCACGCTTGAAACAACATTCCTTCTTATGTTCATTCATGTTTATTCAATACTATAAATGAACTTGTAAGAAGAAATGATCGGTTCACGAGCCGATTGAAGGAGCTACAGCGATCTGTCACGACACATTAAAGAGACACTGTACAGTATTTATTGTTTAAACTTCTTTAAAAAATTACGATATATTAAATATGAAACTCTTTCATATGTTGTCAGTGTCCTTGTTGCCTCAGGATGTATTTTTCACGGTGTGAGAACATGATGTGTGCCGTGAGAACGCATGGCTTGTCGGACATAGCAACAGTAACTAAAGGGGGCAGGTCTTTGCGAAGGGTCAGTTAAGTGACTGTCATTATGAGTGAGTCATTTGAATCATTCACTGATTTATTCAGCAGTGCCGATTCATTCAGTAACATAACACGGTCCCTGTCTTCAGGCAGCCATGGTTAGTTCTGATGTTTTTGAGTTAGTATCAGAGGCTTGGACACTAGCAACGACAAGTTCTAAATCAGTGGCGGTGTAAAAAAAAATTATATTAAATATTTTTATATTCGACCTTATCTCATAAAAGTTCAAAGTTAATTGGTAACACTTTAGAATAATGGTCCGTCATTAATAATTAAAAATGCAGGATGTAATAAATGAGTAGTACTACATTAATACTTCAGCTACTACTATTCATTAATATAGAAACAAGCTTTTTTGTTTTGTTCTTTGGCCAATGACTTGCTCTGTTTTGGGGTGCACAAAAAACACTTTTTGTTCTGTTTTTTAAAAATTATAATTACAAATTTTCCGCCCTAATCAGCAGCGATATAAATGAGTGCTTGTGCATTCAGGCTTCAGAATTAGTTTTAATAACTATTTGACACACCGTTGCGGTAAATAACTCTCTGAAGCGCTTCTTATCATGATGCTGTAACCCCCGTTGTGAAAATTGTATTGACTCTCAACAAACCAACAACCAAACAGACCCCCACTGACCCCTGCATCAGCTCCCTTCTTTCTCATTCTTTTTCTCTGCACCAGTCCATATCTTACATGCAGTGTCACGCCTGAACTTGCCTTCAAACCGTCCACCTCCACGTTTGTTTGATCCGTTTTCTTAGTGAAGAGACGGGATATTTCTCATAACTCTGGATTCACACACTGCAATGACCAAACCAGCTCTAGGATCTAGTTACTTTTAAAAAAAAGTACATATTAAAAGCAAACCAATTTTTTTTGATGAATTTAAAAACATTGTACTGCGTACAAATATACTCTCTGATGAAAACGTTGTACCACATTTTTTGTAAGGGATCTTGAATCATATAAACGCTTTTTAACATTTATGAGTATACCTTTAACCTTTGATAGAGGAGGAGGATGATTAATTAACTTGTGAACACATGGTTTCATAAAACGGGTCCAGCCTGAACTGTAATGATGTTTAATTAACAATAAATCACATATGGTGGACACCAGTGTGGAGAAGAACTCCTGCGGTCTACAGTAACGAACCTCAAAACGTCCTGCTGTTCGCTCTGTGAATGATGTGGGCCCGTAAAACCCTTTTATACCCTCATTATAGTGTTTCTCAGACACCCCTGAGATGGAGGTACATCAGTACTACAACATTAGAGGCTTTTAGTGTTGGCTCTCTAAAGCTGAGTTCTATGGCTATTGCTCTGGGTACGTAGATGTGTTACCTGTTCAAACTTTATTTGGCTTTGAAATAGGACACCTGAAGAAAATGTGTTAAATAATAAGAATGTTTTGTGCTAAAAAGATTTAAAGACAAATTAAATGTGTAATTTCTGCACTCCCTTCTCTGTTATTGGTTGGTCAAACAGATATCCCCACCCCAAACTCATGCTATTGGTTGAGCCAGTGTTGCTATGTCAGATTGTTTGGTTTCTTAAACAAACAAAGTGATGTTTTGATATCGCCACAGAGGGGATCAATGTAAATTAATTCACTTTTAGTTTTGTCTGCATAATGAATCAAGATTTTTAAGCAAAATAAATAAAAAATACAGTCTTAAACTTTAACTTTTTTAATATTAAATCAGAAACAGTGTTGTTAGGTGGAAAATAATGCATACTTGATTGTATGCTTCAGGATTTGATTTGCTCATTAAAAGTGGTCTGTCATATAATTGGTTAATATTTTTCATGCAGCCTTATAAAAAACTTAAAATATAGTATTTAATTATATAATTGTATATTATTTAATATAATTTTACAAACATTTTAAATATATTAAGAATAACTGATTCATATTATTCAAATATTTAACTTTTTTTAGAAATATTTTGATAAATGATTATTTATTTTAATATAATTAACAATCATTTTAAATGCAAAGTTCTGTCATGAAACTCTAGATAGCGCAGGCTGATAGGTCCTTAAGTCAATCTGCTAAGGTGTTATATGTGAATGTGCGAGACTTCTGATTTATTAGAATATCAAAGTGCAGGAAACTGTAAAACTCTTTGCTCTACAAACCAGTGTGTCTATACTTAAGAAAATGCATTAAAATGGTAATATGGTTTGTACCATTAATATGGTAAGTAATACCAGTTTGCAATATCAAGCAGCATAACAGGCTGTTTTTTACAGCTAAAATTAACTGGAAGTGAATGAAGCCCGACATATTAAATTAATACATGGCTGTGTCTGCTCTTACCTGAAAAATAAGTTGGATTTATCGAGCACAGTTGATTGGTTCCTGCTGTATCAGTAGCCAATGAACTCAATACTTGGTCAGCATTTGCTGTAGCAGATCAGCTATGAGTAATTCATGTATGCTATACTGTAGAGCAGCAGCATGTCTTGCTCACAGCAGTGAGTCATGTATGTGTATGTATGGGCAATAGCAAGTTCAGTAATTGCTCTGCAGCAGCAGCAGTATAGCAGATCTGCTCCACCAAGACCATACAACATATCAACATTGTCATTACCATGCTACACACTCCGAGAGTTGTCATGACAGAAATATGTTTATTAATAAAGTAAATGAACGATATTTGGATTGTCTTTAGTCGACTTTAAACAGCAGGTCATGACTGACAATCAGTAGCAAGAAGTGAGCTCCTCCTTTGACGTGGTTTTAGTTTGCGTTTTCTCATCATAAACATCACAGGTGACATCTGGAACAGGTTTCAGCCCTGCAGAGTTTGTGATTCCCTGGGAGAGGGTTAGGATCAAAGCATCCGGATGATGTTTTTTTTCTTGTGAAGTAGCTAGGGGAAAGCTCTAGGAGAGGACAAGCTATCAGAGTCCTTCCTGAGCTTGATAATGCTCAGACATTGATGTCTTTGCGGGTTTGGCCTGAAAACATTTACAGTCACAGCTTTATAGAGCTTTTTAACAGCTGGTCATAAAGATTTTTTCTTTTGTTTACCCCACTATTTGGAGAGCTAGTGGTAAAATACAGCCTCAGATGAGAATTTTTTTTGGGGGGTGGTAAGATTGCGGGTGGATGTGAGGTAAACACATGTTATGTCATTATTATTACTGGCACATATAGTACCATGTGGTGCAATGATATTTTCTAGTTGAAATAGATTTTGAACCAAATTTCAACCCTGTAGCTTTCAAGCATAAAATATTTTGAATGTTACAGGGTTGACACTGAAGGGGTGGATTCTGGAATCCACTGCCACTTCAATATATATATTTTGAGTGATTTATAATCAGGTTATTATCGACATTTATCCCACTAAATATTAAAATGATTTGAATGACTTCTTCAACGTATGTTAAAGCGTTTATTTTCATTGTCATTTTCAAACACTAGAAAAAAATTGTGTATATTGTCTGAACCGCTCACTGAGAGAGAAGTACGACTTATTGATAAGTTTTGGGAAAGTTTCCTGTTCAGAGCAGAGTTCAGATCAACTTCATTCTTGATGAAGCTCTGAATCATGTGGATGTGCGTTAAGTGTTCTGTACTGGTTCTGAACAACTGCCACTCTGCTTGAGACCTGGAGACGCCTTTTCATGGCTTAACAGGACATCCTGTGCCAAAGGTCACACCGTGATGGATGGAGATGCTTCTGACTATCTGTCCATGTGTGGAAGATTACAAATTTTGTCTATTTTTCTTAGTCAATCAGAATCGTTTAACCTTAGTAATGACGTAGATAGTGGACTATGTTAGAATATAATTGTTGTGGAAATGTGAATATATTTCAATTTAAAATGAAATTTGAACGGTGTCTATGTCTTTGATGTTATCTTTATCATTTTTACCAATTTATGCATCCTACCGTGACCTTTTTGGCCAGGAACACTATGTTACCGTCGGACCAATGTTTGCTGAGTTGGGTATGAAGTGGTAAAATATAGGTTGGTTAAGATTTAGAATGAACTTTTTTCAACTAAAATGACAGCAAATTTGAAAAAGAAAATCTTTAAATGGTATAAAAGGTAAAGAAAGCTATTTTTTGTAGTTTATCAACGAGAGTCAAAATAAGATTTCACTATGAAAACATCATATATATTGGTGGATCATCCTATGAGAAATATTCTGACATAATAATGACTGTATTAGCACAGCAAGAGTTGAAGTGAATAATTTTCCTCTCAGTTTTGTCAAAGTTAACGGTGTTTGAAACGGGACTCTACGAACGCTTTGACGGATTTGGGCCTGAAAGTAAGCATTATCATTTCATAAATGACCAAATACTCCCTTAAACGATGTAACGCTCGGTGTGTCATGGAGAATTGCGACGCCTTGGCTTGTTACATGCTGATTTGACACTCAACCCCCTGTGAAGTTTGTTTATGAGCGCTAGAGCAAAGAAAGCAAGACTGGAGCCTTGTCAACAGAACATACTGACAAAAGCCAGTTTCAGATGGGGGGAAAAACACACATGTGTGTTTGTGTTTGTGATAGCGAGACAATCTCAGTCAAAAGCTCAGCATGAAAGACATTGATAAGAATAGTTTTACCTAAAATAGCTTTAGAGAAGTTGCTGTTAAATAGACCTCCATAGATCTGAACTTAAACTGACAGAAAAGTGTCTCTTATAGCACTGAGGGAATAATTAATTGTATGTCAATGTCATTGAATTTCAATTTCATCTTTTTAGAATCAGATTTCAATGCCTTTTTGCTTTGAGAATAAAGAAACCTGAAATCCGTGCTGCTATCACAAAGTCAGTTCCTTTCCCAGGAAAAACAGTGCATGGGAGGAATGAACATTTTAATAAGAGACCTTTGAAGTTGCATTTCAATGTCTAAGAGAGCCTTTAGAGTGACAGGTTTCATAAAGTGCCACCTTTATGCGACAGCATCTCAAACCGTATTATTTCAGAAGGGTTGAAAAGTCCTTATGTTTTCAAATTTAAGCTGGTGAAGAAAATTGTAGTTCATTTTTTTTGATCGAATACCTTTAGATAATTAATTTTATGAGGTGACACATATTTAGAAAATATCATCTTAATTAAAAAAATCATATACATAAGAGCAGTATGAAGAACAGCATTGGAAGTGAAAAACTTAAATTGCAACTAAATGAAATAAATAAGTCTAATCCATATGAATCAAGTCCAAATTAGCTGAAGAGACTTGATCGCTTTATATGATGAACAGATTGAATTTGGGCTTTAATTCACATAGGACATTGATCAGCGAACATAAACAGAAGCAATCATACTTGCTTGATACACAAGAACAAATCTCATTGGTTCTCACATGTGTCAAGCAAACATGCTTGAGCTTCCGTTTACCATAATTGATATGTGAGTTGATGAATGTTTATATGCGAGTAAAAGGCTAAATTCAATCTGTTAATCATATAAAGCGATTATTCCAAAACTTTCACAAACCTTTAAGACATTTGTTCAACTTCAAAACAGAAATGAAGAAATTTTTAATTAGTGTTATCGAGAGTACTGACTTCACTACCGATATGGTATTGTTTTTAAAAGTTTTTAAAAATGTGACCTCCATTTCCCCCTAGCATTTTGAGCGCTGTTGAGTGGATTCTTAAACACCTCTGATTGGCCATTGTGTTCACGCTCTCATTGCACATGAACTGTTGAGCGTATGAACACAAAGGCCAATCAAAGGTGTTTAAAAATCCACTCAACAGCGTTTAAAATTTTAGTTAATGATAATAACTATGGTACAGGCAGGCCTCGCTGTAATTGAAACCAGACTCCAGACGTTTCCCACTGTTTTGTCTGGTGACTCAGTTGCTAAGAAAAAAAAAAAAGGATCTCCAAAGGCTTCTCTCAAGTGTAAAGTCTAGACGCTTTTGCCGTCCCAGGCAGATGATCGGAGAAAAACTTTATATTTCTCTTATGATGGTAAAAGATTTCAGAACATACCACTTGTCCTTGATCACAACTTCTGGGGATCTTCTATTCAAAGCTGCAGCTGAAAGGAAAATCCCTTCTCAGAGATGCACATCAATTGTGAGGAGGGATGAAGGAGTCCAAAGGCTCTTCCTTGGCATGAGGTTTGAACTTTAATCCAACAGCTTCAGGGTGAATGACACCCAAAGACTTTCTCTTAAGCCAGTTCATGACAGGGACCTTGACTTTTGCTCTCAGCCAGACTGCAGGCATTAGAAGCGGATATAACGGCTAAAACTTCAGCCTCAGGCAGCGCAACCATCTCACCCACTTCCAGGTGGCATCCGAATCGCTCTGTGCCAAGGGATTGAGATGGATATACACATTTGGCCAGTTAGGAATATGGTTTGGAGAAGAACAAGCCCAGAGAGGCAAGGTGGTGGCCTGAAGGTTTGAGACCAAAAGCTGGATGCTTTCAAGAAGATCAGCTGATATGGAAGAATGCCAGATATTCTCAGCTACTAAAACTCACTCTAAAAGTGTGGTGAAATGACAAGGACTGAAACATTTTTTTTTTTTTTTCAAATCAAGAAACCTTTAATGCTGTAAAGATGTTATATTTGGATCTTCAGATCATCTTTTAGTTCTTCTATGGTTCAGTGCGTTTAGGGTATCAGCCATTCACCACTAAAGAGGTGAAATGAAGCCAATCTGGGGTCTTTCAAGCACTTGTACATGTGTTAGCATTCAAAACAAATTGTTCCCACAATAGCTTAACCCCTAAAACATAGATTTATCAATCAGTTTTTTTTGTTAGTACTCCATTCTTTTTTTCCACACCTCTTTAAGCAGCACAATCATTTCAGCTGTGCTAATAATGCTAATAATATAATTAATAAGATTAATGTGTTATGGTTTGAGGACTCTTATTATGAAGGCTGTCATTTGCGATTTATATTTCCTGTTTTCTGTCCTAATTGGTTGTCATGTGGCTTTTTAGCTATAATACAAATGTGCCTGTGCTTGTTCTATGATGTTGTTTTGTAATCTCATTATTTTTTCAGGATTTTTAAGGATTCATGTGTTTTCATGCTTATGATTTGCTACACTTGTTTTTGTATTGTGGACTATATCATCGGAGAGTTTTGTTCAGAAAAAGTACACCGAGATCCATAGTTTGTTTGAGGCTAACCCTCTGTACTGTAAATAGGGAAAGGGAATGGGAATATGATGAAGGATGGATTTGGACTTTGTGAGCACTTTTTTGAGCAAAATATTTCAATATAAATGTTATTGTACAAAATTAACTTAGTATTCAACATGAAATTGATACCAAAGGTTACATGCTGCAAAAAAATTTTTTTTTTAAATGCTATTTTCTGTTGAAGTATGTACAGATGTGTCAGAGGATAGCATATTTTGTGTGTATATAAGTACAATACAATAAATATTAGCTTTTAAAACATGAAATAAATGTGATTTTTATATACTATTACTGTAATAAAAACATTTTTATATATTTTGCTAGTACTGTACAGATTTAAACAGTACAATATGCATAGATTTTTGGAGTACATTTTACAAGAAAATACTTTCCTCTTAAAGTTCTGCGTTTAATTAAGCCTACTTTTTTTTTTTACTTGCCCTTTTTTGTAATTATTTATAAAGCAATTTCTGAGTGATTTTTTTGTTATTATTATTCAGTGTAGTTGTCTATTATTTGCATGTTGCATTGCTTTTCTGTCTGTAACCCATCAGGTCAAAAGCATTCAACTAGATGTGTGGACCTTTAAAAAGTTATGCAAAACCCTTTTATTTAAGCATATTAAGAGACATTTATAAGAAAGTGAAGCCTTGTGAAGAAACATTCCCCATGGAAAAGCGATTTCACCAACTTTTATGTGGAAATAAATCTTTTCTCCATTTTAGTTTCAGTAAACTACCTTTCTCCGAGGTTTTCATTGCTTTTTTGGAGTTTGTTTCTCTAGATCGACCCTGTAAGTGTCCTCCTCCTCTCCAGTTAATGAGGGCTTCTGAGTCTGAGTGTCTTCACTCCTTCAAGACAGCTGACTGTTTACACGCACACACAAGAGGAAAATGGTCCAAGACTCCTCTTACTGCACATAATTAAGGACAATATGTTGTGTGCAGGGAATACATACAGTGTTCAATAACTCCGCAAACTTGTGTGTGTGTGTGTGTGTGTGTGTGTGTGTAACCAAACTGGACAAAACTTTCGGATGGGATCCCCGTGGAAAAACGCACTGTGAGATTCAAACATGGAACCTTTTAAACTCTTTTTAAAGTTGTCCATCTACATCTGGTGCTTATGTTTACTACCTCTGAAGTTACTTGCGCAGCTGGGTAAGTCAAAAACACCCCTTGATTGAATACTAGCGATGTTTCGAGTGCATGTGCGCGCGTTTAAGACGATCCGTGAGGAGCAGATCGCGCTGTTGATGGAAATAAGGAGAATGGAGTTTTAGCAGTTGCACGTGCAACTTTTAAGCTTTGAATGTTGAAATGAAATGCTTGCGCATTTATTCAAGCACTTAACCTATTCCCATTTCAAAATGTAAAGTTTCTTAAACCTTGTGCACAAAAAAAAATATTATAACTATTATTATTTTAATTATTTTACGTCATCATTCACGATGCTACTGTATTTATTTTCTTTTTGTTTTGTTTTTATATTATTGCATTGATTTGTTTATATATACTGTATTCTACCTCTGAAAGTAGTAGACTTTTTTATCATTTGTTATTTTTAAGGACAATTATTTTAATTTTTTATTTATAATTTGTTATATTATCATTTGTTCTTTTTTGACTATTTGTTTATTTGTTAGTTTATAAATATGCTATCATTGTTGTTGTGTTTTATGTTAATGTGTAGGCTATTTTATTTTTGTCCTCATAACATGTTTAAAACATTGTTTATGCATAAAATTTTTGTCTGGCTGCGTCAGGAACATGGTGTTGAGATAAATGTGCTTTCAATCCAAAGACATTGTTTTCATTAGTGCTCAAAATCCTGGTTCTCCAGAGGGATTGAGCATCTGTTTGAAATATGAGCGAAACTTCGTTCTAACTCTGCGCACTGACATCCATTTGGGCACCAAATGGAGATTCTGTCTTCGTTCGGATAGAATTAACGTTCCCCGTGGAGAAAACGACGCTCTCTCTCTCTCTCTCTCTCTCTCTCTCTCGCTCTCTCTCTCTCTCTCTCTCTCTCTAACTCTCTCTAACTCTCTCTAACTCTCTCTCACTCACTCACTCACTCACTCTCTCTATCTCTCTCTCTCTCTCTCTCTCTCTCTCTCTCTCTCTCTCTCTCTCTGTGCAGATGTTTTCAGCTGTCATTAGAGCAGTCAGTAGGTGAGTATTAAGCCTCAGGGGTGCAGTAATTGTGGGAATGTGAGCCTCATGATTATGGGGTCAAACTGATTAGTGAGGTTGTGATATCTTTACTGTCCTTTCCTCCAGCTCATGCCTCAGTGCCATTACAGGTTATAGACCAGTGTAAATGTTGGCAGGCATTCATGCAGTTTGAACAACTGGCCTGCATATCATGTATATCATTAAATTTGAGATTTTTTATTTTTCATAGCTAGTCCAAATCAATTTATTAAAATAATTAAAATATTCCAATTGTTCTAAAATTAGATTTTTTTTGAAGGTATGTAAGGTTAGTGTTATGGATTATAATATATTTGTAAAGAATATTTACATCATCGTTCTCATAATTCTCATGAAATTCTTACAAACTTGTTAATAAGTGTATTTGCAGGTAAATGTCGGTATATATCTTTTAACGGCGAGGTCGTGGAGCGGTTTGCAATGTTTTGGGGGGCCTTACCCCTCTTAAGTTTGGGAAGCTCTGATTAAGACGAATCTCTAAATTAAATATAACAAAATAAACGCAACAAAAATGACAGTGATGAGAAAACAGCAGTGCAGAAAGCATCTGATCATAGCAATGTTTGCACAAGATCTGCAATGTCACGTCACATTTATTTTTACAGCACTTTATACAATAGATTGCTTTAAATAAAGCAGGTTTACAGTATTAAACATGAAAAGACTGTCAGTATCGCTTTCAAGAGCCACACCTACCTATTATGTCATCACCACGGACCAATGGTAGTTTGAAGGTGTTTACTTTTCCGGAAAGTTTGCTTCGCTTTGCCGAAATTCGTTTCGGCCTGATTTTGTTCGAAATAAAGTCACATTCGTTTGCTGTTTGATCACGCTTGAAGTATATCAAGGCCTTTAAGTGTAGCTGTAAATATTTGTGATTTGAGAGAGGTCATGGATTCAAATTTTGTGACACTTTTTTTTTCAATCCAGTCATAAAGGATTTCAGCAGTTCATCTATGTTGAATTTATGTCAGAAATGTTTTAGTTTTCGATTGCATGTGACTATCGACATTATTTGTATGAATTAATCATTAAAAAAGGTGGTTTTGGATTGTTTTTTGCTGAACTATTTATTTTAGGTGTAATGGCTAAAATTGCTTTGGAGTTTTGAGGATAAAACAAAGCTTTTTTTTTTTTTTTTTTGAGACACAATGTCCTCCCATCGGTGTTCACTCGTCAGACGAGTCCTTCTCTGTGATATTTCCTCAGTGCATCATCAGTGTTGACTTTTCAGCCTTTATTAAATGTCTGACAGCTGTGCGTTTCGGTCATGTGATCTCATCCCTCATAAGCCTCACTCAACAATTGAGTGAAAAAGAAATGTTAGTCCTCGGGGTTTGGGTGAAGCCCTTGACCGAGAGGAGGAAATGGATGAGTGCGTTTGCAACTGAGAAAGACTTAATATCAAGGACAGTTTCCTGTGGTCACTGATATTTCATAAACACAGCAGACCTAGACTCACCAAAGCATTTTTTGAATGAAAATATTTCTCTCTCTCTGGGGCTGGAGAGTGTGAATATCTGGAGCTGCTCCTCTCCTGCTGTGTAATCAGCTCTTCATTCAGCCGAGAGGCAGACTGTCACAACAGATAACTCACATTCAGCAGCCCTGCATCCCTTCACACACACACACACACACATTGACTGAACCTGTGTGAAAGTTCTCCAGCTTTAACAATCCTTAAACACTACATGCTTAAAATAAAGATTTTTTGCAGCTTGTTAGATTCAGCAGGATCCTTTTCATCGAATTTTTTTTTTTTTTGCTCTGTAGGAGTCTTGAGTTGGCTATATAGTTTTGGCAGGTTAAAGTCAGGCATGTCTTTATATAACTTTATATCTCACATTTGCAACTTTGTACAGAGTTCATCCTGGTGATGGGGGAGAAAAAATATATTAGAGATTTCGCATTTGCTCATAAAAGTTCCCTCAAAGAAACTTTATGTGTGAAACTGGCGATGGAAATAATACAAGATAGGAGGAAAACTGATATTTCGCTCTCACAAAAAAAAGCTTTGTTTGCTCACAAAGCTTTTACGATCTCTCAAAACGTTTCGACACTTTTCAAGTGAATGCAGAGTTGTAATGGAAATGTCACTGTTTCTTATTAAAACTTCATCTCACCGTTAAAACTGTATCATTATCAACGTGGTCAAAGTTTAAAACTTTTTTTAGAACAACGGTTGATTGACAGTTGAGTAGGTGGGTCTTTGTTGTAGTCCAGGACACTTTAAGATGCATAAGCATCATACAATCTCTGTATGTTTAAGAATCTATGATATTAGGCTGTCAAACCCTTTTTGCTTCTTTCTTTTTTATTTAAATTTCACTTCTAAAGACTTTTTTTCCATCTTCTCAACAGTCACTAGCTGCTGAGAGAGTGACAGCGTTCGCTTCTAATCCAAAGTTTTTAATGTATTTCCCTGGTGTGGAAGTGTCTGAAATCCATCCCGTCCTTAAGTCAACAAATTAACTGGGCAGTCTGAGGTGATTATCCAGCAGCTCTTGTCCCAGCTCTTCTCTGGGGGCTGAAAACACGAGTGTTTGTGCAACCTTTGACCTTGTGTAGCAAGATTTGACTGTGGTTGTCACCCTTGCAAGTCCAGACGGATACCAAATGTGGGTTGTTGTCTTAAAGAAGTTAAATATGAGCTTCTGAAAGAACCTTTTCTGTTCAGATCTCCTCCACAGACAAAAAACCTCTGCTCTGGGTTTTTGGTGAGATTTCTTTAAGGTTGAATGAATGATAGAATGAAATCTTTTTTTTTTTTTTTTTCTTGCATGTTATGTGTGTTTGTTATCAATTTTTATTCTTATTATTTTTTGAAATAATATTTTAAATTTTATTTTACAATTGTGATGTCACTTTGCTTTTGTCGCTTTTAGATTTTTTTATAGGTGTGTTGTCAGTTTGCTGTTGTATAATATTTTTGATTTATTATAGGTTTGTGATATGCTGTGGTCTCTTTTTTTATTTTATTTTTTTACAGTTTCATGTCACTTTGCTGTTGTCCCTTTTTATTTATTTATTTATTTTTATTTTCTTTTATTATACAGTTGTGATGTCGCTTTGCTGTTGTCCCTTTGTATTTTATTTATTTATTTTTATTTTCTTTTATTAAACAGTTTCATGTCGCTTTGCTGTTGTCCCTTTGTATTTTATTTATTTATTTTTATTTTCTTTAATTATACAGATTCATGTCGCTTTGCTGTTGTCCCTTTGTATTTTATTTATGCATTTTTATTTTCTTTTATTATACAGTTGTGATGTCGCTTTGCTGTTGTCCCTTTGTATTTTATTTATTTATTTTTATTTTCTTTTTAAACAGTTTCATGTCGCTTTGCTGTTGTCCCTTTGTATTTTATTTATTTATTTGTCACTTTGCTGTTGTCCCTTTGTATTTTATTTATTTATTTTTATTTTCTTTTATTAAACAGTTTCATGTCGCTTTGCTGCTGTCCCTTTGTATTTTATTTATGCATTTTTATTTTCTTTTATTATACAGTTTCATGTCACTTTGCTGTTGTCCCTTTGTATTTTATTTATTTATTTTTATTTTCTTTAATTATACAGATTCATGTCGCTTTGCTGTTGTCCCTTTGTATTTTATTTATGCATTTTTATTTTCTTTTATTATACAGTTTCATGTCGCTTTGCTGTTGTCCCTTTGTATTTTATTTATGCATTTTTATTTTCTTTAATTATACAGTTTCATGTCGCTTTGCTGTTGTCCCTTTGTATTTTATTTATGCATTTTTATTTTCTTTTATTATACAGTTTCATGTCGCTTTGCTGTTGTCCCTTTGTATTTTATTTATTTATTTGTCACTTTGCTGTTGTCCCTTTGTATTTTATTTATTTATTTTTATTTTCTTTTATTAAACAGTTTAATTTCGCTTTGCTGTTGTCCCTTTGTATTTTATTTATGCATTTTTATTTTCTTTTATTATACAGTTTCATGTCACTTTGCTGTTGTCCCTTTGTATTTTATTTATGCATTTTTATTTTCTTTTATTATACAGTTGTGATGTCGCTTTGCTGTTGTCCCTTTGTATTTTATTTATTTATTTTTATTTTCTTTTATTAAACAGTTTCATGTCGCTTTGCTGTTGTCCCTTTGTATTTTATTTATTTATTTGTCACTTTGCTGTTGTCCCTTTGTATTTTATTTATTTATTTTTATTTTCTTTTATTAAACAGTTTCATGTCGCTTTGCTGCTGTCCCTTTGTATTTTATTTATGCATTTTTATTTTCTTTTATTATACAGTTTCATGTCACTTTGCTGTTGTCCCTTTGTATTTTATTTATTTATTTTTATTTTCTTTAATTATACAGATTCATGTCGCTTTGCTGTTGTCCCTTTGTATTTTATTTATGCATTTTTATTTTCTTTTATTATACAGTTTCATGTCGCTTTGCTGTTGTCCCTTTGTATTTTATTTATGCATTTTTATTTTCTTTAATTATACAGTTTCATGTCGCTTTGCTGTTGTCCCTTTGTATTTTATTTATGCATTTTTATTTTCTTTTATTATACAGTTTCATGTCGCTTTGCTGTTGTCCCTTTGTATTTTATTTATTTATTTGTCACTTTGCTGTTGTCCCTTTGTATTTTATTTATTTATTTTTATTTTCTTTTATTAAACAGTTTAATTTCGCTTTGCTGTTGTCCCTTTGTATTTTATTTATGCATTTTTATTTTCTTTTATTATACAGTTTCATGTCACTTTGCTGTTGTCCCTTTGTATTTTATTTATGCATTTTTATTTTCTTTAATTATACACTTTCATGTCGCTTTGCTGTTGTCCCTTTGTATTTTATTTATGCATTTTTATTTTCTTTTATTATACAGTTTCATGTCGCTTTGCTGTTGTCCCTTTGTATTTTATTTATTTATTTGTCACTTTGCTGTTGTCCCTTTGTATTTTATTTATTTATTTTTATTTTCTTTTATTAAACAGTTTAATTTCGCTTTGCTGTTGTCCCTTTGTATTTTATTTCTTTATTTTTATTTTCTTTTATTAAACAGTTTAATTTCGCTTTGCTGTTGTCCCTTTGTATTTTATTTATGCATTTTTATTTTCTTTTATTATACAGTTTCATGTCACTTTGCTGTTGTCCCTTTGTATTTTATTTATTTATTTTTATTTTCTTTAATTATACAGATTCATGTCGCTTTGCTGTTGTCCCTTTGTATTTTATTTATGCATTTTTATTTTCTTTAATTATACACTTTCATGTCGCTTTGCTGTTGTCCCTTTGTATTTTATTTATGCATTTTTATTTTCTTTTATTAAACAGTTTAATTTCGCTTTGCTGTTGTCCCTTTGTATTTTATTTATGCATTTTTATTTTCTTTTATTATACAGTTTCATGTCACTTTGCTGTTGTCCCTTTGTATTTTATTTATTTATTTTTATTTTCTTTAATTATACAGATTCATGTCGCTTTGCTGTTGTCCCTTTGTATTTTATTTATGCATTTTTATTTTCTTTTATTTTACAGTTGTGATGTCGCTTTGTTTTGTATTATTATTTGACTATAAGACATAACAATACATTGAAACAATACATTGAAGATTTCCATCATATGTCTTTCCAAATTGGTGAATGATGTGTTTGCTTGGAAAGTGAAGTTAGCACACAATGTGCGTTTACTTTCATCACATCTTTAAGCCTGCCACATTGAAACTCCATCACCTCCCCTTAAGAAACGTCCCTTCAAATCATCTCTGTATCTCCCCACCAAACCATTATTAAGAATTTATAAAATGAACACTTAAACGTCTATATCTTCACTCTGCCCTATTACACCTCTAAGAGTACAGCTTAGGACGTAATTGCAGAGTAATGATCCTTGAATTAGGCTGGAAAGAGCAAGGCATTATGGACTCTAAACCAGCCGAGACATGATCTCATCAGCGCTCCAGTGGGGCAGAAAGCCCTCTCGGTCTGGCCTCGTCTTCTCTCTGCAAAGCAGACAGGATTAGAGGAGAGATTTTCTGCTCTTTTCCACGATGGTCAAAGGTCATCTGCTGTTATTCTTTATGAGGACTTTCTTTCAAGTGGTTGGTGGAAACATGTTCCTTTGAGCAAAGTTTGTAAATGAGAATCCACTGAGAGAAGATATGTTAAACTAGATCTTTATTTTTTCAAATGAAAATATAAGCATTTACCCATGCATAACTAGGTTGTTGCTAAGGTGTTCTTAGTGGTTTCTAGGGCATTGTTAGGTGGTTACTGAGGTGTTCTTGTTGGCTTTTGGATGGATCAAAGACTCTACAGTATCTCTGTAATGTTTTGGTACATAGATATGGCTTAGTGGAAGCTTTTTTTCTGCTTATTTATGATTTGTCAGACAAGTCCAATTTATTAGGGTTCTTTTGTATTTTGTATTTTTTAAGACTACAAATCACCATTGTAGACTCTGGAATCAATGATAAACAAATGATGCTACAATATTTTCTCCTTTTATATTTATGGTATGAATATCATGTGACACATTTGATGTTTAAAAACAATTGCCAGTTGCTTAATTTTAAGGTTTTTATTTTATGTCTACATAAGCTACATTTGTATAAATATATATATATATATTTGTTTTGTTGTTTTGCTTTTTCTTTTTGTTTTGTTTTGCTTTGCTGACTGTTTTTGTTTTTCCTTTGCTTTTTCTTTTACATATATGCTTTACATATATGTTTTTGTTTTGTTGCTTTGATTTTATATGTTTGTTTTGTTGTTTTGCTTTTTTCTTTTTGCTTTGTTGTTTTGCTTTTTTCTTTTGTTTCTTTGTCTTTTTGTTTTTTTGTGCTTTGCTGACAATTTTGTTTTGTTACGTTTCTGAAATTATTACCACGTGAAAGTCCTTTGTACTGCCTAAAGTCAACATTTTCCTTCTAGTCCAGTTTGTCTGTAACGACTGCTATCTGTCCTATCTCAACTTCCACTATCCACTGTTGGCATGTTCATGGGGAGCATTAGAGGATTACCAGTGTTCTGTTGGCCTCAGGCATCCGAAAACAAAAAGTAACACAAGGGCTGTCGCTCTCCCTTACCTGCGTAATTAGCCACGATGGTGACATCCGACCCACTTCAGCTCTGGGATATCGGAAGGAGAAGGGTAAGGTGTTACAGATGTGCTGTCTGAAGAAATGGCAAGGGATTAAAAAGGTTTTAGCCTGAAAGTCACACGGCTATTTTTGTCCCTCCGTTTTGCCATGAGTCCCAGACACACGTCGCCGATTCTGCCAACCTTTGCGGCGTAAAGTTATGAGCAAAGAAAAGGGGGTCAGAAAAAGGTGTGTTATTTTTACTCCGGTTAAACGTCTGCCGCTGAGGAGGTCACGTTAACCCCCATTTGGGTTTTAATGAACCTGAGTGACGTTTTCAAGCCACTGTAATGACACAGTTTTCGACCTTCTCCTTCGCTGTTGTCTTCTGAGCGCTGACCTTTGTCTTTGCCGAAAGGTTGTTTTAAACTCTTTTATAATAAATGTAAAAGGTTGTAATTCAGGGAAACAGGCCTTTGTTTGATGGTGTCCTTGGTTCTTCCAGCTCCAGAGTGCTATCCCGGTGGATACAGGACCTTGAGGAACGCATATCGTAGCATTGACTTCGACTCTACTGAACTTCAGAACACAGCAATACAGGATCTGATCTGTGACCATTCGCTGCCGCCCGGATGGTACCGATTTTCCATAAACAACAAACCTGCAGAGATGCCGACACGATGCGTTGAGGTTAGCAGTCTCAGATCAGTTCTGACCAGTTTCCAAATCACAGTTTCTTGATCTCTGTCTCTTTTTGTAGATGAACCGCTGTGGTACACAGGCTCCGGTGTGGTTGTCTCTTAAGGACAGCTCTCTTCCGAGGCCCGGAGAGGTCAAGCAGCTTTCGGCCTGTGCCACATGGCAGTTCTTCCATGGAAGCACCAAAGACTGCTGCCTTTTCCGCATCCCAATCTCAGTCCGGAACTGTGGCGAGTTCCTGCTGTACTTCCTGCAGCCGACACAAGGCTGCATGGGATACTGTGCAGAAGGTACAATTACATGACTCATTTTTAATACTTTACAAACACTATTTCAAAATCAATACCTACACTGAATAACTTTATTTTACATGTTGTGAATATTGTGAAATCATGTCCAGGTCACATTTCATCCCATAAATCAAGAAAAAATATATTTTATTTTATTATTTTTTTTAATGAAGCAAACAAACAATTTAATATTTTATTACTTTTATTTATTTTTTCATGATTTTTTCTTGATTATTATTTTTATTTATTTATACTATAAAATGTCAAAGTATAAACAGGAAGTGTTCATCTTCTGGCAAGCCCTAAATAAATATGTGATTGAATGAAAAAAAAAATATTTAGAAAAATATAAATACCAAATATATTTTAATACTGAGAACTTATTTTTATCACAAATTTTCCCATGATTTTTTTTTTACTTTACATTGTATGATCCATTTACATTTTCTTTAATTATTATTTTCAATGGTTATTTTCAGTAGCTTTTTATAATATCTGTATATGTATATATATATATATATATATATATATATATATATATATATATATTATTTTTATGAATATTATTCCTTTTCAATAATAATTTACTTTTTTCTAAATAAACATAAATTAAAAGATACTGTGATATTACAAGAATTACAACCATAATATTTGGTGTCATTATTTTTCTCCCATTACAGTGATTACACTGAATGTTGTAATGTTGTTGCCGAAAATGTCAGATAGTCATGAAAATAATGTCAAAATAATAATGATAATAAAATAGTTAATTGATGTTATGCCAAATATAACGCAAAATCTAATGGTGATACCACAAATGTGATGTTTGAAATGAAAAGGGGTTTTCAAACCTGTCCTGGAGGACCCCCAGTCCTCCACATTTTGTATGTCTCCCTTATTTGACACCCACTTCAGGTCTTGTCGTCTCTGCTAATGAGCTGATGTCTCATAAAATGTGCAGGGCTGTGGATCCTCCAACTGATCCTTGCAATTGATTAGGATTAATCTTAGTGACACAACCTACCTGTAATAGACTTTAAAACATACAGCAAGACTTGCACCAGTAGAAGAAAAGTTTCTGACCTATTTAATCCTACATCTGTAGATGTTCCCTGTGCAACAGCCCCGAGAGAAATTACCAACTTGTTGTATGAATGATCAATATTTCTCTTCCTCTGGCCATGTTTCCTTTCTCACTTTCTCAAACATCTCTTAGATCCATATAAATAACTGCATCATCAACCGTGTACGAGAGTATTCGGTCATTTTTTGTTTGGGATCAATTTCTGATCACAGAAGTTCCGCAGGGGAGCAAATCAGAATTCTGGATTCATGTAGCAATATTTCATGGATTTATGACACTTCCATGACGGCTACAGGAAGAAGTGAATTTTTTGGGGGTTTTAAAGTTTTGGCAAGGGATGAAAGTCAGGGCTTCAATCCACAGCATAATGTGTTTGAACTCTCATACAAGTCAGACTTCTCTTCTGCCACAAAATTAAGGCATAAATAAAGGGTTTGTTTATTTATAGACAGGAAGAGCTATGCATCATGGGGCTGATTCTCTAGCAAAAAAAAAAAAAAAAATGCATTTACAGATTTTTGGGGTCATGACATGGAGTTTTTGAACATTTTAATGTTTCTCAATATAATGTTAAAGCTTTTTGCACACATAAAAAACAAATATATTTGTGAAAAACCATCATTTACAGACAAAGTGTATGAAATCATTTACTTACAGTTTGTGATGCAGCTGCTGTCAGAACCAATACCACTTCATCTTGCCTTCATAGACAACTCTCCATTACACTGTGCCTCATTTACCAAGCAAAATGCTCCGCACAAACATATAATCCTCTGACGCAATCCAGGTCACCATTAAAATAACCCGTTCACTTGTGATATGCTTCTGAAGTCTGTAGAGAGATGCGAACGGGCTGTTTAAAACCGGACGCTTCAAAGTGAATAGTCTTTCAGTATTTCATTTTTCCTTTTGTCGAAGGACTCAAGTGCGTGGAGTATGTCTGAAACTGAACGTGCATCTGTATACTGTCTCGTCTGTTTGTAGTGTAGACAGCATCAGTGGTTATAATTGGTTCTATTTGTTTTTGGGGCAACGCTCACATCCAGTGTCGGCAAATGTCAGACGTAATTGACTGAACAGCAATGGGCAGGGCCTATGCTGCGATGATATATAACTATTCATCAAAGCCTTGCTGTGGAGGCAGTAATATGCAAATGTGTCTGCCCTTGTGACATCACAGATCACCTGATATCAAAACCAGCCATTTTTGGAGCTTGAGTAAATCAATGCTTTGTTTATATTGAACAGGACGTTTTATGGCATGAAACTAATGGTACAAAGACCTCTTATATGTAAAAGATCAAGGCAAATTTGATTTCTTATGTCATGACCCCATTCAATATTTACTTATTTATATTTTAAGAGTACAAACAGGAAGTTTTTAGACTTTTTAACTTTTTTTTTTAGCTGCTTCACAATACACACCTAAGTCCTGTCCACCTGGTGAAACCGAAGTTAACGGTGTATGTAAGGGTAAGTAATTTTCAATTCTATTTTTGTTTATTTTGATTTATTTTCAATTTTTATTTTTGATATTTTTCATGCCTGTATTGATATATCGTCTCATGATCATGTTTTTCTCCTCTGTGAAGCAAACGCTCCCTCACTACCTTCAAAACCCCTGGTGACTCCAGAGCTGGTCGGCAGCAGCGTCCACCTCCGATGCTCCTTCATTGGGGTGACGTCACCATGGCCGGTGGGGTATCAGGTGGTGTGGGCGAGATACTCCTCCAACACCATGAAGGTGGAGATCAGACGAGACACAACAACTCGACTCTACTCACTGGTTGAGATGGACGGAGTTCACTTCAGACTGGGAGAAACGGTAAAAGAAGCAATTTCAGAATGTATTTTTATTGTACAATTTAATTTAGAATGTCAAATTTAGCTTAGGATGTATTAAGAAAGATAAAAAGGGCTACATTGATCAGTAAACTGCTCTAAAATAACCCGGTGTTACACAAAGATATTGTAGGCTGGGTAATCCCTCCGACATTCAAATCTTATTGGTCCAAAATCCTGCTGCACTAAATCCGTGTCTGCATATTAAACATCATATATGTTCTGATTGGCTGTGATTTTACTGCTTCAAACTGTGTTAAGATAAGACTATAGTTATGTTTCTGTTCATGTTGAACAGTTATTTTAAATGAAAAACTGGAATAACATCAAAATAATTTGTGAATCAAAGCATTACAGCCACAGATGAACTGCTCTAACAAACATCACGTTTGCTAATGATCTGTGAATTATTCAGTCACATGACATTTTTGACGATTTTGTGCACATTTTAGGATCTCATTTAAAAAAAAAAAAAAAAAAAAAAAACTCTGTAAGGAAACACCAAGTTTCAAAATTCAAAAAATGCGCATGTAAAAAGTGTATGCGCTCATTGAGGCAGATACATTTTTTTAATCTGATCAGAATTTATGCGCATACACTATGATGGAAACACATTTACAGAATAAATCCTTTGTTTCGCAACTGCATGGGTATGATTTGATAACCAGCAAATCAGTTTCATTCCACAGCATCTCAAAAGTTGGTTTGATCATTCTGAAAAGCCTGAGCCAAAGTCTGTCATCAGAATGGTTTGATTTAATTCCCTCCAAAAATGTCTCACATGATTGCATTCCCAAACAACAGCATCCGAATGCAAGATCACTTGACAGAGTTTATTGTGTTTTGCTTGCATTCTCTGAGGCACAGGAAATTTATGATGGAGAAAAATAGAGCCACAGTGGCTTCCCCACTTCCCTTCAGTGGCTACTTTTGAAATGAAACAGTCTCAAATTTCAACTTTTGACATTTTTAAAGATTTCTAAACAATAAATACCGTATAGTGGCTCTTTAATGTGTCGTGACAGGTCGCTGTAGCTCCTTCAATCGGCTGGAGAACCGACCATTTCTTCATACTAGTTCATTTATAGCATCAAATAAACATGAATGAACATCAGAAGGAATGTTGTTTCAAGCGCAGAAAGACGTGAGTACACACAATTTTTCAAGTTCAAGTCCACCGACTTTACTCTACTAACTGTTTTGTTGGACAAAAAGGCGGATTCGGGGTTATGATTGGTCAGATCGCCTGTCAATCAATCTCCCTAGTTTATTGAACACAGATAATGGAAATATTGGTTTATTCGCAAATGTTTTGTGCGATATTCTAATCATTCGCATAAGTTCAATTCTTAACTTTGGCTGGAAACTAATTAATAAAAAATTTGCACTGTTTTATATGTAAACTGAACTAAAATCAATCATACGTTTGCATGTTTTTTGTTTGCTTGTTTGTTTATTTGCTTTAGCGTCAAATTTTTCAGCAGATGTAGAAATACATGTGAATTGTCAAAATGCCAATTTTTTTCTCCCTCTGGCGTAATGCGCTCCAGACAGCCATTAAACTCACTTCTCACCAGACCAAGAAAGGAAAGGGCCTTTTGTGAGGACCGTCTTTAGTCATCATGCTCTTTGACCTCTTGTATGAGTTCAGAAAATGTTCCAGCAGAAGCGAGATCGGGTCAAGAAAGAGTAAAGGTCAAATTGAGGCCACTTGTATACAAACCATAAATAACACTGAGGTGGAATGTTGTCTAGAAGTTTTGATTTAGTTTTGATTTCATTCCTATTTGTTTGTTCTGACGTGAAATTTGAAGGAGGTTTGAAGACTGAGTTTGAGATGTGCTTTGCTACCTGTGGTCACGAAAAAACCCATGTGTTTTTACATCACAGAGGCCTCCGTTCTAGAAACAACATCATTCTGGTTTGGGTTGTGAGGTTCTCTTAAACATGTGTCACAGCTGGGCTTAGTCAACCACACACACATATATACAAACACACCTTGAGCTCACCATAATTCCCATATACAGGCAAAACAGACCTGAAAATCCTTCATACACACACAAAAGGACATTTAAACAAACATAGTTCGTTTCAGTGCAATATATGGTATTAAATGGAATGTAAACGTTAATGTCAAATACATTATGAAACTTTTTTTTTTTTTGATTTTAGCCCCTAAGGATTTTTTTATTCTTTTTTTTTTGTGTGTGTGTGTGTAATTAATGGTTCCTTGTATATTATATTTTTTTAAGTCATGTATTTATTTATTTATTTTTTATTATGAATACATCCATTATTATGAACAATATATGCCATTACATTATATTAATTGTTATTATTTTATTACAGTGTTATCTATCTATTTTAAAGCCATATCAGCAAGGCTTCCTATATATTAATAATTTATTACAAATGAAGTATTTTGGTTATTTTATGTAACTAAATATTATTTTAATTGTTAAAATGATTAAATAATAAAAACAATAAAAATACAAAAAATAATATTGTGTTTAATCAATAAATAAATCTATATAATAAAAAATTATATATATAAATATATGTATATGTACGTGTGCTTTTATTATAATAATAATTCCATATCAGCAAGGCTACATTCACATATGTCAATACAATTATTACAGATAAGTTATTTTTAATTATTTATTTATTATTTTCATTGTTAAAATCAGTGCAATAAAAGATAATAAAATGTATCTATAGTTACTGATCTATTGGCAGCGCTCATTCAGCATGACCTTCATGACAGTCTGGTTTGATTCACAGTTCTCCTGCAGTGTGTCCACCTTCCTGTTAAACTCCTCCAGCCCGCAGTCGGCGTCTAAAGAGAGCGCTGGGTTTTTCGCGGGAATTAAGGTAAATCCGGTTATATCTAATTCTTTATAATTATGATGGATCATGCGTTATCCACAATGCCTGAAGCTATAATTACTGGCTAAATACACATTGCAACATTGCAAATATTATGTTGCATAAATATATATGTCTAAAAGAGATGTATGATCATGTTTGACACTTTTTTTGCAGTTTGTTCCAGATGTCCTATACGTCCGTGAGGATGCTAAAAAGCATGTTTTGAGTATACACAGCACAGTACCTATTCCTTGCCATGGGTTCGAGCATAACCGCTGGTGCAAAGTGACTCTTGCTCTCAACGTACATGAATCAGGTGTGTGTATATTAGTATGTAAGTCACTGACAAGCACTGGGATTCTTTTATGTAGACTTTAAGATTCTTTGAAACGATACATATTATGGTTTATTTTGTCCGAATACTGATACAAATGTGTATTCATAAAATATTAAGCATCAAGTGACCCGATGTGTCTGAATTATCCTTTTGCTCTCAAGAGTATTTTGTTGTTGTGTTTTCCCTTTCATTTGAGAAAGTATCTACTGATAATCTCTGTCTGAATGTCTCAGACAATGTAGTCATTGAGGTTTCAAACGTGGCCTTATCATCCTGCTCGGTCGAACTGCTGTCCCAGCCCTGTCGAAACAACGTCTGTGCTCAGGGTACCGTGACTCTCACCGCTGTTACTGATTTCACCCGGGACGGGAACCGGGCCAGCTTCCTTTCCATTCAGCCTGCCGAAGGCAGCCCTCGCCTCTGGAGAGGTTACAACCCTCCTGCACTGAAGGTTAGCGAAATTTTAGCATGCATCTCAAAATTTAATATTAGTCGCTTGAGTGGTTTTGTACTTAATTAATATCTTTAATTTAATAAGACAAAATTCTCTTTGAAATGCCCTTCAGGACAATGAAGTGCTCGAGACTGCAATGGACTTACATCAGTAATGTTTTCACGGGGATTTGTCATTGACAAGTTTTTTTTTTTTTACAACTTGACCCATGATGTACTATTTTGATACTACTTTTCACATAAAAATAAGTAGAGTACACTGGAAAAATATATGTCTCATAAATATCTAAATATTCTTAGACACATTACAAAAGAAACAAGATACAAAAATCAAGATACATTTACTGTAAAAACAAAATAATCTTGTTTTCCCTTTGAATTAAGATAAGATAATTAAGATTTTTTTTCTGACCCCATAGGTAAATGTCTTCTTTTAAGCACAAAAATTCTTCTCTAACCAAGACTTAATATCTTAAGTAATTTTACTTCTCTAGTAAATGTATATTGATTTAAGAAAGTCTAGATATTTATATTGGAAAACTAGACAAAAACACTGAATCATTTTGCAGTGTGGAATTAGTAGTAGTGTAGTGTCCAGTCATGGTTAGCTTTTTTGTAACCCTCCAGACTTGAAATATACTGTGACTCGGCTTTACAGCTCTCATAATTGACCCCTGCTGAAAGAAAGAAAGAGCCTCTAATAAGCCCGACACCTAAAGGACAGACAAGAATGCGGTAGTTCAGAAGGGAAGAAACGTAAACACACATAGATCGTCAGTCTTCTTAAATAATGTGTCACCACCGGCCCCAGACCACCATCTGTGTTGTCTGTAAACATGAAAGCCACTCAGTGCCCTTTAATAATGGGAAGAGACTGTACTCTTCTGAGCTATAATTAGGCTAGAGCCGGCATAGCTCCGCAATGATTATCCCCATCAATGGCGTCTAAATTGCGAATGTTTTGAGAGCAGAGCAACTCTAAGTTAATTCTCTAAAGTGGTTGCACTGTCATTTTTCTATATAGGCAGTTAGAATTTGCTCTGCGAAAAACTGCCAGTATGAATGCATCATTAACGATGTGTTCTTTTTCTGAATGCAGATCACAGTTCAAGATGTTCCTACAGCGATCTGTTACTCCCTGACTGACCCTCACATCATTACATTTGATGCAAGGTAAAAAGTTTTTAAGATCCGTTTGTTTTTTTAGCTCAACTGGTGAAACATTGTGCTTACAACCCTAAGGTCATGGGTTCAATTCCCAAGAAACACAATGAATTTACTGAATTTAGCTTTTTATTTCTCCATTGGCATTTGCACTGGATGTTTTGAATCATTCTACATCGCCTATGATTATTTTGTGACTTTTACAAGAAAAGTGCTCAAATGTTACATTTTCAGGTAATGTAAAGGTCACATAGATTTCAGATTTGTGTGGCTCACTCTTTGAATTTTGCTTGGAAAGAGGGATCTTTTTTGAAAGTTTATCACAGTTCAAGACGTTTCAACAGTAACCTGTGACTCCCTGACCAACCCTCACGTCTTTAAAGCATTAAAGCATGTAATGCATAACAAACAGAAGCATAACAGCTAACAACAAAACGCCAAGATCATGGGTTCGATTCCCAAGGAACACAATAAGTTTACTGAATTTAGCTTTTTATTTCTCCATTGGCATTTGCACTGGACGCTTTGAATCATTCTACATCGCCTATGATTATTTTGTGACTTTTACAAGAAAAGTGCTCAAATGTTACATTTTCAGGTAATGAGACAGGAATGTAAAGGTCACATAGATTTCAGATTTGTGTGGCTCACTCTTTGAATTTTGCTTGGAAAGAGGGATCTTTATGAAAGTTTATCACAGTTCAAGATGTTTCAACAGTAACCTGTGACTCCCTGACCAACCCTCACGTCTTTAAAGCATTAAAGCATGTAAAGCACAACAAACATAAGCATAACAGCTAACAACAAAACGCCAAGGTCATGGGTTCGATTCCCAAGGAACACAATGAATTTACCTACAGCTTTTTATTTCTTTCTCTGACATTTGCACTGGACGTTTTAAATTGTTCTATAGGCTGTGATTATTTCGACATTCAGTAAGTTACAGTAAGTTTGACTTTTACATGACAGATGCTCAAATGGTACATTTTCAGGTAATGAGGCAGGAATGTAAAGGTCACTTGAATTTCAGATTTGTGTGCGCAGATTTAGTACTTGTACTCTTTGAATTTGGTCCAGGAGGAGGTATCTTTATGAAAGTGTATGGGAACTGTCCTCATTAGTGAATATGTCCTTGACAGACGCCGGCCCGGTGCCACAATTTCCTCTAGTAGAGAGGCACATATTGCCCGAATGGACAGTAGATTTGGATTTAAACGTACACTACGGCTAGATGTATTGAGTAATGTGTGTTTACAGTGATGCCAAACATACAGAGCAATAACCCCAAAGTATCACAGTCACCATTAAAGTAAATGATGCTGAAATTGTCCTGTGAAAATTACTGCCTCTGTTTCGCTCCCTAAATTTCTTGCTCTTTTTTTTTTTTTTTTATCTTACAGTTCTTTTTAAATGGACTCCTTCTTCCTGCCTCTCCTCTACTTTGCCATTAAGTTCAAGTAGTCCTCTGAGATGTTGTATTCAGTTACTGTCTTGTCTTTAAAGGTTTTTAAGTGCACACTGAATTTCATCTGTTTTACTTTATAACACAGCAAAACAGAACACAGAAAAGAAACAAGATAACTTTCAAACTTAGGAGCAATACTGGACGAAGCTGCATGTATCTATTTGTGTATCGATCGCCAATGTTTGGTATGACGAACAAACTACAGTAAGAATTAGAATGGAAGTACTAAACGGTTGTTGTTCCACCCAGGCGCTATGAGAACCAGCAAACAGGCACGTTTTTGCTTTACAAGAGCACAAAGCGTCTGTTCGAAGTCCACACAAGGCAGTGGGATTGTGGGAGCCGGCATTACGCTGTGGCGTGTACCTGTGGCGTGGCTGCTCGAGAGGGCAACGAAGTTGTGACCTTTGACATGTGCAATGGGCAGCTGCAGGAAACACGCCCGCACTTGTCCGTCAAGGCCTTGGGACCATCCGTGACCAATCATATTAAGATCCACGAGACGCATCAAGGGAAGAAAGTCACGGTACGGTTACATTCCACTGCTGTGATAACTAATAATATTGAATTAATGTGGATTGGTTTTCAAAATGAGAAAGACAGACTTATGCTGCAGTGAAAATTCAGACAAAACAATCGAATCAAAGAAAGATTGTGTTTCTGAACCAAACCTATTGCAACTTGCAGTATTAAATATATTCGATTTGACAGAATACACTATAGACCAGATGAAACCTTATTGGCATGCAAACTCAGGTAATCTCAGTCATGCTCACTGTGAAATGTATACAGTTCAAGTTCAGGACAAGCAGATTTTCAATTTCTTGGCAAAACTGTCTGAAAAGTAAACAGAGATCGTATCTGTTTTGAAAAGAGTTTGTTTTCCCTACAAAAGGATTTTAAACTTCGGTCTCAACAGACCATCGGTCTGTCAGTGCGCAGATGTTGTCATTGTTGCATTGTGACAGTTTGAGTGAGCAAGTGTTTTGTGATGACTAAATTTATGTAAATTTGTTATATTCTGATGTAGACTCTTGACAAATCGCAATTAATGCCCCTAATGTCCTCGTAACCAGCTGGCAGGGAAAAGGGATCCTTTACTAACATGTGTATTTATTTTATGCTTGAAGTTGGAGTAAACTAAATTTGATAAGGTAACTGATGAGTCATGATTTCAGATGTTGGATTTTAAATCCAGTATATAAGTGGACAGACAGTGAAATATAAATACATATTTGCATAAATAAATTAATAATAAATCAATAAATTATAAATGATTTTTTTTAATAAAATATAAAATATATCAATAATAAATATAAATGTACAGCTTTTTTTCTTTGTAGATTTTGTACCAGCTTCCTTTTCATTTTTCATTTTAGAAAAATAAAGTACTGTACTTGACACAACCCTATACACTTGCCTTCACAAGTCAACATGGCCTGATTTTGAAGATGATTTTGGTTTAATATTTAGCGTTAAATATATAAGAATTTTTGTTTGACCCCCTGCAGATCGTTTTTGCTTCAGGGGCATTTGTGCGAGCAGACGTCAGTGATTGGGGAATAAGTCTGTCCGTAAGGGCTCCAAGTCAAGACTTTAACGCCACCAGAGGCCTGTGCGGATTATTTGACCGGAACAGCCACAATGACCTCCATCATCCTGCAGGCACAAGCCACCGTGACAAAGACCTAGTGGAATTCATTCAGGGCTGGAGGTGAGTGATACGTTTACAACATCCATATAATCTATATTTTCAATAGAAACAATATATGGTACTTAAACAATCTCTTGAGTTTAAAATGGGTAATAAATCTAGTCAGAACTAGAGCCGTTGTGAACTGGGTCACTAAGGTCCTCTAATGAAGGACTCTTCAACTCCAGTCCTGGAGGGCTGGTGTCCTGAAGACTTTAGTACCGATCCCAATTTAACCCACCTGTAATTCTTCAAGTAATTCTGAACACCTTAACTTGTCTGTCTGGGGATAGAGCTAAACTCAGCAGAACACTGGATCTCCAGAACTAGAATTGAAGAGCCCTGCTTTAAGGTGTACCTGCGGAATTAACTAACCAGGTCCAAAACATTTGCTATAATGCTGGCAAGAATTCTGAAAGACCTAAAAGACATAAATATATGCAGACAGATGTATGAAAATTGGCACAAGTTTAAAAACTCAAAACTTCCGTAAAAGAAACCCAACAAATAGAATAATTAGGTGACTTGGAGAGTTCAGTTATGATTAAGCATTTATTTTAAATGAATATTAATATAAACAGATAATATGTAAAATAAATAAGCTGTAGAATCAATAGATGCCTCTTTAAAAATGGCCACATGTGACCTTACATGTTTGAGTCTCTATCTCTATATATTATCGACTAAACTAACTTCACTGATAGAGCAAGATAATTGATCATTTTATTTTTCCTCTTTCATGGACAAGTATTTTCTTTAGTGTAAATGCATTTAAATTCTTCCTTTTCTTAAATGTTTTAACCTTTAGCAATGGAGCTTTGAGTCGCGCTGACTCTCTCGCGACAAGTGAACCACAGTTTCTCTCTGTTGCAAGGCATGTGTTTAGCTGTTTGCCACTGATTTCACACATTAGTGTGCACGCACTCTACAAACTCAGGATCAAAGCCTGAGTTGACAGAGAAAGTTGATGATCAGCATCAAGGTACCAACAAAGCCAGATTGGAGTGGTTTGGTTTTGTCAACTTGAAACTAATCCTATAACCCTGAGTTTGTTCAACCACCATCATGGAATCAGGCCTCAGTTCTTCTTCAGATTAGAGTTTGCATCACCATTTAACCTTGATTTGCTCGTTTTAATGTCAAATATAATTAAAGTAGAGGAAAGTCTCTAATCTAATGGGCTAACCTTTCTCGAACTCTAAATCCTCTCTTGACGCAGTGCTTGAGGGCTTAATTCAAAGGCTGATGTGAGACAGTCATATTTTTGTTTTATTTCTCCGTGTCAGGATCGCGCCTGGGGAGAGCCTGTTTGACAGCACGCCACCTGCCGTGGATGAGGAGATAAAGTGGAATTTCTGTGCTTGTCAAAAGGGATACAGCCTGTCCCTCCATTCAACGCGCACCTCCGAGGGCCTATTAAACCCACCTCCCGTCTCTCGCTGTCTATCTCATGACAACACAGATTACACGTCCCTGTTCCCCTTCAAAGACACCACTGCCGAGTATGTCGTTAAACCCATCTCTGCCCGTAACGTCCAGAAGCGGGAGACGTTGGCTGAAATGTCAGAGTTAGCCCAGATGAAAGGTGCTAAACTGAAGTCTCAGGTGTCCCAAGGTCAGGCAGACTACTCTCCTTCTGTAGAGGAGTTGGAATTGGACTCATTATTTAAAGTTGATGCTACTCACTTGAATGAATCTAAGGTGCCCTTATTAAGTTCAGGTGGAAGGCCTAAGAGACAAACCCTTGACTTTCTGCCTGTTTACACCATCCAGGCCCTAAGCCAGACCGACTTCGAAAGTTTTGCCTACTTCTTTCCAGATGACCACCGCTCTTCCAGCCGTCCAGCTGCCCAACCTTCCTGGCCGACACCTAGTGGCCTCACTTCTGCCAAAGCTTTGGAAGTCTGCCAATTGGCCTTGGCGAACTCAACTGTGGGCAAGGTATGCAAGAGTCTGCTGGGTCGGCGCCTGGAAGAAGCTGTGGATCTCTGCATCCTGGATCTTCAATTGAAAGATGATTTGGCCTGGGAGGACGCCCTCATGCCCTTCCTGGAAAACGAATGTGAGAGAAAGTGGCTGGAGAACCAGACCCATCGTTCTCAAGAAGCTTCCAGACCATTGGCGGATATTGCGACTGCCCTACGTTGTCCGAACTTCTGTAACGGGAACGGACAATGTGAACAGTGGGGATGTCAGTGTTATCCAGGCTACAGCTTTTACGACTGCAGTCTCACAATCAGTAAGTGATCGGTTTAACATCCGTCTGTTGCTTCAAATGTGGTCCCCAGGGATCTTTGATTATAAGAAACACTCCGGGCTTAAAATATGGTATTACTACATGTTTTGTGTGAAATACCTGCAGGGGGTTATGGAGTTTGAGACCACAGTTGTATATCAAAGTTGTCTTTGAGGTTTTGTTTAGGTGGCCTGGGGAAAGTGTACATGTGTTCTCACTCTCAGTGGACATGATGGAGTCTCATCCATCAATCCTTTATTGAATGTTTGAAAGTTTTCTACAAAGGATGTGTGGTCCAAGAGGTTTTATTGATCAGAGGTTGTTCATTCTCAGCCCAGGTGACTTTGTTAATGTCGATTCTGTTAAGTATCAACTTACTTTAAGGTGTTCTTCCTAAAGTGTTTTATAGCTGAGACGCAAATTAGACAATTGTTGACATAAATTAAGGGTGTAAAGACATAAAATCAAAGTCAAACGTAGTAAATCTTAGATAATTTGGTCTTGGAAAAATTTGATGAGAATATGGCAAGCCGTTCTTACTTTTATTTATTCTCAGGATGTGAACTTGAGATATCAACAATTACATTTTCATGTCAGGAATTAGATTTCCACTAGTAACAATGCTAATTTTTGATATCAATAATTACATTTCCACTAGTAAAATCTATACTTCTTGATATCTGTAATTGTATTTTCACTTGTAAATATCACCATATAGGCCTCCATTCAAACTCTTTTGAATGGAAAAAATGGAATGGAAAAAAAAAAAAACAATTGTCATTGTTGCTTTTGGAAATCTAACTGTTGATATCATAAGTTCATATCCTGAGAATGAATAAAAGTCAAAACGGCATGCCATATGAGAAAGTTAATATTGAGATGTTTAGAATCTCAGTAGATCTAAACATAGCATTTTGAAACCCAGGAGGTGACTCTTGTGAGAATATTAGGTTCTTTTTCTATCTCAGGAGAGGTTCCTTTTCCAAATCCTTGCAATATCACTTCCTGATCCTTCTGGTAAAGCAGGTGAAAGGTGTGCAATACACTGCATTTTGAAGAAAATGATGAACAGATTATTTTTTATTGCACAAATGACAGTTGACAAATTCAGCAATTTATCATTGCATTTACAGGCGATGTTTTTTAAGTGGAGGACAGTCTGGTGCAATGTGATTTTGTATCTCTTTGGGTCAGTACTTTCACTGCTCTTTTTGCCAAATGTGTGTGATTACAATCCTGTACATTGGCTCAAGTACAGTGTTCACTACAGCTGCCATTACCAGATGGTGACCAAGGTGGCAGAGCATTTCTGTGGCATTAGATGCATTTTTTTCCTGTGCCAGCTCTTTTCATTAAATATGTATTTTTGCTGTCTTGTTTGTTGTTTGCTTTCAGTTCCTTTTAATTATATTTGTTTTGGATGCTGTTGTTCTGCATTCCTTTTCTTTACACTCCACCGAAGAATAATTTCCTGCTCCTTCAAGCATGTCTTCAAAGAAACCGCAGATGGCGTGCGTTTGTGCAAGTGTGTTTTTTATTGATAATATGAATTATTTGAATTGATGTATGGAGCTCCTTTCGGAATGGCAAAGTCGTTGAGCATTTTTATCAACTGATTGTTTCTGGCAATAGCGGCGAGGCTCGGAAGTGCCATTAGCTTTCCCAGCCAAACTTCATATAAATGAGATATTGTTATGCAGGTATTCTAACACCTGGCACTGTGCCAGACGCCCATGCCGGCTCTCTGATTAGCATTGGGATCTTCACTAAGCCTCTATTTCCCTCAACATTTTTTGCATGCTCCCTGGGGCTGACTTGGTGACGAAATGGGAGTTTTAACACGAATTAGCGAGCAGATTAGGAGCACTAGAGAGGGCTGTTTATCACAGACTGACGGTTTTCAACCTCTACGAGAGCGAGCTCTGATTTATGGTAACCGTGCTAGGATCAACGCGCAAGGTAGCACAGGGAGGACGGCTAGATAAATCTGCTTAATTGCCCAACTGATCATCGGCTGATGCCTCTTCCACATCTGGGAGCGCCATCCATTCTTTTTTTTTCTCAAGCCCATGACACGTTTATGCCTAAACGTTTTTGGTTGACTTTATTTGCACTTCATCCAGTCAAATGTGGATTTTTGCAAGTGTTCTCTTTGTTTGCATCACTTTTGGCCTCGTGATTTTTGAATAGTTATGTTAGCGTGCTAACATACTATTATTTCTCCTGTATGTAGGATAGTGTATGTATCCTGTGTACTGTATGCTAGTATTTTTACATACTACATTAATCAAAGTCTACCGTACATAAAATGCATGTGGATCATGGAAAGCCAAAATTTAAGATGTTTATACATAAAGTTGAATCAATAACCATTTTTATTTTAAGATGATCAATGCACGCCACTGTTTCACTTACTATATTTTTAAATAGTATACAGTGTAGTGTGCAATATTCTTTTTTCTAGTGTTCTTAAGTTAGCCTAGTAGCACATGTGCTCTGGTACACTGAGCCGTGGTGCTCATTTGGGCAATGTGACATAAAATCTGGCTCATGACATTAGCCGACCTCATTCCCCCTCTCATTTTTTTATATTTTCTCTACTATACTTTGAATATCAAAAAAGCCATAAATTGATTATTGTAATAAGAAAAGGAATGGTTGGAAATATGAATGGGATAATAGGGCTAATGCAGCCCCATGACCCTTTTAAAGGGACAGTGCACCCCAAAATGAAATTTCTGTCATTATTTATGAACTCATGTCAATCCAAACCCGTTATTTTCTGCATGTGAACAAGGGACATTTTGAAGCGATGAGAGCTCAAAGCGATGGCATCTTTCAAGCTCACTGAACAACAAAATAATACCGTACGGGTTTGGAATGACATGAAGGTGCGTAAATAATGATACAATTTTCATTTTTGCCTAAAGGGAGAGAACTCCGAGACCTAAAGATTCCATTTCAATTTTCTGCACAGAGTATAAAACCGCACATCACCTATTCTCCTTAGTCTTGTGGCAAATTTTATGCTTTTCTGCCAAAATGAAGGGTGTCCAAGAATCATTTCAGAATGAGGCTCTACTGCTCTTTATTTCCCATAATTCCAGGTAGAGTGAAAATCAAGGCAATCAGACCAGATTCAATACCTCTGCATATCTGGGTTTTATTCAATAGTGGAACAATCTGGAAAACTTCACTATTGCCTTCATTCAGTTGTGATATTCAGCAGTGAGGCAGGGGTCACATTCTGAAGAAAGGACTCTGCTTGGATTCATCTCAGAGTTTTTTTTTTTTTCTACAGCAGGTTCAGTGAGCCATCCGATCGCTCCTCATTTATCATTTCTCTTCAAACATAAAGCACAAGCGTTCGCCCTTGTGGCAGAGATTAAAAACTCCTGAATATCTCTCATGCTCCCTTCCTGGCCGGTCAGGGACAGTGTGCGAGTGTGTGTATGTGTGCGCACACACTGCGTCAGTGCTCGAGGCTTGTCTGGTTTAGAACAGCATTTTAGGTGCTTGGAAACAAGTGAATCATGGGAAAGTCTGAAAATCACCTCACTGACCTGCTGAGCTGGAAATTTTTGATCTCTGAGGCGATTAGGAAGGTATATCTGTGGCACTCCTGTAGTGGGGATTAAGCTTTTTTAAGGTCCTAGTTTTTGTGGTAAAAAATAAATAAATAAATAAATGAAGAATCTTTGGTTCAATTACTAATTTTAATTGCTAGCTAATGGAGTTTTTTGATTTACATAACTATGAAACGGGTCTTGTGCAGTTTGAAAAATTTCTGTATATATACATATATATTTATCTGTCTATCTATCTATATTAATGTAGTAATTCTTTATTTTTTAGATATTTATATTATGGAAATTACATGCTAAATATGCATGCAAAATGCAAAAACTCATTTAAAATGTTTAATAAATCACATGATGAAATGATTATTTTTAAGCTAACAAAACATTTAATACAAGATTTTCAGATGTGGCACTTTCACTGCTTGACTCACAAATTTGTCTTCAAAAATAAAATGAACTTGATTGTCTTGATGGGAGTATATCTTTCCTAAACAGTGCTAGGGGGCGATTAGTTTTTGTGATTATTTTATGATTTTTTTTTTTTTTTTTTTTTTTTACCAAGTGTAAAATTACACAAAATGAGACCATCTGGAGTAAGTTCTTTGATGAGGCTAAAATTCATTATCACTAACTTCTGTGCTTAATTGTTCTCCTCTGAGGACCATTTTCTCTCATATCTCGTATTGTTTTCCTTCTCCTTTTTTTTTAGATATTCACCATTTCTGGCTTAGTTTAGCATACCGTCCCAGTACATTCATTTTCGTTTGCATCTCAGAAATGTGATTTAAATAGACTTCCACCCTGAGGAGATCCGAACGTAAGGTTGTGCTCCAATAATAAAAACACTGATTTGAAATGAGCCAAGATGGGAGCGATAATGGCATTAATCAAGCGTAATGCTGCCGCGGTACAGTCATTTCAGCCTGTCGCTGAAACTATATTAAATGTTGTTGTGTTTTATAAGGCCTGAGAGACGCCCAAACAAGCTTACTCGTTTGCATTATTCAAGAACCCCAGTTATGGAGAGCGTTATATTCCCCAGCTCTAATTATACTATAATATTTTCCGTATGTATTCGTTCTCTGTTTAATGGAAAATGCAGGCTGGCAAGGTCAGAATCCAGCAGGCTGAATTTTTAGTGATGTATTGTATAGCTTAAAGCAGGGATTGTTTGGTTTGTTTGTTTGTTTGTTAGTGGCAATGTACTTGGAAATGACTTTCGTTTTGGCGTCTTTCAAACTGCCGGTGTTGCATTTTTCCATTTGAGACTCGTAAACTTTATTTACTGGTGATTTTCGCAAAGGACGGGGCTTTTTCGACAGCGCACATTTTAAAAGACTTCACATGAATTTACAATAGAGTTTCTGGGTTTAACGAGACTAGTGACTTTTCAATGAATTAACAATGAGTAGAATGCAAACTGTCATTTTTGCAGAAAGACTTTTTCTGTATTTGTTCTCTTTGAGGTTGTTGAGGAACACATTGGTTCAATTTTGACATTGACACCCAGAAAAGTTCTGTTTAGACCCAAAATTGCCTTCCAAGCAAGTGTGTATGTATGTGTGGATTCTTGAATGGTAAAACTGCAGTGTCAAGGCCCATCCACAGGCCACGCCCCTCAGACAGGTCACGCCCCTAGAGACTTACAGTCAGAAAATGAATTATTACTAATGCTCTTAAGGTTATTTGCACAAACCCCTAACAATTTGATTATTTGTTCAGATTATGTACATTTCTTTATGTACATTCATTATGTAAATTCTCTGTTTCTTTGGTTTCCTCAGGTCAGCCAATAGAAGTCACTGATCTGGAGAGTGGTGGTTTGTGTAACGTACGTGAGTTCGATTGTGACAGCGTAAGGGTTTTTGGGCTGGGTTTCATCGACTCACCAGACCTTGCTTGTCTTGTGACCAGATTGAAGGTAAGACATAAATATGTTTAAAGGCAAATTAAATATATATATATATATATATATATATATATATATATATATATATATATATATACATATTGGATTCCAGGGTATGCTGATCTTACAGCAGCTTTGTTGCCTATGCTCTGTTGTTATGTAATGTCACCACTGACATTCTCATTGGTTTGCTGGCCTATGAAGGATTTAATATGCAGGGTAAGCTGTCTGTGAATCACTCACCCAGATCTGGATCTCTGAAAATCACATTGAATTGGATACAAAACTAACTTGACTAAATCAAATTTAAAAGTCATAACTGAAACTATTTTCATAGTATTTTATTTTATTCATAGGAAAATGTATTTTTTATGAAAAAAAAGCACATCTACTGTGTAACGGAGGTCAGTCGTTGCTGTGCACGTAAACCTCACTCCCCTGATATCAATATACGCTCTACCGACCTTTGCTAGAGGTTGCAGCCTTTAGCCTCGTTGTTAGAGTGTCCGTCTCCCATGCCAGAGACCCGGATACGAAGCTCGGATAGAGTGGAGCGAGTAGGACTTGGGTAGGAAGGGTTACAACTGTAACTATCCGAGTTTGCAATCGATGGTCTTTGTTTGTTAATGCCAGCCATTTGCATTAATTTATTTTTATATTGCATAATTAAAAGAATACTTATATTTTTTTTAATTTATAATGGATTTAATTCATTATTATTTAGCCTATAATAGGCTACTGATAGGCTTCTTTATTATATTATACTTATTTTTAATTCTTAAAATAAAAAAATATACATCTTCTGGCATATTTAAACAAACACCTGTCTAGTGTTTATTTGCTGTCTCTGATTTAGATCTGAGACTTTTTACTAAGCCAACGCGCCGTACTGTTTAAAGGTGATGTAGGCTATGTAGTTTGTGCTGCACTAGTGCCACCTAGAGCAGGGGTAGGCAAGTTCGGTCCTAGAGAGCTGCTGTCCTGCAGAGTTTAGCTCCAACCTTGAAAAAAAAAAAAAACACTTACCTGCCTATCCACCTTTTTCTGAACGCAGAAGTCTCACCCGACTCATACTGGAATGATGCTTTACATTTTCGGCCTTCGGTTCGTCCAGTCAAATTACCGTATTTCCTGAGCTGATAATGTATTGTTAAACCAACTAAAATGGTTTTCAAAGCACATGGCTCCACAGTGCCATCTCTTTACAGTGTAGCAGTGACTGTCTTTTGTCATCGCCTCACTTTACAAAGTTTAATCAGTGTGCAGATTACGCGATGCTGTTCGAAGTTATCAGCACTGAAAACATAGTATGAGCGCTCATATCCTACATGCAACTCCTAATCGGGATGGAGTTCAGTGAATTTTGTACTCAAAATGTTATAGCCCACATATACCCTCTTTGAGGAGTATTTTAACTTAAGTGCTGCAAGCCATGATCATTTTCTCTTGCCAGTCTAGCATAAAATGCAAGGCATACAGCGCTGTAAGATTCTCTCAGATTCGCTGATGCTCAAAACATATATTTTCCAAGAATTTCTTCAGTTTATTGCTGTTTGTAGCAACCAACAACAACACAGCTTAACCCTGTGCACATTTTTATTTTAATGTTTCAGTTTAGTTCATTCAAACATTCCTTTTACCCCATTGACTGTATGTTTCCTATGGAGACTGGAACAGGACAGCATCCAAATGGAAGTTGTAATTTCTCATGGCGGATAGGTGGATAGCCTTAGTAATCCTGAAGAGCTTGATTAGTTTGTTCAGGTGTGTTCAGGTGTTAAGGTTGGAGCTAAACTCTATAGTACAGCGGCTCTCCAGGATCTAACTTGCCAATAGTGTCCCATAGTGTCTGACCCAAACAACACAATCAATCAGCTCTTACAGGTGATTGTGAAGGCATGTCTCAAAAGGTAAATATAGGCTTCTTTCAATAAAAGCTCCAACGTATTAGAAATACTTCTTACTGTGTTACTATGTGTCAAGAGACTGAATATCTAACACTGTGTAGAGTGAACGCAAGCGTTTAGCTTATAATTAAGAAATCCAACGTACATTGTCTGCACAGGTTAGATAAAAGTTTAAAAAGTTACTGCTCGCCACTGATATATAATGGCTAAGATGATGTTCGAATCTTCCAAGCCTGTCGTCTTTAATATTTCATCTAAGAGTCTTTATGAATCTTAGCATGGCTTTTTTTAATACATGCTTGCCATCTGTTTGTATATTTAATTAGAAGTATGGGGTAAAGACATAGGGGGACATGTGATGAGATAAAGAAAGCAATAAAAACAGTAATGAGTCAACACAGCAGAACACATGCAAAGAAAACGCAGCGCAATAAGACCGGTAAACAACAAGCAAAACGCACATTATGTGCTGTAATTATCTAGTGACTCTTTTATTAAATTGTCTGTTTTACTTAAAAGTTTTACACTCAAAAAGTTCATTTAATGATCTCAAATCGCTGCCCTGCAGGGCTGGGTTTAACCCTCGTGGGTTTGAATAAGCTGGAGGAATATTGTAAATTTGATGGTAAACCAAAGGTTAATTTTTAAATTAATATTATTATTTTTATACATGCAGCTTTGGAGTCTCTGGGACTTCAAAACATGTAGATGTATGAATGTACTATATATATGCAGATCCCGCCATGTAAATTTGAATATGTTCCCGCATGCTTACCTCTCATTTGAATTCTGCTCCTAAGATATTTACGAACAGCCCCTTTTCTCAAAGGGCATTTCACCTGCTGTGTGGGGTCATCCCGTTTGAGCAAACTGATTTGACATTCATTACATTCGTTTCTCGCAAAGAAAGAAGGGTCAGAGGTGAATATTGCTTTAATTTACAGTTTTATCTCAAATAACTGAAGCACAAGTGCCTGTCCTATTGTTTTAGCGTATACTGTATAAACTAAAAAAACAAAAATCAAAGTTGTACGGTAAATAACACACATATTATTGGAGTATGTTTTACAAAAAATTCTATTTCAGTATTTCTGTCTAAAAATGGCACATTTAATTCAATGTGTTACTTTTCTTTCTTAAATTATTTGTCAAATTTCCTAGCAGTGTCAGAGTGAAAATGAAAGTCCTACACAATTGTTTTTCAGTGTAATGTTGTTCCAAACCTGTGTGACTTTCATTCACTTTCATTATATAGATAAGAGCAGCCAGAACATTCTTTAGAATATCTCATTATTTGTTTCACGGAAGAAACAAAGTCATACAGGTTGGGAACACTTGAAGGTTAATAAATTATGAAAGAATTTTCATTTTAGGTGAAATAATTCAATTAAATTCAATGCTAAAACTTTAGGACAGGCATGTGTACTTCAGATATTTGAGAGTGTTTGAGTTAAAACCTATACATTTTTGGGTAACACTTTACAATAAGATGCATGCATTAGTTAACTACATTGGTTAACATGAACTAATAATGAACTGCACTTCTACAGCATTTATTAATATTTGTTAACATTAATTTCAACATTTACTAACATATTATTAAAATCAAGAGATATATTTGTTGTGAAATAACATGAACAATGAACTGCTGTATTTTTATTAACAAACGTTTACACAGATTGACAAATATAGTATCAAATTATAACTATTGTTGACAAATGAACCTCATTGGAACAAATACACATGTAAGACTTTTAACTGTACTGTATTTCATTTAAAGTTATTATATTAATATAATATTTGTACCAAATTGCAACTTCATCATTACAAATGTGTCATTTCAAACATATTTAAAGACAAGACATTAAATTGTATTTTAGTTTACCATAAATGCTTGTCAGTTCATTTGGCATTACAATTTAAAGAGATAGTTTACCCAAAACTGAAAATTTTGTCATCATTTACTCACCCTTAAGTTGTTCCAAACCTTTCTTTCTTTCTTAATTTCTTCTGCTGAAGAAAGAAACTCATAAAGGTTTGGAACAACTTGAGAGTGAGTAAATGATGACAGAATTTTCATTTTTTGTGTTACTATCCCTTTAAGATATTAGAAATAGTTACTAGTTACTGAAGTAGTGTAGTTAAGTCTTACTTAAATGGGTCAAAAAAAAGTTATTGCATTTAATATCATTTTAAACTAGAATAAATTAATTTAATTGTTAATACTAATTAACATGCAATCAAGTGTCCGAAAACATCAAAAGAGCATTAAGTGTGAATGCAAATGTATATGTTTTTAGCAATATGTTAAAATATACTTGTTTATTTCACAGAAAAATGAATAATTTTTCATTGATGTTTTTTAGCACACAAATGGAGTTTGGATCCCTGAAGAGGAAGGGACAACCAAAGCGTCCTTCCTGAGCTCCAAAGCCGTGGATTGCTCCGTCCCGCGACTCGGCAACATGGCCGTTGACATGGTGGACTTCACAGCCAGTGAGCAGCCCTATGCCAGATGGGAGATTAAGGTACCTGTCCATCAATCTAAGGGACAGGGATCTGTCCGAGGGTTTGTGTGATTGATTTTCCACTGCATTTTTTGCAGTGACTGAATGAATCAAAATGTCATCGGTCTGATAAAAGCAAGCCATCTTTTTTGAAACTTTCCATTGTGATTGAAAGATGAAGCGCTAGCTTCTCTGTACTGGCGAAATGTAATTACGCACAAAGTCTCCTTCACAGTTGTGGGTTTTAACGTTTAAAATCAGCCTGAATTTATGCTGGCCGCACGCGCTGTTTGAGGCCAAGCTAAATGATGCGTACTCGGCTGCTTTAAAATATTATAACTCGTCAAAATAATGAAGCCGTGAGATGGAGGAGGGCTCTTGTGTTCTGAATGACAGCCATAAAGGCAACACAATCATTTTAATCATTTTTATGCTTTGACGGCCCATATAGGAAACCAATTTGACTTTAAGTATATGGCTAGCATAAACATTAAAAAGTTCGTAAACTCAATTCAGGTCTTGTGATCATTGACCTCATCGCTTGCTCCCAAAGTAGGCCGTGATCTATGTGCGTGTGTGTTAATGAGTGTGTTTACTGATGTAAAAAATGGATAGCTCGTGATGAGGAATCATTAACATAAATTTCAATGTTCAAAGAGCCACAGGGTGTCTCTGAAGGTCAAAGCAAAGACGAATCCACGAGGTAATACATCTCGAAATCCACCTAAACTCCTGCCTGCATTAATCTCAAAGGCTTGTGGGATTAACTCTCACTGAGGGGTTGAAAAATTAACTTCGCTTTTGGGTTTACACAAACTGGTGCTGTTAAAGATGCTCTGAAGTATTACAAGAAGACGTGCTTTTTTGCATCACCTGCCAATGGCGGATGAACTAAGAAAGTTTACCAACCATAACTATTTCTGAATTTGTATTTTGTGTTATCTTAATGAAAAATTTCTTTTGGTGTGTATGGCAACACATATTTACCAGCTTTTCTCCAGTGTCTGTCTCTTTTTAAGACTTTCTATGATATCCATAATCCATAAGTAAAATTTACTGAGTACTGCAACTTGGTCATACCAAGTGACAAATTTGATATGTAACCATGTAATAAAAAGCATAATGTGGAATTAGCTGGTTATTATCACAAATTTGCTGCTGTCAGGGTTTATTTTGCGATAAATAATGGCTGGTTGACTGCACATTACCGTAATATAAATACAATAAAATAATTTGACTTATTTTTTTGTCCTCGAGGACTAGTATTATTAGTACTACATTCATTCAGGATAGGTATTTAAACCTCTCCATCTCTCTTTTTCTTCTTTAGGTGACTAATGATGGTCGTCAGTACAGCGAGGGGAAATTTTTTACCCTATATGATGGCATTTGCCAGTTGTGTGTGACTTCCTCTGGACTTTGCAAGCTGAAGGTAATGATATAGTCTTAAATAGAAAATGTAAAAAAAAAAAAAAAAAATCTATCTATCTATCTGCAATTATACATATTTATAAATAATCAGTGTATGCAGAAAAAAATTCAAGAATCACAATTCATTATGCGAATGAACTTATGAGTTTGATTTTCTTATATTTTAATAATGAATTCTTTAATTATAATTCTTCTCATTGTTATATAATTAATTATATGTATTATATAAATTAAAATGTAATCATAAATAATATAATTTATTATTAACATTCATTATAGACAAGTATATATAGTTTGATCTGCATTAATTACAAAAAATTGTGGAGAAGAATATAAAGAAGCGCTATTTCTATAGTGTAATAATTTAAAACCCTTTTGAACAGATTCTGAATTGCTTTTTCTAATACGGTGTTAAAACCATCCATGATTGTTTCTGCACAGCTTCCCTTGTGGCCCTTCCATTTATTTATCCATCTGTCCATCGTCCTGAACTTTATATTCACTGTGCGCAAAATGACTTCCTACACTAATAGCCTGGATTTTCCACCGGAAAATAAGTCACAGAGGATGCGAGTTTATAAGGCAAAAAGTCTGTCATAGCCGTTTAGTGTCTTACTGCTCTCGGTGCAACAGGACAACAGCGATACGCGAGGCCACAAGGGTGTGCGGTGGAAAAACACAGAGCGTGGATGTGGAAAACAGACAATGGCAGATATTATTCACGACATCGAGACCAAAGACTGACAAAGTAACTGATCCCTTGAGCATCTGATGTACTCGCTCGTTCTAGCTTTCTTTCTCTGGGTTTTCGACTGCCACATAGCGTGTAATCTCACCGTGAGAGATGAGTTATCAAGGTGGATCCGTTTGGTCTGTGTTTATCTTCTCTGCTTTGCCGCGGATGTCCTAAGGGCGTTGCGACTTACACGTCCCACTGGATATTAAAAACTTGAAATATAGAGATTCTATCAGTTGCCAGGCTTTATGCTTTGATGATTTATAGCAAAGACGGTTGAGCTTTATCTCAAAGGTTTGACAGGGGAAGTTGGTTTGAGTCGCAGTGTGAGCAATAGCAAAATATCTCCATGCTGGTGGATACAGCTGGAATTCTTTCTTTCTTTCTTTCTTTCTTTCTTTCTCAATTGCTAAATTTTAGCGCTAACAACAAGGTTGTAAGTTCAAATCCCAGGGAAAGCACAAACTAAAGGCAAAATATTGTACAGTTGAATTTTTAATTTAGTTTTTTTTTTTTTTCCAAATTGATTTTTGATTTTGTTATATTTTTTCATTTTAGCTTATCTTTTCTATATTTCCAGCTGGCGAGGCTTAATTCTCAAGCAATAAACGTCTTTTAAATAGATTTTGGTACAGTTTTTTTCACTAGGGACAGGTGAATACAGTGTTATTTATAACTAAAACTAATAAAAATCATTTTCATTAATTCAAGTAAAGCTGAAATAAAATAAAATGTAAATATTAGGTGAAAAACAAACTTAAAAAAATGTGGCCTTGGCAAATAACTGAAATAAGTGAAATGTGAACCTAAATTCAAATTAAAATGAAAACAGAAAATATAAAATAAAACCTAATTCAAAATATTAATAAATACCATAATAGCATGAAAATAATACTAAAATAACACTGGGGTTGTAAAGGTTTCAAGTTTTGTAAAATTATTTGTGGACGTGTTAGTTCGTTCTAGAGTCATGAAAATGTAGTTTACCTTCAGTTTTTCTCATTTTCTTTGTTACATTATTTTCATTATTTTCATTTTTAATTTAGTGTAATGTAATTGATTTTATTTGAATTTTTTTCAGTTTCACAGTTTATTATTATTTATATTCAGTTTTTTAAGTTAGTTCAATGTCATTTAGTTTTCTTGCGGTTTTTCCATGTTACGTATTTATTTTATTATTAGTAGTATTTATTTGTTTATTTAAACCAAAGAACATTTTAAATTAGTTTTAATTACCAAAAATAACATCTCTTTGCTCTCTCTCTCTCTCAGGAGAGAACATGTAACATAGATGGGATGTGTTTTGCCGAGGGAGACTCCAGCCCTTCTGTTCCATGTCTCCTGTGTAACTCCACGGCCTCCAAATACACCTGGTCCATTAATCAAGGTAAACACAATCGATGTGAAGACAAAACGAGATCTTACGGCAATAGCTCACATTATTGAGCATTATCTGTACTTGTTACACCCACACAGCACACCATTAGGCTAAAACAGTCATGGGACCCGACCAAACAACCTTCTGCGGCACAAACCAATTTAAGTCTTATTTAATGCTAATAAAAACAAATCCATTAACATCAAGGTGAAAAATAGAAGCTGTTCTCTAGTATTTCATAACAATGCTGCAGTTGCATTGAGCTGCTCATATGGCAGATGTGGGTTCAAATCCCTCCCCTTCTCTAAAAAAGTCCTATAAAATAAAAATTTAATAGCACAGTCAATATTTACAGAAGGGCTCAACCAGTCAAGAATAGTGAGTGATTTTCTCTATGTCTTTTGTTGTTAAAGTTGAGGACAAACACTCCAGTATGTTTATTAGGCTGCTGTCACTTTAAGAGCTGCACGTGTCCAATATACTGTTACACATACTTTTTTTCTCAACCGTTTACTTTCACTTAAGACATAGCAGACTATGTTTCAGAAGGATACTTGCCTATTTTGTGTGAATTTGCCCATTCCAGCGCAATAAGATATGAATTAGGGTATTTAATCGAAAATAATACTCGATTAGGCAATTTGTGCACTGTCTGACATCATGCGATTACTGTACTCAATCCACTCTGCGTTCTCTTTTCCGCTCACGCACAGCAGCTACATATAGTACGAGTATGAGTACATGAGGCCAGTATCGGGCCCATTAACAATACTGGTATTGGTGCATCCCTAGATTGAAGTTAACTATAACAGACTTTATTACAGCAGATAAACAGAGACGTTATATCTGTCAGCTGGAATATACTCGCTGTGAATTTCAATTAGCTGACATTAAATTTTCAGATTTCACAGCACAGCAAATCTGAAGTAAAGCATTAGGTCATAAACTTTAGTTTTGGATTTTATTATCACGCTGAGAAGATTTTAGGCATGTAGTTTTTTACAGCATTTCATTAGGTTCTTTTAAAAACTGTTTTCATCTCAGGAGACTTGACATTTGCAACACTGGAGGATGTTGATAGGACAATGATGAAGAATTGGATGTTAGTATGGCAAAGGGAACTTCAGTGGATTTACCACATTTAAGAGGTGTTGTTGAGCAAGATGCACTTTTTTAATATGATAAAAAACGCTCTGATGCAGACCCAAGCAGGTCTTATTGATTTTTTTAAAAATGCCAATAATCTCAATAAGCAATTTTGCAAAATAATGTTGTTTTTGCAAATGTGTATGCTTATTTATGGTTAATAATAGCAATGTGTTATTATTATTTTGTTATAATATATTTCCTAATATATTTATTTTATTAATAATAATTTTATTGTAGTAATAATAATAATGATTATGGTTATTGTTGTTATTATTATATAGCACAAACTCTCTTTTCTTCTTCTAGTACTACTACCACCACCACCACCACCACCACTACTACTTTATTATTATAAAAATGCACAATACAACATTATATAAGAATGATATTGTAACACGCTGGTTGTAATCACACTCGAAGATGAACGTTGGCAATAACAGGTAAACTTTAATAATCCAGACAGGCACAATCCAACAGAGACAAAGCAACACAACCAAAACAGATACAAGACCAGACAAGGACAAACCAACTCAACTGAACTAATAGGTGCTGGTCATATAATTAGAATATCATCAAAAAGTTGATTTATTTCACTAATTCAATTCAAAAAGTGAAACTTGTATATTATATTCATTCATTACACAGAGACTGATATATTTCAAATGTTTATTTCTTTTCATTTTGATGATTATAACTGACAACTAAGGAAAATCCCAAATCAGTATCTCAGAAAATTAGAATATTACTTAAGACCAATACAAAGAAAGGATTTTTAGAAATCTTGGCCAACTGAAAAGTAAGAACATGAAGAGTATGAGCATGTACAGCACTCAATACTTAGTTGGGGCTCCTTTTGCCTGAATGACTGCAGCAATGCGGCGTGGCATGGAGTCGATCAGTCTGTGGCACTGCTCAGGTGTTATGAGAGCCCAGGTTGCTCTGATAGTGACCTTCAGCTCTTCTGCATTGTTGGGTCTGGCATATCGCATCTTCCTCTTCACAATACCCCACAGATTTTCTATGGGGTTAAGGTCAGGCGAGTTTCCTGGCCAATTAAGAACAGGGATACCATGGTCCTTAAACCAGGTACTGGTTGCTTTGGCACTGTGTGCAGGTCCCAAGTCCTGTTGGAAAATGAAATCTGCTTCTCCATAAAGTTGGTCAGCAGCAGGAAGCATGAAGTGCTCTAAAACTTCCTGGTATACGACTGCGTTGACCTTGGACCTCAGAAAACACAGTGGACCAACACCAGCAGATGACATGGCACCCCAAACCATCACTGACTGTGGAAACTTTACTCTGGACCTCAAGCAACGTGGATTGTGTGCCTCTCCTCTCTTCCTCCAGACTCTGAGACCCTGATTTCCAAAGGAAATGCAAAATTTACTTTCATCAGAGAACACAACTTTGGACCACTCAGCAGCAGTCCAGTCCTTTTTGTCTTTAGCCCAGGCAAGACGCTTCTGATGCTGTCTGTTGTTCAAGAGTGGCTTGACACAAGAAATGCTGAAACAGCTGAAACCCATGTCTTGCATATGTCTGTGTGTAGTGGTTCTTGAAGCACTGAATCCAGCTGCAGTCCACTCTTTGTGAATCTCCCGTACATTTTTGAATAGGTTTTGTTTCACAATCCTCTCCATGGTGCTGCCCTATTGCTTTTACACTTTTTTCTACCACATATTTTCCTTCCCTTCACCTCTCTATTAATGTGCTTGGACACAGAGCTCTGTGAACAGCCAGCCTCTTTTGCAATGACCTTTTGTGTCTTGCTCTCCTTGTGCAAGGTGTCAATGGTCGTCTTTTGCACAACTATCAAGTCAGCAGTCTTCCCCATGATTGTGTAGCCTACAGAACTAGACTGAGAGACCATTTAAAGGCCTTTGCAGGTGTTTTGAGTTAATTAGCTGATTAGAGTGTGGCACCAGATGTCTTCAATATTGAACCTTTTCACAATATTCTAATTTTCTGAGTTTCTGAATTTGGGATTTTCTTTAGTTGTCAGTTATAATCATCAAAATTAAAAGAAATAAACATTTGAAATATATCAGTCTCTGTGTAATGAATGAATATAATATACAAGTTTCACTTTTTGAATGGAATTAGTGAAATAAATCAACTTTTTGATGATATTCTAATTATATGACCAGCACCTGTATATACACTGAACACAGGGGGATAAAGAGACTAATGATGACATACAGCTGTGGTGATTAGTGAGGTGTCCATAGTGACAGATTGTGGCGGGCAATATTATATAACATTAAATAATATTATGGTATATTATAACAAACTCTCTCTCTCTCTCTCTCTCTCTCTCTCTCTCTCTCTCTCTCTCTCTCTCTCTCTCTATATATATATATATATATATATATATATATATATATATATATATATATATAGAGAGAGAGAGAGAGAGAGAGAGATATAATTTAATTTTAATTGTTACATTATACTGAATCTATTTTTATTAATGTTGTTTTATCATTTTATTTGCACATCTCTTTTAATAATAATAACTTACTTGATTTTTATATAAATAATTATAATTATTGATTTATATTCATTGTTAATTGTTGTTATTTTTAATTAATTACACATATTGTATTATCAATATTGTATTGCTAATTGTTATTTAATTATTTAATAAAAATAACATGTATTATTATTATTATTATTATTAAGGGTTGTTGTTATTGAATAATTATTAAATAATTATAATTATTACCTGTATATATAAATATACTAATTAATAATTATGGTAATATTTGTACTAATTATTATTAATAATAATCTTAATAAACAAATGTAACAGTTTATTTAGACTTTATTTATATAAAATTCAGCTGATGATCATAAACTATGTCCTCTAACATATGTCATCCAATCAGATATTAGAGCCAGATCTGTTTTATGGCATTTTGATTAAGATTTATGAGCCTTTTTAAACTATAATACTAACTATATAAATCACAATTGAGAGTAAATGTAAATATAATAGGTTTTACTAGGTTTTTAAAAAAATTTCCTTCACAATTATAGCAAAACAAGTACACAGTCACATACACACACCAAATGGCAAGTTCTTTGGGAATCATGTTGCGTTTCAGCATAAGCTCCCTCTTCTTTATCCACACATTCCAACTACACTCTCCTGTGTACAACGAAGAACTGACAGTAAACATCCATCTGTTTACCTGCACTGCAAATGAGGGCTGGACTGATACTTTCTGACGATGCGCCACAGATGCACCACATTCAGCTTTAAGGAAGATTACAACCATTCACCTCACACCCACTTATCTTCCTGCTAGTTATTTCCCTTGTGCTTTCAGCCATGCCTTTTTTCACCATTCTGTGGCAAAATTGAGAGTCCATTCATTCATGCAGGCAAATTAAATTTAGAGGAGATGATCATCAGAGTGAAATCAAGAAATTTAAATGTTAAGTGATTCAAATGAGCATTTGTACTGCAGCAGAGCCATTGCATAACTGAGGAAATTGTGAAATAGACGTCAGACCATTTTGAAACAATTGTTTTTTTTTACCTGATTTGCATGCTTGCAATTATAAAAATGGTGACATTATGTTTAGCTGAATTTTATCATGTTGTTATGCATTGGGTTTGTATATTTTATGATGTCAGACCAGATTTATGGATCTGTTATTTGACATTTTCCAGCCAGAAACACACAAACGCATATACGCCATGCTGCTTGCGAATGAGGTTTTGAATATGAGTGACATATTGGTGCAGAAAATGCTTTTTATTCCCAGATCAGGATTGTTTTATTTTCTAGGGTTTTGTTGTGGATAATTGTATGTCACTTGAGATGGATATTTTTGCTCCACGTTGCGGTTTTTGTTTGTCAAGTTTCACAAGAAACAAGAAGTGGGAAATAACCGTCGGAAACGAACACATGATGCTGTAAATCAGATATTATCCCACATGTCATCATGCCAAATATTACAAAAACAGATTTTCATTTTGTGCCTGTTTGTTCCATGTGAGACATTTCTCATTTTGCTGTGTTTTTTTTTTACAAATTGCCAAAAAACAAATAAGATTTGATATGTTTATTTGTTTAAAAATAATTTTATATTTTTGATATGTTTCTAAAAAAAATTGATGATAAATTTGGTCTGTTACAGTTTGCAGTTAATGAGTAGATGGGACACTGCAGAAGTGACATGAACCAATCAGCTTGTGCCAGGTAGTTAATGCTATAATTGACCCTTTGCCTGGAGTTTGATTGACAGGCGATCAAACCAATCAGAACACTGAATCCGCCATTATGTCCGACAAAGCAGTCAGGGGAGTAAGATTAACTTGGACTTGAAAATGGTGCGTACTGACGTCTTTCCACGGTTGAAACAACATTCCTTCAAAAACATTCCTTCATATTACAAAATATGAAATTGAAGACTTTGTAACCTGCTCTGTCTTGTCTGTCGACGCGTTGTCAATGTCTTCTTTTCAGTGTCCCTTTTCACTGCGTGAGAACATGTGGCGTGAACTATGTATTTAAATTTATAGTTATTGTTCTTGGTGTGAACATTTTGTCTGGCAACTGAAATTGGTGATTCCTTCACAGTATTCTTTCTGTAAATTTCTCTCTCATTTCTGCAGGTAATCGTCCGCCGATCTTCCATACGCCACGAGATGGCCTGCAGACCTTTGTAGGGGAGAACTTTGTGTACCAATTCACAGCCACAGACCCTGAGGGCTCGGCCCTACTCTTCCAGCTGGAGATGGGGCCCCCTGGGGCCTCAATTTCCCCAGCCGGACTCCTCATCTGGAAAGTGCATGAGGAGGAAACGCACAGTTTTCAATTTACTGTGTCTGATGAGTGTGATGCCCGGAGCAGATTTACTGCAGAGGTGAGAGACATTGAGAGATTGATGCCTGACTGATTTTTATGTTTTGGACAGAAATGTATTTTAATGAAACATGACGCAAACTTTAGTTTTGTAAATAAAAATATTAGTTTTGTAAAAATGATTGAAGCCTCTGTTGGGATAGCTTAAAGGAACAGTTCTCATAAAAATTGCATTTTTGTCAAATTTTTTGTCATGATTTATGTATGCTGTTATTTTGTTTCTCACGAATCATTAAATTGAAGTGGAGATCTGGATAGAATAAAATTTAAAAAAAAGCATATACATGTATTCTAGAAATCAATTATATTATTAAAAAAGCATATAAATAAAATAAATATAAGTGTACTATACAATACTAACTTGATTACATTGTAGTAGCATTACATTGTTGCATTTTCAGTAACAAGCTACTTTTTGAAATGAGCCGAGTTGTATTACAAAATGTTACATCACTGCTAGTTGACTGCTTATTATTACACTGTTTATTTTAATGGACTAGTTGAGGCAATAATGAATTTCTAAACTATTTTCCTCCCTCATTTATAGCATTCGGAAATCTGATTCATTTTAGTGAATCAGTGTCTGCTAAATGAATAAATGAAATGCCAAGCTTGTAAATTTGCATATCTGATGGTCTCATTCAAAGATAGGTCATTAATTCATTCTAAACAACGGGGGATTTGCTTAGGCAACAATAGACAACTAAAAATGGTGCATATGAACCATGCTAATACAGTAATATTCTCTGAAGTACCTTGGAGTGTCAGGTACATCATATACTTTATGAATATGGTAACTATTCAGTATTATCGTACTCCGTTAATTTTAGCTGATTTTTAGAGTTCGCAGTATGTCAACCATTTTTTAAATGTCTTATCACGGCATAAGGACAGCAGAACTGAGCTACCCGGATTCTCTGGAGTCCTGTGCAATGTGGTGCAATGAAAGACAAATGTCCTCTCCATCTTCTCTGAGGGCCCTAGATGGCTAACAAGCATCTGCTTCCTGTCTGCTAGCGCTTATTAAAGACCGGCTGAGTTTGAGAGATACAGTGTGAGGGGAGAGAGATGGAGACTGTAAGCAATTAGCAACACTGCAGACAAAAACAACACACATTTGCATTATTTATATATTAAGTTTATATATTATATACTGAATTGTAATTTTATAACTTATCTATATTATAAGTGTATATATAATACTATATGTATTTTGAATGCAATTTCAAATTCAAAACTTTGTCTATATATGTCAATATAACAATAAACAAAACAAAAAACATTATACAAATATGTGTGTATATATATGTTTGTGTATAATAATTCAAATTCAAATTTTAAATTTAAATATAATGTTAATATTAATGATTAATATACTTAATCTTATACTTTTTATTTGATCTTATAATTGTATTCAATTCTCAAAATATGAGTAATAAAAATATTAAATAAAAAAATCATTGGATATTTTATTTAATTTTTATTTTATAAATTCATGTTCATTACTTTTAACATTGTCACATTTTCCTTTTTAAATGAAAAACTTATTATAATATATATATAATATATAATAATAATTTATAATTTACTCTATTTATTAAAATAGAGTCTCAATTCTCAATTCAGTCTCATCAAGTTAGTGTTTTAAGCATTTTTAGATATTCCAAAATAATAACCAAAGGCAGTAACAATTTAACCCTCTATGGTATGCAATATATCAGAGGAAAAAAAAATATTTGTGGTGTTTTTCCTGCTTAAAAATGTACACTATAACAATATTAATAAACATTGTAATTTATTTTTAATTATTATTATTATTATTTTTTTAAAACAAACTAAAAAAGTCTATGTTGCCTGGAGGCAACACCGTACCATAGAGGGTTAAACAATATATTTTATTTGTGTATTAATTTTCAGCTGTTCTTTTTAATAATCAACTTATTTATTATTACACGAAAACGTATCTGTAATTTCCCAAGCTGATTGCTCACTAAACCATCATCATGATTTCAGGTCTTTTCAAGTTTGATTATGACTTTATATATTTAAAGCGGTGATGTGTAAGTGGGTGACCAGTTTACTTACTGTTTAATCAGTCTTCCCATCATTTTGTTCATTCAGACGTAAACGAGGCAGGATTTATCGCACAAACCAATCATATCCCGTCATAACTGATCATACCCAATCATAGTGCGATGTTGGCATTGCTTCCTCCTTCCTTCTCTATAACCCCCACAAAACCCATTGCACACCCATTGTTCATTCTCTGAAGGGATGCACGAGAGACTGTAACTTCACCTGACGGTGTCGCTGTTGGACAGTATTCCTTTAGAAAAACGAGTGACTTGTATGCTTTATGGTCGCATTTTGTAATATTTGCGTTGTTTTATTTGGATTATTGTATATATGAAATCTTAGGCAGCTAATGATACGTTGGCGCACAAAGACGCCTCACAAAACTGATGTCGGACAGACTTCTGAGGCAGCGTAACAGTTTAACAGCAAAATAGATTGAGCGTTGATGAGAAATAGTTTTTACAAATATTTAATAATTATAGAATTAATTTCTCGCAAGAAATGATATCAGAAGTGGAAAACATTGTTCAAAAACATTTACACACAAACTGACCAGAAACCGCAACTTTCAGTCGCCATCTTTCTTTTTCTAGTTCAGCTGTCATCGAATGAAATTGTACACAGGATTGTGGGGTACCAAAGGCAGCGAAGGATACATCTAAGCTGCCTTCAAAACTTGATCAGATGAAGATATCTCAGGAGACAAGTGAAGCTAACTGGATGTGGTTGTGCCTTGATGCCTTCCTACCTTGGAATAGGCAGCATTTTTAAGTTTTCGGATGTGAATTCAGACGCTGAATACACCGGAAGGGCTGCTGCGTTTGCATAGTTTGCTCGTGCTGTTTAATAATCGTTTGAAACTTAAACTGGCAGCACCAGTAGTACGATGTGAATCTTTAACTCGGTCATGGAAACTATGTATAAACCTTAATTAAACAATAAAAACGTAAAAATTAATTGTGACGAGCAGGGCAGGCGAGAGGACCAGGCCTGGATTTTCTCTCATCATTCACTGTTGTCGCTCCTCTTTTATGCTTCCGGAGCTCCTCCGTGAGATACGAGACCGGTGCATCGCGCAGCTGACGCTCATTATCAATCACGTCACCGGCCTCATGCGATTCTTTCACGGCTCTCGCCCGCCCTGCTCGTCACATTAATATACCTGTAAGATATTATGCTGTGGCCACATTGGACCGGCACGGTTTGGAAAATGGGTGGATGAATGATTCAGCTGCGGGCGCCATCTTCTGGCGAGACGCGGAATGAATTCAGTAAAGTGCATAATGAGAATTCTTTAGCCGTTGAGCGCACATAAGTTGTGCGATCGTTATTGCGGTGCATTGTGGGATTGAATGAGTACACTCGAAATCATCCACTATGGTTTCAGACACCACTACAAATCGCTGTCCCCCCAAATTGTGTCCTATTTAAGTGTATAGGGGGCGATTTCAGACATAGCCTTTTATTTCTGTTTGCGCTACCTTACCTGTCCACGTTTCCATGGTTACAGGTGATCGTACGGCCATGTGGCTGCGTTAATGGAGGCACGTGTGTGACTAACATCAAGTATCCAGCGGGCAGTGGCAAGTACCTATGCTTATGCCCATCGGGTTTCCATGGTGACCTGTGCCAGGAGGAACTGAACGAATGCGGCTCCAGCCCGTGTGGAGTAGGAGTGTGTGTAGATCTGGTCGATGGGTTCGAATGCCAGTGTCCTTCTGGACTCACAGGTATATCACGAGTTATGTTCAATTATGTTCCACATATATATATGAGCAATATTACAAAAGCTTATTGTATTAGGTAGAGTAGTATGGCATTATGAGAGAGAGATCGACTAAACGAGTGTATTACCTGCATCATTACCTGTATCATTCATTCTTTAGGTTCATATTATATCCATTATAAAAATCTGTTTGAATTTCTACTGAGGATAGCGATTTCTTTGTCCTTTTAAAAGTTGAGAGGATTTCCCACAGCGCTAAAACAACTTCCTTGTTCTGACTCATAAAGACAGTCTTTGCCACCATCTAATGGTGTAATAAAGCGATTTTATCTGAAGTCCTCATCACAATCACTAATGGAACCTTTCTCAATACCAAATATGGCATATTATTTATATAAAATAATATGGTAACACTTTATTTTACAGTGTCATCATTATATGAGTTGCATGTAGTTAGCATCATAATAACTATAAATTACATTTACATATACATTTAGTCATTTAGCCGACGCTTTTATCCAAAGCGACTTAGAGGTGAGGAATACAAACAAGCGATTCTTCATGAATTGGCAAATAGACACAGGAAGGGCTCACAATAAAAGTTTCAGACATTGCTCAGTAACATAAGCTAGAGTAAAAGGAAAGGATAGAAGGATTTTTTTTTTTTTTTAAATTCATGAAGTGATTAAGTGTTCACGGAAGAGATGAGTTTCTTGAATATTGCCAGGGATTCTGGGTTCCTGATGAAAGTAGGGAGATCATTCCACCAGCAGGGAGCAGGGAACGAGAATGTTCTAGAGAGTAATTTTGTGCCTCTCTGTGACGGTACCACAAGCCTTCGTTCCTTTAGTGATCGCAGGCTTCTGGTGGGGACGTAGCGTTGTAGCAGTGTGTGGAGGTAGGACGGTGCGGTATGGAGGTATGCATAAGCTCACATCTCCAAAAGTGTCTGAACAAATAGTAAAATAGGTGCTGTGTATATATATATATATATATATATATCAGCCGGCATGTGTGTGTGTGTGTGTGTATATATATATATATATATATATAAAATCTAGTCATTATAACTCTTAATTTCTTCCATGTTCCATACATACATGGAACATGAAAGAATTTAAGAGTTATGATGACTAGGTTTTTTTTCTCGCAATACTGCATTGAAAAAATTGACTATTTTGTATTTATTAGTGTGTGCATTCTTATTAACTACGAAGCAGGTCATCTAAATAAGCTCGAACTCTTGGCTCAATTTCATTTGTGATCCCATTACCATATAGTTTCTTGCCAAAAACCCAGTCCTAGTTATGACCGGTGAGCTCATTTAGTTTCTCCAAGCTTGAAAGCAATATACTGTATGTGGGTGAAAACAAAAGGCTCAAAGAGCAAACAAGCGCTCTTCCTTGGGAAATTCACACAAACACCGAGGTGTTTTCACTGTCAATTCTGAGGTTGGTAGTTGAAATCTCTTCACTGGCAATGTGCGAATTAGTCGTTCCTGGCTGAATGCAGTGACTGTTGTTGCTTGAAGTTGAAATGAAAAGCTTTCTTGTCAGGACTCAAGATTTTGACCTTGGTGATTTTAATATCTAAGGATGCACAGCGTATATATCGAAACAGGTTTGTCCATTTTACACTAATAGCAATGCATGCGTCAGATGAGCCGACACTGCTGATTGGATAAAAGTTTGTGTTTTGCTGCAGCTCGTAATGCTTTGGGCCTTTACAGATGGTTTGAACATTATTAAAAATCCCCTTCAAACACATTTCTAAGAGAAGCCACAAACAACATAAATACAAATAAAAAAATGGACAAATGCCCAGCAGCTGAGCCCTCACTGAGGAAAGAGTATTTGCTATTCTGCTACTGAGAGTAGTACACAGGCCAAAACACAGTGATGAATCGGTCCAGAAATGTTTTATCTTTGCTGAAAGCAGTGGTTGGTATGGACACTTGATGTTTTAACAGAGGAATGAAGTGGAGGAAATTATTATCATTCTCTAGAAACAATGCTTCTCCACAATTTTAGTGTTTTTCTTATCATTTGAATTTCAAATGTGCACTATATTTGGTTAATGTCAAAATTCTGTATCTGAGAAGTGTGTTTGGACACATAATAAAGCTAAACTTTGAAAAAGTAGTATTTCAGGGGTCTAAATTGTAACTGGCTCTAAATGCTAATATTGTTTTTCACAGTGACAATAATAATCTTATCAAAATGCAAATGAATCAAAATATATTGGCCAACAAGTTACCAGTCACACTTCTGGTGGTTACTAGGCAGTTGCTATGCAGTCGCTATCATAATTTATAAACAATTAACTATAGCAGGTTCAAAAAACAAGATAATACTGAGTAACTTGCATTTTAAACACAATATTGTCATTTACATTGTGTAATTATTTTTTGCCCACATTAGAGTTTCGTGTTCGAGTGAATGATTCAAATACTTCATTTCTGAAAGATTCACGCTGTGTCCGAATTCAGATACTTTCTGACTATGTATGAATTTGAATTTACTTCGTAATTGACCCTTCACAAAAACAGTATGATTGACAGACGATCTGACCAATCATAACCTCGATTCCTCCATTTTGTCTGACAAAGCAGTCATGAGAGTTAGAAGATTAACATTGGTGAACTTGAACTTGAACAATTGTGTGAACTCACTTCTTTCCACACTTGAAACAACATTCCTTCTGATGTCCATTCATGTTTATTTTATGCTATGAATGAACTAGTATGAAGAGATGATCGGTTCACGAGCCGCTTGAAGGAGCTACAGCGACCTGTCACGACACATTAAAGAGCCACTATACAGTATTTGTTGTTTTTTAAAAAACTTCTTTAAAAAAATACGATATATTCAATATGAAACTGTTTCATATATCTGTCGACACGTTGTCAGTGTCCGCTTTGGTCCGGTGGATGTGTGGCATGAGAGCGCATGACTGGTCGGACAAAGCAACAGTAACTAAAGGGGGCGGGTCTTTGCGAAGGGTCGATTCTTAAAAAGTACACTCTGTATAGTATGAATATGGGTAGTATGAATGAAATGATATATTCTCCATTTTGTTACTGTCACTTGACCTACCAGGGTCAGTTTCGAAACTGTCATTCATATCACCTCCTGTGGCCTCATGGGAGTCCATTGAATGTGCACTTCAGAATCTCGGCAGAAGTAGTAAGTCATCTAATACAAATATTTTGGTGTACTGTATTCCGCTTACTGTATAGAAGAGAAGGATGCATAGTCACTGTTTCGTGAACAGATTCTGAGTGATTTAGTTATTACCGCATTAAATTTGCAGTCACATTTACCATTTTTGGGGTCAGTCCATGCATCAATTTTCACGGAATTTCACAATTTTGACCGCACCTAAAACTTTCGTTTGTGAATTAATATGTGTTTTGAACGAATCTGTTGAGTGAATGAATCACTCCTTACGTCACTTGTCGCCACCTACTCAAATAACAATGTAACATGCAGAAAGAATCGCTGTAAAACCCACAACAAAAATATATTTCAATGCTTTTGCGTTCTCATGTTTCGCGATCCCCTAAGCGAACACAGAGTTTGCAAGAGAATTAAATATCCCTTTATGGGCTCCATACAGACATGTTTAATGATGATGATAATAATAACAATAATAATAGTAATAATTTTGTTTTCTGTCCACAGGTGTCACATGTCAGGATGATGTGAATGAGTGTGTGAGCGGGCCATGTTTTCCTGGAGTCAGATGTGTGAACGGCTTCGGCTCTTTCAGATGTGGCCCCTGCCCTCGGGGCCTGGAGGGAGATGGGATCTCCTGCAAAGGTAAGAACCCTAAATTTATGCCTCTGAGGTGTGCCTCTGAAAAAGATTACATTAAGCAGTGCCAAAGAAAATATGACCCCAGCTTTTGTTGCACAAACAAACAGGGGAAAAGGAGTTTTCTTTCTTGTTTTATGTTCACCTGCAGAGGCCAAAGCAGCACAATCCTGCAGTTCTACCAAGGGTTTATAGGAAACACAGGGCTTTTCGTTTCAAAGCATCAAAGTCTCAGCTTGAGTGCTTCCCTGTATAATATGCTCTCTGAATTGCCAAACAGAATATAATTTAATAGAATATATTACAAAATATTGTATTGCAATAAAACAACTATATATATCAACTTTATATTTTTCATTATTTCTTCTTAATTGAATAATTTATATATATATTTAAATAAAATCTTTTATATAGAGATTTCTATATAATACTTTTGTTAATACTAAAACTTGTGATACTAAATACTAAAACTTGTCTTGTAAAAGATAAAAGCCTCATTAAAAGATTTTTGCTTGTTTTTTCAAATGAAAATATTGGAACATTACAATGTAAATAGTGATTAGTGAATGTGTGCAACATATTTACAAGTGATGTATTTTACAATTTTTTAAAGAGGCAAATCGCTTAAGAACAAAAACTTTATTCACAGTGACTGCCTGGCATGAGGGTATTGTCCTCTAAAAACTTTTAATTAGATAAAAACGTTTATTTAAAATGCAATGTGTTGAACATGAATTCAAGCATAACTTTTCTGAAACCTTAAACTAGATATTTTCTATCAACTCTATTGTTATTGAGCCTTTCATAAGCATAGGACCTTAAATCTCAGCGATTGGTTGACTGTTTTATGAAAAGATATGTTGTGTTTGTCTCTGCACTGTAGCTCAAGGGGCTGTCACAGATGGTTTCTATCTTCCTCCATGCGCTTTGACAAAACGCTCTGCAAATGTCTTTTGACCGTAATCTGCAAGCGATAAACCCTCGTTCACAGATGCCCTGTGTTCACGGTTTCCCCCATCAGAGGGACATCGATTTGATGACTTCTTCATTCAGCCCCAGACCGCTATTAAAAACACAATCTGTGTGATTGCAGCATGCAGAAATACAACAGAGCAGCAAAAGCTGGATCTGCCAGCCCACTTTGATTATGACCAGCAGAACTGCGGGTGGGAGAGCAATACAGTCCAGATGGAAAAAGACAGTTATCCACCTTGTGCACACACAGACACTATGCCAGACTCTGCTCTCATCCAGAAATAATTGGTAAAACATCTCGGTAGTTTTCGAGAGAGAGAGAGAGAGAGAGAGATGAAGTGAACATCTACAGTCTGAGGTGTGCGACTCCTCTGACAAGCCAAAGATGACAGCCTCATTGCTGAAACTCTTCCTTGAAGAACATTTCAGAGTGGTATAAATTGCTAGGCGGTTGTTGTATCATCTAACACAAGGTATCAGTCTTGCAAAATGGGGAAAACATACGGTATTACTCAGAATTTATTGTATTAGAAAATAAAAAAAAGTGTTAATTAGTTTAATATTGTTTTTCATAGCATTGTGGTAAGACTGGCAGTCTTTTCAAAGGTGAAGAAAGTTATTTGATTTTGATGAAATATTACGATCTTTTTCTCTGAACAACAATATACACAGAAATTGTAAAAGATAATTGCGACTTTTTTTTCGAGCTATAAATAAACACGCAATTGCATGAAAAAAAGTCAGAATTGTCAGATAAAAAGTTGCAATTAGTTTTACTACTTGATTTTTTTTTTTTCCTCAGCTTCCATACCTCACTTTTTTTTTCAACTAGAAAAAAATGTGTACTTTTTTTTCTCAAGTGCATCTCTCAATCCCAGGCAGTTGTGAATGATGGGTCCTGCCTAAATATATGGTGATGTGACCAAAATTGTCCACAGTCTGCGGGATTAAGGGGGCGACACATCTTACCCCACTTTCTGTCCTTCATTCTACGCTTGTGGCATTAGTAGCAAAGCTGTCAAGTTCATTTTGAATCATGTCTCTCTATCTCTTTTTCATCAGCACCAGCAAGATTGGTCACATCTCATCCCATCACCTCTCCCACTATCTCCTCATCCATGGCTCCCACAGTGCACCCCATCAGCAAAATGGCCTCCCCGCTTCCAAAAACGACCTCCACTCACCTCTTGACAGAGTCTAACGAAGCTCCAAGCAAGATCTCGGACACCAAAGCTGCCACCAGCACGAGTCAGGGAACTGGCAAGTAGTTGTTTCCATTGTTCTGTCTCTACATGTCCACAGATGGCCAGGAAACAAAACCGTGAGGGTTTAGTTTGGAGCCAAATCGCCCACTGCTGGAGTCATGACATTGCAGAAAACGATTCTTTGTCTTTCCCTGACGCAGCGTGATCTCCCTTCAATCCCCCAAGAGTCGTTTCCTGTGCTGGGTTTTTTGTGTGTGTGATGTTCCCAGGAAATGACTTTCCTCCAGCTGCTAAGCACAAAGCAAGACAAGGCCTGCTGGCATGCCTTTGTGCTCACACCTCTTACCCTCTCGTCTTGGTATAATGCCTGAAATTAGCGATTCTAATTAGCCATGCCGGGCATTCGTGCTCTCTGTGAGACTCAACGGCAAGGTTAGGTAAAGGACGGCTCACTCTCTACTTGGAAGAGTAATAGTTAAGAGACACTTAGTCAAATCAGTTGTATAATCCTGCAGGAAAGTGAAATGAGATTGCTTCAATATATTGTATAATTTGTTTCTTGTGCAATGAGATGCAAACGAGATTTTCGGTTAAGTCTAAAATTGCTCATTTTTTGAATTTTAGAGGGAACACTCTAAATATTATTACTTGCATCTTTTTTTTCTCTGGAGAGAGAAAATGTAAAACACGAGATAAAAAAAACAAATGTCTCCATTTACTCTTCATCCAACCTCATTGTTCTTTAGGTGAAACAAATGAGGTTTTAGAGATCTCCTGAGAGTTTTGGAAAATAGGGCCACCCTGACCAATTTTCTGGCCTAGACAAGATTTCACCTGATGCCCCTTGCATTACAGCCAATTCCACCACTGATCATTGTGTTCATACGTATACTCACACTAGAGATGCGCGATTGTGAGAATCTCATTTTTATTTTATTTTTTTAAATGGGGATCACGATGCTGACTAGACAAAATAATATGTGAACCTGGACCACAAAACCAGTCATAAGTCTCACTGGTATATTTGTAGCAATTGCTAACAATACGATTTTTCTTTTATGCTACAAAAATCATTAGGATGTTAAGTAAAGATGCCATGAAGATATTTTGTAAATTTCCTACTGTAAGGACAAGCGTGAGATCACTGAAGACGGCGAGAGCGCGTGAGTGTTTACTTAATACCCGTTTCTGCTCTATTGCTAAGTTATAATTTGCTGCTAGGAAGGATTCGTTTTGATTTTTTGCTTATTTGTATGTTTGCGCTTTTGATTTGTATCTGTTTGTAATTGTATTTGCTGCCATTTAGAAGAACTGTAGCGGTTGTTAGTTTTGGGATTGCTGGGCTGTGCACTTAAGTGCTGTACGTGCGCTTCCTGCAGTAGTTTCGATTTGGCCCATTCATGGCGAAACTCTTTTGCTGAGTTGAAATTGTTAGGGCGGACACAGCTGTTTTCACTCATACGTTAGAAAGAAAGCTATTTATTTAGTGTGTCCGCGCTGTCGCGGAAGCGTCAGCGGAAGCGTTCAGCCGTCGTGTTCAGCCAAAAAAAAATTTTTTTAATAAAAGATCGATTCGAATAAATGAATCAGTGAGTAACTCATAAAGACTTCACTTGTTTCATTATTACATGGATCATTCATATCTTATATTGAAAGAATCTCTTGAATGATTCAATGGCAAATCAACATTTTTACAGTCCCCACCTACTGGTGAAACTATGTATTTGATACAATCTTTCAAGTTACTTTCAAAATTGTGATGATGGTGAAACTATACAAATTATTTTTTGAAGAGATATATTTGAGATTACTGCAGTCTTTTAGCTTGAGGGAAAAAAGAGAGAAACATAAACTAACATCCTCTCATTGCTATCTGAGAGAAACAACAGATATTAAAGAGCTCTCCTGAGAAAAAAGACCTTAGTAATATTACCTATTTTCTGGAGAGTTTGGAAAAAGATATCAACAATGTCTCACATTTGCATCACAATTGTCAAGACACTCAAGAGTTAAAAATTTAAATATGACCTCTTGACATTTCTCAGAAAATTCTTGTTGGTTCGTCAAACCCTAGGAGAGAAGTGAGATAACTGGGGTGTTTTTGTCAACAAAAATAAATAAAAGAAGCAGACTTAAGTCTCCATTGTGTACCTATTGAAAGAGAAACAACTGAAAATTTAAAGGGATCTCCTGAAGAATAAAAAGGAAAAAAGGTCTTCTGAGCTTTGGAGGATGTCTCAACAATATCTGAATGTCAAGGTACCAAAGTCTGAAATTAAAAGTCAAAGATCTCAATACGAACTCCAACATCAAAAATAAAAATGAAATCTGACCTAGGTGAAAACCAATTAAATTTTTGATGAATTTTGGTCTTTTCCTCACACAGACCTGTCAAAGACATGAGAAATGGAGCGCACAAGTCATAAGACCTATCTTTATGGCACTTTGTTGCAAATAGCTCAGGGGCCTAACGATATTTGCTGGGACTGGCACAACAGGCCCCTGGAGGACATCTGTTTGGGGAATGTAAATTTGCTTTATGGCTCCATTCCCTCTCTTCTCCTTTTCACTCCTTCAGGTTATGTCCCCTGGGAGTAAAATGGAAAGATAAAAAGATGAGACATCAACCACAGAGAGTTGACGTTCTCAAGGGAATATTTGTATTCTAACCAGCTTTTCAAAGACATATTTTCAGCTTTTTATTTTTATTTTATTACCACAATGTCATCTTTCAATATTTGCCTTAATATTTTGTCTGATTTTCTTCAAAAATTATTTTGGAGAAATAAAAATGAAGAATCTATGAAGAAATATTGAGATCTTGATTGCAGACTTTAATATCTTTACATATATGAGAGAATTTTGATAATTTTGAGATCTTAGACTCAAGAATCTCAAATTACTGTAATTCCCAAGGGAAAAAAATATGAGAACCAGAATATGTAGAAGTGTCTTAATTTGATCCCTTCTGAATCCCAATTGCAGTCTTAAGCGCAACAACAGAGATATTCAAAAGATCTCATTTGGGATTGTCAAATCCTATGGAAAGGTGTGGATTGGCTATAATTGACTAACTTAACACAATTTTTCTCTCACTCTATGGAAAGACTTTTTTCATTTTACAAACTCGGAGGGTCAATGTAGACGGGGACCCCCTGTAATTGTTTTGAAAGGTTATTACCAGTGTAGAAACATTCATTAATAGGATCCCAAAAGAGAAGCCTACTTTTGAGTTTCTGTGTGCTACAAACCCAAAGGCTACATTAATTCTTGACATCTTCAGGTACCCTGGTCATCCTTTTGTATCAACTAATTGAAAATGAAATTAGACAGTGTCCCCAATGGCCGTTTGTCCCCAGGCAGCACTCGAAGCACTTCAAACAATACGTTTCCTTGTATTTTGCCGAACCCTCGTTTGCACTTACCTTTCATGTCAATGTCATAATTAATGCAGGGAAGGAAACTAAAGGATTGAGATGGAGGACAGGGGGGATTTGTAAAGTCCACAAAGATTTGCTATTCCATGAGTCATCTTTTCTGAAAGGTAGTTAAGGTCGGAGTTTGAGGAACGGGGACAAATAGTACACTCTGAAAAACCGCTATCATCCTTGGGAGCACCTCATCTCTTGCTAATACAGTCTTGCCGGCTTGCAAATTGCCTGCCATCACACTTATGGAGGAAAATGAGATGGCAAGCAGAGGGGATGCAAGCTGTCACCCCCTCGGCCAATAAATCCCGTCATTGTCTAAGGGATTTGTGCTGACCTTGCGGAAATGGGACAAAAAGCCCGGGCAATAACCCTTGATATGTGTAATCACAGGGCCGATAAATCTATTTTTAATGGAAGACAGCTGCTAACTCTTTCATCTATCTCTGCTCGGCTGGCAGAGGGCAGGCTTCTTGTTTTATTTGACATGGCACATGACGCTCGACAGAACAGGTGTATGCGTCTGGGTGATCAAGATGAGCAAGATGAGGGCGTACTTATTCAATAAAATATGGTGATGTTACCCTCATATACTGCTGCAAAAATCATTTCCTGTACGCTCCAAAAGTGTTCAGATGGGTCTTGTAGCCTCTATGTGGTGGAGTAAAAAGGATGCCAGTTTGTTTAGTGTTGTATAAAACTATGGGGTAACTTTTAGTCACAGGGAATGAGGTAAACATTTCAGGCTATTGCTTCACACATTCTGACATCAGCACTTCTTTCTTAGTGTACGAGCAAGACCTCAATATCCCTGCATAGCTAATCCTTCACCAGTCTGTTGTGGTTGGGTAACCATTGTAGGATATGGAGGCCACGTAAGACTGCAAAATTGTTGGTAGGAGTTGAAGTAAAGGTGAAAGCACCGGAGGATCCAGAAGCCAGAGGGGTTCTGACCCTAAATTCACATCAATTTCCTGCTAAGATGTTAATGAGTGGGAGTAAAGGCTGACAGAATTAAATATCCATGCATTCAAAATTTATGCCAAACCTAAAAATCAACTATTCTCTCCATGTCATGTTTCTCCACTGTACAGGTTTTCCCAATGGACAAAATTTGACATTCAAGTGTGCAAGTAGGCCGTGTTTTCCAGGTGTTCAGTGCATTGACCTTCGGCCACCCTACACTGGCTATGTCTGCGGACGATGTCCACCAGGTTACCATGGCAATGGACGCATATGCACAAAACAGTCAAAGCACAGCAGTAAGTACTCTTTGAAACATTGCAGTCAGTTCTTCACAACAATGGAAAGCCTAAATGACTCAACTATATAAGCTCCTTTAATCAACACAAAACTAAACAATCTAACTTTTTCAGAGTTGTTGCATCATCATGAAGACCTAAATTACATTTTAGCTTTGTTTAAAAATTCGTCTGTCACTGTTTTCCTCTTCAATCCATTCATAATCCTCCTTCTTTTATATCCCAAAAGCTCTGAGCTCCAGTAATTAGAGAAAAACATCACGAACAGGAAACAAGGCTGTCATAATCCTCAGAACGCGACAGGTGCTTTGATATGGTTGATAACTAAGACCTGGAAACGTCTAATGCTCAGTCATGCACAGGCTGCGGCACGGTGGTTGCTGACCCTCAATGTGTTTTTGGCTGACAGGAATAGGGAACGGAAAGAGACAGTAAGGAATTAGGAAAAGAATGCGCAAACTCATTTAGAGAGGGGATCAGGAGAGGAAAGACAGTAAGGAAGAGTTAACAGAAAACTGTTTTTTTTTTTTAAAGAGTAACAGTTTTTTTTTTTCTTGTTTTAGTTCTTTGGTCTTTGATTCTCTTTTTATATTTTGAAAAGCAAAACTACCAGACTGAATCTTATCCCTTCTTATCCCCAGAGTACAGTATGTTAAATTTCATTCAATGGAAATTTTGTTAGACTGCTTAATCTCTTCCTTTGCTTGAAAAATCCCTCGAATACATTTTCCTAGGTTGTAGTATTGCAGCACAACAGTAAAAGCCTTCAGAGCGGGGTAATGACTTTTAATGCATTTTTCCCTGTGAATGGGCCACTGCTGGAATCATTCCTAATAGTGCCGTTATCAGAAGTGAATCCATGAGCAGACACAGTGGGACCTAGAAAAGAAACAGCTTCATTTTGCTAATTCCCTCATTGTCCCCACATGTGGCCCAGATTCTTACACACTCAGAAACTGCAGTGTGACTTTATTGTTAGGATTGCGTTTTGTTGTATTGCATCTTTGTTCCTTGCTTGTGGATGGGGGTCAGAATAAATCTTGAGCGGCCATAGCAACTATCTGTTGTATAAGAGTAAATATACCAGCATCAACAAATGTTTTAAGCTAGTACTGAGCACTATTGCATCATAACTGCACTTCTGGTGGTCTCATTGTATAAAATCTTCAAAGGTCTTTTCAAGATCTCCAGAGGATTTTGGTGAATCATAACTGCAGAATGCAGTCAATCTCTTCCTTTCATTTTTGTGTCCTTGTTCTTTTTTTCTTGGTAATGAGCCTTACCATGCTTTGTTGTGACCGACAAGTAAACTGTTTTTAAAGCTGAACTAAAAGTATTTACTGTTCATATGCTTGAAAAGTTGCTTGCCATCTTGCGTAATAAGCTTGTCCTTTCATCTAGCACCCCGCTACTCACCGCAGCTGACCCAAGCCAAGAACAACCTACCCCATGTCTCCCACAGCGTTCCTCATCTGCACCTCCCCATCCTTCCATTCAGGCAACCAAAGAGGCGCCTATCCTCACCAGTGAGGATCCCACACCATCAGGCCACCTCTCACATCCCCCACCCGTCAACCTTTCCACCTGTCACAGGGAAAGGGGAGTTGGCGCTGATGGGGACACACACACCTGCCTCAACCAGCAGCAGGGGTCGACTCCTCTCTGGCTCTTACAATCAACTGAGTGTTCTTCCAAGTCCAGACGAGCGAGATTCTTCATTTAAAGTCTTGGCACGTGGATTTGCGGGCATCACGCCTGGAAAAGTTACTTTACCTCAGACTTCGAGGCATATTGAGGCACTGAGGCAGTCTCCACAGGAATCCAGTCTGGTCACAATTACCCGATCTCGACCTTGGACACCTCCAGACAACCAGAAACCCCTAACATCAGCCCTAACTTCCCTCTCCTTCTTCTCGGAGTCAGAGTTCTCTGCAGATGGAGGCCTCGGAGCCGGAATCCAAGACCCATACGAAACCCAACCACTGCCCCCGGAGACCTTCACCTACCTTGGTGAACAAAGCCACTCCCAATCTCTGGACAACCAACTGACTCTTCAGAACCATAAACACCAAAGCAAGAGCAGAAATGTGGTTCTGTTGGAGGAAAGAACCTTCACCTGTGCAGATGTCCCTTGCTTCCCAGGAGTCCACTGTGAGCTTGCAGATGACGGGCAACCTAAATGCAGGAGGTGTCCTTTGGGGTACACTGGAGATGGCCGAATGTGCAGAGGTAATTTTAGATGTATAGATGACTTTTCTTCATTATTCAATGATGAGTTAGTCCTGTGAACCCAACTCTGGAGACTTATCCATCACATAGATGATGTTTTATCAACAAAGTTCGGGAGGAACACATTCAAATGATCTAACTAATCATCAAATCAAACCTGCAGTCATTAATCAGCAATCAACATGTCTACCCAATCAGCATGATTATATACTTATATTTAATAACGTTTTCAGCATCTCTCCACCACCCCGTCTTCTCACCTTGCCTGGTTACTTCCTAAACCAGAATACGGGTGGGTACTCTGGATTCGGGCCAAATACCGAGCTCTGAGCTCTCTCCTCGGACAGCACGCCAAATATGCATGCTAATTACTCTATCTGATTATTTGTAAGTGTGTAAGTGTCTATCTGATTATTTGTAAATAATCTAATGCCATTGCAAAAAATCCCTACTTAGGTGTACAACATTTTGCTGCTCAGCTGTACCCTGAATTGTTTTATCCTTATCCACCCCTAAAAGGTGCATATTGGTACTTTAGTCATAAATTTATCCTTAAGATACTACTATGAATCTTTTAGGGGTAAATGAGGTAGTCAGTGCATTTGGAACTACCAATATTTGTCTAGTAATTGCCAATTTTATGTCTAATAGGTCAGTGAACGGTGGGCATGCTGTCTGAGGTCTAAAATACGAAAAAGTATGTAGCATGTGGAGTTTAAGACTGACAACTGACAGTAACTGGTGTAAACAATAAGTTCATTCCCTGAGCATGCTCTAGGCATAAGGAATAAATGCATTCCTTGAGCTCTATCCCATGAGTTCTGAACCTGAGAAAATTAGGAGCAGTGGGTGGAAGAATCACTAGAAGCATGTTTGCTATTGTAACCCCATGATATTGCATTACTGTTGAAATTTACTCAACTCAATGATTACTTATGCATTCATGGATTATTTTCAGGCACTGTTTCAAGGTATGAATATAGCACAAACATGCACAAAACAGTCACAGGTGTCTTGCGTTGAGCTCTACAAAGCAGATGGCAGTGGATCTAGTGTTTTCATTAAACATTTGGTGAAAGTTACCCAACTATTCAAATTAGCCCTGTAGTTTTCCGAATGCTCGAAGGAAGAACTTAGGGTGAATCTTAAAAAGCAAGCATGGTAATTAACTAAAAATATAACACTAGTGTCACCTGCACTTTTACAACTCACTAATTTAAAGTGAAAGGCACATGTTTAAAATAGGTACAGTACATAAAGAATCTGTATATTCTCTGGCTTCCTGCACTTCAGGGCGCAGATGGAGGCAAATATGTGTTTGCTTGTTGATGGAGTGAATCTGACCATGTGTTATTTGTGTTTGCATGCCATTTGTGCCCTCAGCCGTGTGCAGACATGCCTGCGGTAGAAACATGGAGTGTGCGGCCCCCAACACGTGTCGCTGCAAGAAGGGATACAGTGGTCCCAACTGTGAAACAGGTCACAAACAAGCACACACCATTATTTATAATTTTGTGAATTTGGTCATAGGTATGATCAGATACACCAACACTTGAATGGAAATAACGCAATTGTAGAATAATGTAATTTTGGATTCTCACAGCTATCTGCAGTCCAGCCTGTCTGAACGGAGGAAAATGTGTAGCGCCTGATATATGCGACTGCATGTCAGGTTACCATGGAGAAACCTGTGAAAGCGGTAAGAGCGTGTGTGTGTTTGTTACTGTATTTTCAGGACATATCAACCCAGCAAACATTTGGACGTTTAATGACCACTGATAAGACGTTCCCCCTACACGTCCCCTCATGGTTGAAAAATAGCTCCAAAATGAAAATAGTGTTCAAAATGAACACGACGATGCCATCAGACAATTGTTTGCTGGGAAAGGGCTTGTCTTTTGTTTATAAACCAAGATTGGCCACCTTTATTGCTAGTTGGCAGTCAGGTGGTATTTACAAATTGAGAAGGCATCTTTTTTTTGGCAAACGTTTCTATATGCCTTTTGTGTAGAGGAAAAAGACTGAACATTATTAATCTATGTGGGTTAATATTGTGAACTAGTTTGAAGTTGTATATGAATCTGCAAATCTGTGCCGTTTGCCCTTTCCTAAAAGAGGCAACTGTGCCAAATAATCTGTGCCGCCTTGATGAGTTATGCATTAGCTGTTTGCTTTGTGTGAAATATGACTGTATTTTGTGTGCATTTGGTCGTATGAATATCCCTGCAGCTCTCTGCAGTATGCCCTGCCTGTACGGAGGCACCTGCGTGGGTCGAGACACCTGCTCGTGTCCCTATGGTTTCGTAGGGCCCAGATGTGAAACCAGTGAGTCCCAATAAATCACGTTTGCTTGGATTTCATGTGCATTTGGATGTTAAACATAAACTCTTACACCCCTAGTGGTCACAGGAGGTATTACATTTGTTTTGGTTTCAATTGCACAGTGGTGTGCAACCGTCACTGTCAAAACGGAGGGAAGTGTGCATCACCGGATGAGTGCGAATGTCTGGCAGGGTGGACGGGACCATTGTGCGAGACAGGTGAGAGTATGTGCGGTTGGCTCCCAGTGGGACCAATCTCTTCTCACTAAATCCATCATGTGTGTGTGCTGCTTCCTGGTGGCATTTAGCTGATGTAGAACCTCTAGCTGTTCATTTTTCATTCCATCCTGGCGGCTCAGACAAAGCACCAGCCATTATTCCAGTCTGATGATAACTTCCTATTGTCCACTTGTGAGGATCAATTGCTATCAGTTGAACAGAGAGCCTCAGTTTCAAATTTAGTTTTTATTCACATTAATAACATTTTCAAAAACCAATATACATCAACTAAGACTCTCCAAACAAAGCAATAAGATGTTGTCAGAGGTAAGTTTTTTTAGGAACAACACAAACAATCTGAGCGTTGCTTATTAATTTATAAATCAATTGGTAATATTTAAAAAAAGAGAACATTTCACCATTTCACATTTTCGTTTATGTTTACACATTAATCTCATTTTTCATTTTTATTTTAATAAAATTTTAATAGTTTTATTAAATTATATAACATATCGGTAAATATTATAGATTATAATTGTTTAGAATTACATACTACACCTAAGCCTTGAAGTAGCTGTTGAATAAACATTGCGGCATAGCATGTACAATTTCAATGTATGAATTTAAAAACATTTTTGAGTGAAAATGAAGTGAAAAGTGAACAAGAATTCGCCTTTTTAATCTTTTTAGTCTCTTTGAAGAAGTAGCCTAAATGATCTTTTTTCAACAGCAGAGCTGAGATTTTGACCTCACGAAGATCAGAAAACAACTGCTTAGGTTTTATTCATGTTTTATTTAATAAGTGTATTTGTTTGCAGCTCTGTGTGACCCCGTGTGTCTCAACGGAGGAACCTGTGTACGTCCAAACTCCTGCAACTGCCAAGCTGGTTTCTATGGGGCTTGGTGTCAAAACGGTAACAGCTTTTCTTTTTGAATCAACTTTAATGATGCATTGCCTTATTTTTTTGAGAGCTTACAGAGCCCAGATATCAATTTCTTAACAACGTAGGGGTAAAATATGACTACTGCGCTTTAGAACAATAAAATGGACCAGCCCTAAAAACCATTTTGATTCTATTGCTTATGTCGTAACCCCAGATCCAGGATGTTTGATGTGTGTGTGTGTATATATATATATATATATATATATATATATATATATCTATCTCGATTCCTCCATAACAGCTCCATGTGGTGAGAAATGATTCACTTAATGGCCTGAAACAGTAGTCTGGTAAAGATGTTTTGGATAACAGGGAATGACTCTAATGTCTGGGTTGCTTCAAGTTTGGGTGAAATGTAAGAGCTTTTAGAGTGTGTTTTCATGGTCATGTCAGATTTGCTGTCGCTTATTCCACCTTACAGCTATTTGATGTATCCATCATCTGTTCAAAGAACACAGGTCCAATATTCATTCATCAAATGCTGGACGTCTTATGTACTTCTCCCTCTTTCAGCCGTGTGCAGTCCACCCTGCAAGAATGGAGGTCACTGTAGACGAAACAACATCTGCTCATGTTTGGATGGCTATTCAGGGCTGCGCTGCGAAAAAAGTAAGTTCCGTCTTTCTGACATGTTTACGTAGGACTTCTATCCGACCCAAGATCAGGTTTCGGGTCAATTTCACATTTCCAAACATAAGCTTAAAGTTTTGTACTTCCTCCGCATGTGAAGCACACAACATGATGGGAGTGAAATTAAAGCATATGGTAGAAAAGCATAGAGTTGTTTTATTGACGAAATGGCGCTCTGGGAGCCAAGATCAGACATCACTTGAAGAGTTTACATATGGCCTATCTGATCGAGGAGGAAGAGAGAAGAATTACTTAACTGTGAGAATTATGAAACATATGGGATCAGGACTGAATTCATTTGGATGCAGTGTCTTGTTATGTGTATATTCCAATTAAAATATCATTGAAGAACTGTTGGCAATGTCCTTATGTTGAGGTCAAATGTAAAATAAATATATATATACTTCAAACACTATAGACAGTAAACAGCAAATTAAGATTTGTTTTTTAAATACATTGTGAATATTGGAAACTTTATTAATAATAATAATAATAATAATAATAATAATTAGGTAAATAATTTTTAAATAGAAAGAACATAACAAAATAATAATGATATATATATATATATATATATATATATAATATACTAACATTAATATTACATTAATAATAAAAAGAAGTGAAGAAAATTATAGCTTATGAATAATTAAAATTAAGCATTGTTTTTAACAATAACTGCTGTTGTTGTTATCATATTTGATATTAAGTAATAATAAAGGAAATTTGAAATAGAAAAACTAACTTATAAATCATTTATTAATAATCCACCACTTAAAAGTATTTATAGTAAATAATAAACCAGACATATTTACGGTATTAAATAATTAAAAAAAAAAAACCTAATTTAGTGATAATAAAGGATTCAAAATATTATATATTATATATATATATATAAATGTTCTTCTGACTTTTAATACCTTTTTAATACCATAAATGTTTCTATTTTTATTTATTTTATTTTACATTTTTGTTTCTATTTTGTATCTATTTTATTTATTAATATATTTTGTCATTTTCTAATTACTTCTTGTTTTTGCTGTCAGTTTAAATCAGTATTTCAGCAACATCTTGACCAATCAAACTCTAAATTATGGCTTGGATTATCTGACAACAAAAACCCGGATTTACTTACCTGTTTCCCTGTTGATCTGAGTAAATCCAAAGGTTTACCTTCCCATTTTTCCACAGGTGTGTGTGAGCCAGTGTGTATGAACGGAGGACGATGCGTCGGACCAGATGTGTGCGACTGCTCGTCAGGGTGGAGGGGAAAGAGATGCGATAAACGTGAGTACCAGACCTCATCCTGAAAAAGACCTAAAAGTGACCTCTTTGCCTCATGTTACCAAATGTTAAAGTGTAAAAAATTCCAGGATACACATGAGACCCATCAGTCACAGCGATGTCCTCTGACCCTGGTGACCCTGATCACATGGTCCACTTCCCAAATCTCCCAGAATTAATAGTGTCTTTAAACATACACCTCTCAGTTGTAATGTAATATTTAACAGGAATTAGAACAATTGTAGTTATATCACAGAAATCACACTTTTGATAATGTGTGCCACTGGTTTGAGCCTTGTTTCTCTATCTGTTTCTGTTCCGCCAGCTGTTTGTCTGCAAAAGTGTTTAAACGGAGGTGAATGTGTGGGCCCGAACACCTGCCACTGTAGTCCCGGCTGGAGGGGCACTCTCTGCCAAATCCGTGAGTGATTCCCCTCCCAAATGTAATCGTTTCACCACAACCACACTGCGGTGAACACATACTTCACTCACTTGAGTTCTCGGCAAAAGAATCTAAATAGAATCTCTTCTGTTCCTGTGCTCGGTGGCTGTTGGTGATATGTTTGGTGATTAACATCTGTGCTGAGATCATCTGTGTTTGGCATGGGAGCAGAAATTCCCGTTTACTAGTGAAAGTAAAGCATGATGGGTGATGTTTGAAATGGCTTTTCCTTGAACTTGACCTATCTTATTGAAGGAATAGTTCATTCAAAATAAAAAATTTAGATATAAAGATACAACTTTGATTTCGGGTCTCTTTGAGAGTCTTTGGCCACATACACACTGTAAAGTCTCAGAAGTGACAATTGCATTTAAATACGGGAGTGATTCCCCTAATTTACGCTCTCTGTGTGTGTGTGTGTGTGTGTGTGTGTGTGGAACCTGAAATTGCAATGACAGACAGCGTGATAAAGTTCTGACAAAATATTACTGCAACCAAAGACTCGCTTTGATATGCAATTTTTTGGAAGGCTGTTTCGCAGAACGCGCTCATAAGGGTTGTCATGTCTAGTTATAAGCATTTTTAAGCTTGTTCTTTTAGTTTGGTTCCTAAAGCGATCAAGTTTTTGGAGATGTTAAAGCGGGCAGGTGAAGGTCGCAATATTTTGGTGCATTTGGATTATTATTACCAATTCTTATTACTATTATTATTAAATAAATAAAATACTTTTTTTGTTTAGAAAAACAATGGATAATTGTAATAATTATTAATAAACTAAAAGAAATTGCAAAAACTTTTAAGACAAATTATTTACAATCAGATCAAGAATATTTACAATTAATATTGAACATAAATGTAGGTTTTTTTCCCAGTTTTCCCCAGTTTTCCCAGTTCACTTGCATGTTATTCATGTCTTCCATGAAATTTGCATATACCACCATTTTCTATATCCGTACTAATAATGAAGTAAAATAATGACAAATGTTTTTGAAACAAAACAGCTTGTTGAATTGCACTAATTGAAAAAATAAACATGCAAACATTGCATTAATCTTGCTTGTATTTTTAGTGCTTGCATTTGTATGGGTTGAAATTCAGCATGGTTGTATATTTAAGCTGTAAATATTTCAATTCAAAACATTTCACACACATTTTCATTGTTAAAAATTCAATAATCTATATTCAACTTTCAGATTTCACTTCCAAAATATTTGGTCTGTTTAAAAAGTCAACCTATGATATTCGGCAGGCAATTATTGGTCCATTTTATTTCACTTGACAAATTCAGTGTGGATTTCGCTTCCACAAATTCAGTGGTTTAAATTCGACGTTGCACATCAGGGAACTGCAGGAATAGCAGTAGATTGCCGATGCATGATCTCCATCAGCTGTTAGTCGGCTCACCAGCAGGTGCGTTTGTAAACGAAGACTAGTGCAAAGGCTAGAGAGAGTCATTAATTCATTCCAAAAATGGATTTACAGAAATGGAGCAAGCAGTAAGTATGTGTGATGATTATCAGGGTCAGTATATATGTGGAAAAGCTGATAAAGATAAAAGATATGTTTACATTTAAAAGGTCCTTTGGAGAACCAAAAATGGCATCACTTAACCTTTATTTTTAAGACTGTAGCTTATTGAATTTTTAATAATGAAAATGTGTGTGAAATGATTTGAAGTGAAATATTCATAGCTTAAATATACAACCATGTTGAATTTCAGCCCATATAAATGCAAGGCATTAAAATGCAAGCATGATTAATTTTTTAATTAGTGCAATTCAGCAAACTGTTTTGTTTCAAAAACTAAAATGGACAATGGGATTAACATTTGCAATGTAATGTTCTGAATCAGTCTTAAATATATCTATCATCTAAAATCATAACCTGATTAAATGTGTTAATGCCATGATTTTTTTTTACAGCAATCTGTGATCAGAAGTGTTTGTATGGAAGCCGATGTGTCCGACCAAATGTGTGTGCTTGCAGACGTGGCTACATGGGAACTCTTTGCTCTAGAAAGGTAATTATAAATAAAAAACGACTTTTTTTCTCAGGAAAACACACTCTTAATAAAACAGGTTCCAAAATGGGGTTTTCATGATAGAAGAGCCATTTTTGGTTCCCCAAAGTACCAACAGTTCTCAAAAGAACCATTTTTTTCTTAGTTTGAAGGATAGTTCAATAATCTCAAGAAGCTTTGTTCCCCCCTTTTAAGAACCTGCAATGGAAATGTGACTGTAAAAGGACATGTTTTTCAGTGAGATGTGTATTTGTTTCACAAATTTGTATATGTGAACTCAAATTTGTCAATTTGAAACAAATGTGATTAAAATGTATGAAAGCAGTGAATTTTAAGTAAGATTCACATAGGAAATGTAATGTGTCACATGACCCGGTTGAGTTTGGAGCAGGTCTACGTCATATTGGATCAGAACGAGCTTGTATACAGAGAAATGACATAAGAATGAAAAAGAATTTCTTTATCTGCATGGTCTGAGAGGTGCACGCGGTAATTTACCTTTATGTATATTTCATAATGTTTATAATATTTTTTTATATCACTTTGTCTATTTCTTTTACAGCTTCCTGTCCAGAGAGGATGAGGAAATGACGTGACCTGTCATTGCTGCACTGAGGACACTGGGCCCATATTTTACTACTTATTAACCTGACAGGGTTACAATATCTGTTTCGATTTGTAAATATCATATCTGAAAATATTAATTTATGTACAGTATAAGGTATAATATAATGTTTTTTTTCACGCTTTTCAAACGTTACTATATTTGTGAAAATGATTCCTAACAAAATATATGTGTATTTTACCAGGAAAAAAATTGTCTCTTGACTTAATTCTAACATCCACTCACATTTGTCATTTGTGCAATTCTGTTTATCGATGCAGAAATTACAAACATCACTTCTAAATGATCTCTGATTTCTTTGTCCAGAAGGTTTTTTTATTAATGCATTGCAGTTTAAAGTTAAGTTTGACAGAAAAACTATCTCTCTTGTTATTCAAGCCAAGGCACGGACAATTTAGAATCCTGTGCTATCCTTCCTCCGTCTACGTGGCCTGAAACTCTGTTGCACTCTATTTCTCTGAGGACGTCCCCTTTAATGTGACTGGAATGTTAAAAAAAAACACACGTAAACATGCTGTTTGTGTCACGCCTGGTGGAGCGTGCAGTGGCTGCAGTTTTGCCGCAGATCACTTGGCAAATACAAACAGACATCTCGGTGACAACACAAACAAGCATCTGAACTAATTAACGGCCATTGATGGCGGCCATTAATGAGTCAGCCGCAGATAGTTCCTCTCATGCATAGCTAATAATCCAGCTGTTGGTATACGATTACCTGAGGTGTGCAAAAATAGTAAAAAGGACGGTAAACAGTAAACAACACTGTTGTTTAACGCAGAGGACAATTAACTGTGGTTTGAAAGGGTTACAAGAAGGCAGATTTGTGTTTGATTTATTGATTATGAATAATTCTATTGGACTACCATCCCAAAGGTTTTTTTGGGAGACGATCCTTATTCAGCAAGGATGCATTCAATTGCACAAATGTTTCAGTAAAATATTTATAATGTAACAAAAGACTTTTAAATGCTGTACTTTTGAACTTCCAATTCATCAAAGGATCCTGAAAAAAACATCACGGTTTCCACAAAAATATTAAGCAAAACAATGGTTTTCAACATAATAATTGTTTCTCGAGCAACAAAACAGCATATTAGAATGAATACTGAAGGATCATGTGACACTAAAGACCAGAGTAATGATGCTGAAAATTGTACGTTTTGTACGGAGCTCCTAAAAGGCACATGGTGGTGAGAAAAGTGTGTCAGTGCTTTCATATTCTCTCTCAAATTCTCTCTTTTCCATGAAACTTTAAAGTAATTTGCGAGTGAATGCCTTTTTTTTTGTTAGGGAATGCAAAAAAAGCATTGATCAAACGCAAACAAGAGCACCCTCAGTTGATATAATAATAATATATTTGTGATTTTGGTGATTTTGAACAGAGTTTGCGCTCTAGAGAACATCAAATTTATCTATTTACAACGTGTTTTTGCAGCAGCGAGCGAGTAATGTAGCAAATCACAGACATGGTTATAGATTTCTTGAACACAATGGCCAATCAGAGGTGTTTTAAGTTAGTCAGAATCCACTCACCACTCAATACGGGTTTTTATTCAGTGCTGAGTTATACAAAACCTCTCATTAACAAACTGTAGACACCATGCAAGTAAGAGATTTATTGTGCATTGTTGGCAGCTTTGTTGATTATAATGGAACTTTGCAAGATTGCGATGAACTAACAAAGCGACTGCGTTTTAGTGATTGTAAAAGGAGGCAGTCTTGGCTCGCTTTCGAGGCTACAGCCTATATAAACAATTGAACAAAACAATTGTTTTTCATGCAGTTAAGTGTCACAGAAATGTCAGGCTCTCACCTCAGCCAATCACAGCGCACTCCCTCACCAGAATACTAACCACATACACCTGCACCCTCATCAAGCCAGTCATCAAAGCATCCTCTTCGTCTCAGCTCATTGTCCATTCTCGTTTCAACAAAGTTGACTACTTATCCTGCTCAATTATTCTCTAGTGTCCATCTCCAGTGGCTCCATCTTCCTCTCCCTTGTGTCTCCTGTGTACACCTGGAAGTAACCATACCAGCATACTTAACCTTCCCGATGAGGTGTGTGCATCCCATCAGCAACCAGTCTTCCCATCCACTATCTCCTGTACATGTAAGTTATACTCTGCTTCTAAAGTTTCACTGAACGGCCAACTTACCCATTTTCTCTGATCTGCTTAGCTGCTGTCAAGAAAGCTCTTCATTTACTGTTTTATATCTGTCTGAGTCTACATACCGTAGCACTAAGAGGATCGACACGGCAATTGACCCTTCGCTGGGAGTTTGATTGACAGGCGATCTAACCAATCATAACCCCGATTCCACCATTTTGTCCGACAAAGCAGTCAGGGGAGTTACTACATCTGCACTTTACTAGAGCACCCTCAGTGATTTGATTCTGGAACTGGGCCTGCATTAACATTTGTTTTCCTACCAATCTCGTTTTTTTTTTTTTTCCAACACCATATCCCTTTAGGGACTCCGTAACACATTTATTATTAAAATATATTAAAATAGAAAGCAACTCTTTTAAATTGTAATAATATTTCATAATATTACTGTTATCTTTTTTTTTTTTTTTTCGCCTCAGCCCTCATTCATTGTAACTGCATGGGAAATAGGGATGAGTATTTTGGAGAATTATTCTCAAGGTAGCGCCATATTCAATTTCAAAGAATGAAAGCAAGTGGAGGAACAAAAGTGCAGTTGTTTAATGACATACCGCTTTTCAGCTGGCGAAATGTCTTTCTGGGGGGGAAAAAACTTTCAGTAGACAAAAACGGGTTTTAAAGTCGTGAAAAGTAGGAGTCTGAACTTTAAACAGCACATGCTAATGCAAAGACTGTTCGTTTTAAGCCACGTAAAATTCATAATGACGTCTAACCTGTTAGAGTAATGATGACAGAATTTTCATTTTTGGTCATTATCCCTTTTAGGTATGCCGGTCGTCCTGCAGGGCTTTAGACTTTTACGGAGTATTACAGAAAGTCATACGGGATTTTCAGATAACTCTCCAGTAAAAGACACTGAACATTCCTGCACGTTAAGATAATGCAACAAGTTCACAACTTTAATCACCTTTCAAATGTGTCCGCCCATGTGTGTGACTGAGTGTGTGCGTTTCCACAGAAAGGCGTACTTCCCTGTCTCGTACCTCCCGCTAAGACGTATGACAAAGAATTTCATCATCTCACTGTCAGACTTACCGCCACAGGTGGTGTGAACCTCTACAGAGTGGGAATAGGAACACGAGGATTATGGGAAAAACGGAAACCTGGATTTTAATCGTAATACTTTAGTTACCACAAAGGCCAGTCAATTACTGATAAACAGCGGCAGGCACTTCCATAGAGAGACAATGAGTGAAGCGCGTGTGCGTTAAATATTCATTTGAACGTTTGCCAAAGAAACAAGCAACCATATGCTAGTCTTTTCTTTTGCTCCGATCTTGGAGCTAAACTGTGGAGCGAAATTGTCTCTGTCGATGTCTTTCAATCCGCATTTATTTTTGTCTCATTGACTTACGTGAATATACACAAATGGAAATGCTGAGTTAAATTATGTTAAGTAGCTTCAGTTGTACCAAAACTAAAACTGCAGGACTGAGGCTCTCCAGGACCAGCGTTTGGCACCTGAGCTAAATAAACTTTATGGAGGAGTCATAAAAGGGACATATTATGTCCTTTTTTTCAGGTGTCCCCAGAATGTGTCTGTGAAGTTTCAGCTCAAAATACACCACATATCATTTATTACCATGTTATAAAAGCCCCTTTTTTTATTTATTTTTTATTTTTTTTTATTGGAAGGTTTATATGTTCTCACTGTATGTTTAAATGCAAATGAGCTGCTGCTCCCCACCCCGCTTTCCATCCAAGTGCGGAGCCAGTATAACTCAAACACTCAGACTAACAAACCACCTGTTTGGTTTTGATTATCATCTCTATGTGGCCACGGTCACGTGACATTGCAGTTCTTCGACATCATTAAAGTTATTACTTGCATGTCATTTAAAGCAATAACAGTTTAAAGTTGAAACATCTGATATATGGTTTTCTGAGGTCACACATCCAAAGCATGCGCACAGAAAGCTGGATGTCGGACAGCGCGTCCTATGAGTATTAAACTGATTTTCCTTTCAAGTTTTCTTGCACTTAAACTGTCAAATATACACAAGGTTATGTCAGAAACAAAGTTCACAAACTCTGTTAGTTATGTCTGTGAACGTGAACAGCAAGAATAAAAAAATCGCATGTGTATAATAGATGTGAATTAAAATGACAGCAGAGTAATTTAGGTAACACATTACCTACTGCTGTATATGCTATTAATGTGAACCAAACAACAAAAGAAAAACTCTCTTGATTAAATTACTTCAGTAGCTTTAATAAGAATAAATTTCTAACTTGAATTCTGGTGTTAAATGCTCTGGTGAGGAGATAAACATGAGGGACTTGAGCTAAGCTAATAGGGCAGATTCCCTCACCAGTCATGGGCGAGACGTAAAAGTTCGTAAGAGTAGGGGGAAATCTAGAACCACACTTTTAGAAAGACTGATTGTGATTTCTGGGGATTATAAAAAAAGGAGTGGGTGGATTTTTACCATTATTGGCAAGTGTATAAAAGTGAATTTTGAACAATAGGTCCCAATTCAACTTTATAAATGGGTTTTTTTTTTTTCTTCCCCCAGTTAACATCCAACAGATTGCTGTTGGATCAGTCTGTCTGTTAGATCTCGGAAATGTCTAATTATAATGCGAGTGACCTTGAGAAAGGAATTTATAGCTATAAAGTCTTCAATCTTGCAAATATCCTCTGGGCATGCATCTAATTTGTGATTAATCAGTCATGTGCATAAATCATGCTCGTAATTATAATCTCAGTACACATATGTTTTAATATCAGCCATAGAACAGTGGTTCTCTGGTTTGTGCTTTGAAAATGAATAGTAAATAGTTAGGCTAATGTAGTTTATTACTTGGCTGTAGAATATTGCCATTTTTAAACACTGGTGTTTTTTAATGATATTCCCATATTGATAGATATGACATGAGAGGCTGTACATTACAGTGATTTAACAATAGTCAAAGGGGGTTCAAGGTAATCAGCTTCACTTTGTAATACAGAACACACTGCCTCCCATTATTGCTTAATAATCATGTGTCTCAAGGTTTCTTTAAGTATATGGGGCCACAGGGGAAGATTAAGCCATATATTTGTGTTCTTACCTTCATCAGTGTTATTTATCACGTTGAGATGTGTTAACTACGGTGAGAAGAGTGATGACAGCTTTCTAACATCTTTCTGTCAAGCTGTGATTCTCACACCATGTGTTATAATTAAACCTGTTGGGGATTTAATGCTATATACTCTGTATACTCTCTCCAATCATAATTTACTTGTGTGGAGGTCATATTGAAGGATTATGAGCTTAATTAGTTCTATTGTTTGAACATGACATACACCGTGAGGTGAGATATTTTACTGAGTAGTACTAACACATTGTATTCTAACACCTAAACATTCTATGCTTGATCGCTTAGCGGTTTGTAACCAATATTATGACTCAAAGTATTGCAGTAAAAGCAGCCTCAACATTGCTTGGAAGAACAAGAAAACGGTACAAAAAATATAGAAAGATGGATGACAGACAACCGAAAATGGATAAAGACATGTTACCTTGTAGCTAAATATAATTATCTTAGATTGAAGATTAGCACAAGCATTATGCTAATCTAAACAAGTTATTGTATCACTGTTGTTTTCCTCAAGTCACTTTAGATAAAAGTGTCTACTAAATGAATAAATGTAAATGTTGTAGATTATCTTATCTAACAAGTTAAATTAGTTACGTGACCATGTATTTATTTATTTGCCAGGAATTCATGTAGCAAGCAATACATGGTAAGAACTCAAAAAACAATAACAACAAAAAAGACATTCAGGGTGATAAGAGCTGTCTGCTCCATGGTCTTTATCATACTGTCTGGGTATATTTTGCAATAATAACTTGTCCCTGATTTACTTTGGATAAATAAAGTGGTTAAATACGGAGATCCGATTAGTAGCCTTTAAAGGGATAGTTCACCCAAAAAGGAAAATTCTGTCATTATTTACTTTCCCTGAAGTTGTTCCAAACCTGTATATTTGGAATATATAGAATATTCCTAATATATTTGGAAGAATGATTGTAACCAAGCAGATCTCAGGGAGGTGAGGCTATTTATGTAGGTATAAGTTTATGCCTACAAATCTGCAAAAACTTAAATGCTATAGTCCATGTGGTCTCTGAAGACCAATGCAGAGAGATTAGAGGAGAAAAGGGAAAAGCTGAGAAGAAAAGAAAGCAGTTTTCTGGCCACAGATCAAATCTCAAGCATGATGACTCAAGAAACCTTATCTTCCAGAAACCCATCACCTCAGACTTTCCCCCTTTTTTTCCTTCTCTCCTTTTTGAATAGCAGTAAGGTACATGGTGGAGTGTGGTCCGAAACTGCAGTAATTTTTACTTTTTTCCTAAAGGAACTCTTTCCTTCTCTTGGAACTTTTTTCTTTGAGAGGTTTCTGTAGCTCTCGGAGCTGTCTGTCCCTGGGCTCCAATTAGTTGCCTTTAATGGTCAGCAAGGGCACTAGAGAGACCCTCATAAGGTTCTCCTGCCGAGCAGGAGAAATGAAAGCATGAAGTGTCTCTCTCATCTGGGCTGGACTATCATATGTTTCTTACCTTATTATAAGCTCTCTCTCACTCTGTCTTTTCCACTGTCTCTCAGTCTTTTGTTCTGTTTAATGGGTTGTTCCTGTTACACAGTTGGTTTTTAACTCTATAACTTTAGAGTGACTTTATATACAACATCAGAAAATTCATTAGACCCTTTGTTAATGTCTGGTGTTCATTCTGTAATGTAGTCAATTTTTGGAGGATGATTGTAACACTGTTCTTATGTACGGGCGGGAACCGGCGAATGTTCAACCAAAATTTTAATAAACTCAAAAAAAAAAAAAAAAAAAAAAACCGAAAGTAAAATGGCAGCAGTTCCTCACAGCGACTGCCGCCCACACAAACAAAATAAAACCCAACATAAAATCGAGGCCTGGTCCTCTCTCGTCCTTCACTGTCATCGCCACTCTTTTATGCTTCCGGAGCTCCGCCGTGAGAGACACGAGACCGGTGCGCCGAGCAGGTGAAGCTCGTTATCAATCACATCACCGGCCTCGCGCCGTTCCCTCACGGCTCTCGCCCGCCCTGCTCGTCACATGTTGTTAAAAGTTAGCATGAAATAGAAATTCAATCGATTTTCTAGTTGTGATCTTATTGTTAATGATTTATCTATGTATGCATTTTCTTTCACCTAAATTTTTAATCAAAATATCATAACTCAATCTTCCAGTAAAATTCCAGAATTCTCTCAGTGTGACATATGCCAGACTTTTCCCATATATTTAGTCTGCTTAAACCATGCCCCTTTCATACAATCAACTGCAAGCTCGCATTCAGTTCCACCTCCATTCAATCAACAACTGATGCATGGAACCAAGTCCCATCCCATATCTTTTCGATGATACATTTCACTAAGAAGTCTACATCACAATATGAAAAATATGATCTAAAGCTACTGCTGTTACATTGCTATTTTACATAATGGACAGGGTTTTTGGGGAATAAGAAAGTTAGCATAATTAATTAGCACAAGTAAAAATGGCAAAATCCGCTGAAATTAGAGACATTATTTATAGTCCACCCACTCTGTTCACTTAATTGGGAAGTAATATAGTTTAAATCCTAAAAAAGTGTTAATATTTTATCTAATATATCTAATTTAATGCATGATGAGGACATGAATATGTACTGCGTAAGACGCAAATGGTCTCTTGGGTCTTCTGTGCAGTGGACCAGCATCTCAGATATGATTTCCAACTGCCCTTAGCATTTGGATTATGTTTTATGGCATGGTTTCAAAACGGATTAATTACTTTTAAAGTGTGCAAATTTGTGTAGGTGGACAGGGTGTCCTTTGTATGGTGACCTGTATTTAAGAGCACTCCAAAACCACAGAGAGAAAACTGCCAGAGACTGTGCATTTTTTTGTTAGGGCTTTGAAAGTGTTCTTATTTGGCAATCTAATCAAACTCTTTCCAACAGAGTTTTAAAACAGGTGCTTAAAAGGTGTGCGCAGAGCTTTATAATCTTGCTCCGCAGGAATTTAGGCCTTTAAAATGCTAATTGGCACTCACCTTCACTCAACTGGAACCGGTGTGTAAACTATGTCATATTGTCTATGTAAACTTGGAGCTGCAAAATCGTTCAATGAAAATATGAATTGTTTCATGCACCACTTACTTCACGGAGGTGGGTATCCAGGAAACCATTGCTATAAGCCAATGCCTGACTTCTGCAACTTACCAGGAGCTTTCACCTGCAAATTTAAGTGCCAAGCAAACTCTCAAGAGGATTATAATGGCGTATCTTTGTTTTGTATCCCAGCAGGCACTCTTAAAAATTAGAGGCGATGCTGTCATGCTGTCAGGATAAACAACAAACCAGTAGGAGCATATGCTTGGGCCAAGGGCGGCTCATTGAGGTTGCAGCGCATGCATTGCGTTAGTATGCGTGCATGAACTTTGGGAGAATGTTGTAATTTAGGTCTCCAAGAAGATCTTAAAGTGTCAAACAAATTAGAAAAGAGTTGTGATGTGAATGGATACGAGTAAAGATTTAACAGTTCACTAATTTGGACAAACTTACAAAATGACTGAAGGGAAGTCGATGAGAATTTAGATTTAAATGAAGCCCTGGCAAGTTCCATACATTATATTTGACTGTTCGTAAACAATTTCTTCCCTAGAACTTTAAATCTCTAATGTGGCAACAGCAAACAACAATTTATTTTTGTTTTCATGCCCCATTAGTTCACTTATGTTGTTGTCCATTCTTAAACATTATCATGTACACACTACTTGTGGAGTAACAATCTATAGTGGTGTGCTACTGACATCTAGTGGTGATTACATAAAAAAAATGAGCCTAGTGTTCTACTACTGAGTCTAGCTTAACCTCCTACTCCTGGAGGGTCACTGTCCAGCAGGGTTTAGCTCCAACCCCAATTAAACACATCTGAACCAGCTAATTATGGTCTTACTATGCATACTAGTAACATCCAGGCAGGTTTGAGGCCAATTAGAGCTAAACTGCAGGACAGTGGCCTTCCAGAAGCAGGATTGGACATGCCTGGCCTAGCACTGAGTCTAACTAAACCAGGGGTGTCCAGTCGTGCTTTTGGAGGGCCACTGTTCAGAGTTTAGCTCCAGCCCCAATTAAACACACTTGATCCAGCTAATCAAGGTCTTACTCGGCATAGAAGCTTCAGGCAGGTGAGTTGAGGCACACTGCAGCTAAACTCTGTAGGACAGTGGCCAGGAACAACTGAACTAAACCGTAGAATATGACTAAAGGTAAAATGATCAAGTTTTCGTAACAGAGTGCAAGTAAACTTAATAAACAAATCAAAAATCAAAACTACTGCCTAAACTGGCATACAAAAAAGCAGCAATGCATTAAAGTTATGGTGAACGCCAACTTATTTTTACTGCCTCTAAAGATGGAACACAGTATGTGCTTGCGAGAGACAGGGACACACCTGGACTGTTCAGTCAGACAGGGCATTAAAGAGAAATAGGATGAGAGCATACAAGACAGCAGCCTTATACAGTGCTAATTTGAGTCACATGTTAACACTAACTGCAGCTACTGGAGAAAAAACTTTTAGGGTACATTTACAAAACAGTGATGTACTAAAAATAGAAAATTTGTCAAGTTCGGTACTGAAATTTTAAAATTGTGATGCTTTGAGCGCCGTTGAGAGGATTCGTAAACACGTCTGATTGTCCCTTGTGTTCACGCGCTCATCGGAAATGTCTGTGATTGGCTTCAATGATTAACGCACAAGAGCATTTGAAAGCACACAGAAGTGTTTGAATTTGAAAGTGTGCATCTGTGTAAGCGTTTGGTGAAGTGCATCATAGATGACTATTTACTATGTTTTTGAAGCGTTGATCATTGAAGCCAATCATAGACATATCAGATGAGTACATCAACACAATGGCCAATCAGAGGTGTTCACTAATCCGCTCAACAGGGGCACATTCAAGCTCAAACCGTGCGCAACGTTTTGCTATGGTTTCTGAGTCAAACGACACGTGTAAACGGTTTGCAATGGGGTTGAGATACGTTTTCTCTGGATCGGGATGTTCTTTTTTATTCTGGACGTCAAGGACAGTGACTGTAACAGACCGTATTTTGCAGTGTAAAACCAGTATTTAGCAATTTCATCAGGCTCCGAAAATTCTTCAAAAAGAACACAAAGAATGGCCTTCTCAGCTGCAACAGTTGCGTCATCAGAACAGGGTGTTCAACACACCATTGTTTCCGTTTAAAAAAACGCCGGGGCTGAACGCAGTCCAGCACTCAAAGCATCACATTTTTTAAATTTCGGTACAGAAGTCTGTACTTTTGACAACTCCATACGAATGCGCATGATGTCACTATTTTCACAATGGTATTTGAAACCTGTTTTCAAATGTTTGCGTTTTCAGGCCCCCAAAGCACATCATCCTGCAAACACATAAAACGTTTTACGTTTTTAGTTGAAAATGGCCCCTTGTTAAATGGTTTGAATATCACTTACACAGTTCTTGTAGTGTTGTTGGTGTAAATGTCAAAACTTCTGGCAGTTTTTCTTTCAGTACATTAATGTTCAGTACACCTACAAGCACGCAGATGTTCTCTAAGAAATTTCTTCAGTCTTTCTCATTGCTAGCATGTCAAACAGGTGTTCTGAATTACATTCTGTCAGATTTGAAACACTGCCCCCTATGTGCAGTTAAATCCCAACTGTGTCTCTCCTTTTGGACCTGAAGTGACCCACAAGTCCATGTGATACGAATTTTACAGGCAACGACAACAGTCTCTGTCTGTAAACTTTTCTGAGCTAAATTTAGCGCTGGGTCAAACAACAAGGTTGCTTGGCTATTGCATACATATTGCATAGCATGCAAAGACTTCTGTAAGCCATAGAGAACATGAAATATTAAGCAAACAATATCAGGAGTGAGAGATGAATGGACTATAATGAAGGGACAAAAAACAGAGGTGGGTCTTCTCTGGGAAAGTAGAGCAGATCACTTCATTACTGTCCTGACTTTCTGCTGACCTGCACAAGGTCACCCAGAGGACCGGTACCCAAATATTTCAGCCCAAACTCTCAAATCCCAGTATGTGTGTTAGTGCGTGCACTTATTTATATATCTTCAAACGTCCTCCTTCTTTGGGCCATGACAGGTGCCTCCCAGCTCCACCTGTCCATCCTTTTCCACAGCCACATGGTGGCGGACAAATCCAGAAAGGGATCAGTCATTCAAGAAATGGCATGCTGAAGTGCCACGGGGCCACGGAAGAACTCTGGACACCGGATCAGACGCAGCTGCCCCCCGGCTGCTATTTTCACTCAGCTTAAAGCACCATGGGCAGCCAGCATCTACGCCATGGACTACCCACAACAACCAGTCTGCCTCTGCACGCCATGAAGTCCACCGCAGGCGAGCAAGGGCTAGTTCATGCACATCCTGCACACGATACCCAGAGCTTGCCCTCCGACCCTGATGAGCTCGACAGTGGCAGCGACAGTTCGGAGAAATCCACCGGAGCAGGGAGCCCCGCACGGGGCCACAGGGAGGCGGGGAGACACAGAGGGGGTCGTAGACTCTCAGGGGTGAGTAAACAACGACAGGCAGCTAACGCTCGGGAGCGAGACCGCACGCACAGCGTCAACACCGCCTTCACGGCTCTACGCACCCTCATCCCCACGGAGCCGGCCGACAGGAAGTTGTCGAAAATCGAGACCCTGCGATTGGCATCGAGCTACATTTCACACCTGGCCAACGTGCTTCTTCTAGGGGAGGACTGCAGGGACGGGCAACCGTGTCTGAAATATCAAAACATCTTACAAAGCAACACCAACCTCAAAACCCCACCAGTACGACCCATCTGCACTTTCTGCCTGAGTAACCAAAGGAAAACGGTGAGTCCTTGAAGATGGCGAAACTCTCAACTTCTACCTTTGAGTTTATGAAGGTTGGACTTGCCTGAAAATGTGATGTATTTGGTAATATATTTGCATGCCAAACTTTATCGGACTTCATGTTACTTTCCAGTAGTATTGCAACTGTTTTCTCTTGAATTGGTCTCTTCCTGCGAATTTCACACAGAATTGTAAAGAAAAAAATTGTGCAGGTGTGAATTCTAACTCCTTTTAATTATCATCTACTTCTGCAGCTTAGAGATGGGGAAAAGCACACAACGGCGTAACAGCAGAAGTTCTCAGACTGACTGCTGCTATGTACGAGCTCACAACTTCTGAATGTTTACATGTAAAGAGACATCGCCTTGCACAGAGACAAGCCATTCTGATGTTATTTTTTAAAGCTCTGAGGACATACAAAATGAGTGACAAGAAGAGAGATGAATCTGCACTTTTTCTGCGTTTCCTATAAATGTGTTGCCTCCGCATGTGTGGCCACCTTATCAACTGTGTTTTCGTTAATGTAACCGGAGAATATGTGTAAAGTTGCACCTGGTGAGAGGCTATTTCAGTATCAGATATAGTAAGCTACACCATCCCTTGCCTTAAAAAAACAGTCTTGTGTCTGCTTCTTGCACGTCACATGATGGTAATTGAAACCTTGCGGTTTGCAGTGGTCGCTGTCAGTACAACAGCAGGCAAAATCTCATCCCCTCCCTCTTGTCTCCACATCTAAGCTGGGACCTCAATCCCAACATGGCTCTCAAGAGACTGTACACAAGATTCTAACCCCAGCACAAGAAATTGGGTTGGGCGAAGCATGCTAAATATTTATTAGAAAGTTCAAGTGGCACATGACTGAACGCTAAAGGTGGAAGTATTTCATAACGAGAACATAATCTTTCATGTCTTGGGAACAAGGTACATGATCCCAAACACGAGCCTTGGGTCATGACCCTGACCCCAAATGTTATATAGTCTTGTCTCAAATGCTGCCCTCAGTCCCTCTATGGTGACGTAATGACATCAAGGTCACACTGCAACCGTAAAGGAGGTGTTTGTGTTTCTGAATCATAAAACACCAAATTCTTGTGGATTTCTTTGAAATTGTGTAAGGGAAGGCCATGTGACCACAAGTTCAAACCACAAGCGTCTACATCTTGGGCACGCTACAAGACAGAAGCTTGTTGCATATGCATGGATTTCGAATCATTAAGACTGTTGTTGTCGAAGTTATAGTGCACACATGGGGTCCCGTTTATAAAATGTGCGTACACACAAATTTGAACGTAGAATGTGCATACTCTAAAATACACACCAACGTTCATCTTTATAAAATCAGTCAGTGCTTAGCATGTTTCGTTTCGCATGTTTTCCTTGTGGCAGAGAATCAAGAGTACTGCAGGACAATTCTTGCCGTTCACACTTCTCATGTAAAGGATTTGGACATCGACTGGCGTTTACAAGGTGGAGATCTGAAACCGCTCTGCTGCGCACAATTTCAAGATCATTTGCATTTTTAGATTTAACATCTGGAAGAGTCTTTTGCATACATCTTTTGTGTACGCGAGCTCTCGGAATCACAAGTAGCCTATGCATACAGGAGAAAACTAGATCGAATGTAGGGACTATGCAACATTTTATAAATGAGGCCCTTGGTGCATGTTACATAAACATGCTCTCCTACCAACACATGCAAATAGCTATATGATGATTAATTTGAACCAAATGGAACCAAACATATTTATGAGACATGAATAGCCATAGCTGGTAAATGTTAACAGCTGCTCTTTCATTTCGAAATGTGCATGGCTTAAGAAGGGACAGTTTAATTTAAGAAAGTGAACATGCTTTAATTTGACAATGGTTTGGGGGGGGGGGGGGGGGGAGGTGAACTACTTTCTGGTTTGTAGCATGCGCTAGGCTCAATGTACCACTGAATCTTCACATGTGCTGAAACTTGTTTTGTTTACATGAACAGAATAGGAATCACAAAATTGAGTTTAACATTTACTATGATTAAAAATTATTTTGAGATTCTGCATCAGCAATTTGAACACATTTAAAGGCAGTTTTACTTTTGTAAAAGCATCAAGGTGTAGAGCACAGCCATTTCCATCCAAATGTTTACCTGCATGTCTTGCACAAGTCAGAACTTCAGCTTGTTGGTTTGAGTCTCTGGAGACTATGCATAACGACTCTTTTTCACATTGTGAAAATTTTTTCCTTTTACTAAAAATGTGCACAACAAATAAGGGCAATGAAAGTACATGTTCCACTGGAAATACTGTGACAAGGCTTTTGTCAGTTATTTGTAATTGTATTTCCCCCCAAAATTTAAAGGTCAAAATGCATTATATGGCCTATTTCTAAAACACTAGCCTGTCACATTCTAATACTTGAATTGTCTTCTCTTCTAAAAGTGATTCTTTGCACATGCCAAACAAACAAGCTGCTATTTAATGATCAAATATTTTTGTACAAGAAAACAGTCTGTACTTGTGACTTTTTCAAACCATTAAAATTATTTTTGAAAAACGTGTTCTGAATGTAGTTCATCCTGAGTTTAAGTGCCCCCTGGTGGAAGACATTACACATCTTAAATGGTGCAGTCAGATTTTGCAATTATTCAAAAACCAGCATGATAAACAGCAAAAACCACACACAAAAGCTTATACTTCTAGGTCTTTATTTCCTTAAAAAAAGTCAATTAGTTATTCAGATTAAAGAAATTGGTGACAAATAAGATACATCATAGAAGTGGTTGGGAGTCATTTAAGGGTCTTTACAGGGTGATCAGCAATTTGTTTTCAGCGCTGTACAGTTTCATAGGCAGGGAGCAGAACGCTGTTACGGGAGAAGTACTTAACCCTTTGGCAATATCACAATGAGACAAGTTGACCGTTCTTCCCTTCGTGAACACTGATCATGACAGGGCATGAAGGCATCAATACCATATAGAAAAGGGCGTCTTAAAAGCAAACAAGGCAGCCTGATCTAATTAAATGGAATGTCAATTCATAAAGGAATCATAATAATTTAAGATGTCCAAACTGTCAACACTTAAAAGATCCTTGAGTGAGTAAATAATTACAAAGGTTGACCACAACTTTTGTGCTATTTTAAGTGTAAACCTTATTAGAAAAGTCTGTTAAAATTAACCATTTGTTATAAAGCCCTTAAATGACATCTAAATGTTATAGTTTGAAAAACAAGAGGTAGAATAAAAAAAAAAAAAAAAAAAAAAAAAAAAAAAAGCCCAAAAGGAAAAAAATAAAATAGAAAGACAAGCACTTCTGTAACAAAACATTCTGTTGACGTTGTATTTTAGTCTCCCTCCTCTTCCTCAGATTCAGACTCTGAAAGACAACAGGCAAAAAAAATAATCATGGCATTCATTTTAAGCTCAAAGATTCAGAGACGGGGGGGGGGGGGGGGGGGGGGGGGGGGTTGGAAGAAGAGAAGAAAAAAAAAAAAAAAAAAAAAAACTGCTTACCCTCCTCAGCATTTTTCAGCCATTCTACAAACTTCTTCATCTGCTCCAGGAAGACACTCTTTCCTTTGGCCACGTGGGCTTCTGTGTACCACTTCAGAATAACCTCCTCGCTCAAAACATCAGCTACAGGCAGTCATAAAATAAAGATTCAAAACATAACCTCTGTGGAGCATTCCACTCGCTAGGCAACATTTTTGTGCAAAACTACCATAGTGTACCAAGCCTTGGCCTTAAGTGCATAGTTTTGAAAGGCTGAAGTATAAAAGGCACACCTTTGTAAAGAAGCACCACGATCTTCTGGAAGGCCTTCATGAAGTGGATATTGTCGTAGCAGTACTCCTGGATCTTCAACAGGAGGGTGAGCTCAGACAGGCCTTGGGAGGTGAAGGCCTTCAGCAGTGGGCTGTATTGCTGCAAAAGTTGTAAGCAGAAATTACTACTGGTAATTCTCAAAAGAAGTTAACACCATTTCCATGAGCAGTGTAGATACCTTCAAGTGTTTGATGGCTTGCTCTGTGACGAGCTCCTCCTTTTTATTCCACTCGACGGCGCTCATGACACTGGTCCACACGATGCCGATCATTGTCTGCTCAGAGATGCTCGTTTTCTTCATCTCCTCACGAACGTAGGCAATGATCTGGGGAACAAAAACAGACGAATACAGGCACAATAAACCTCCATAGCCAGAATATGGACGATAATGTTAACTAAAATCATTTAAATATTTTAAAAAGCTTAAATTGTACAACTATAAAATGAAAGTGGGAAGGTAGTCCAACTGTCGACAAGGGTCAAACTCACGTCTTTGAGGGTCTCACCACGGGACATCTGCTCTTGCAGTTCTTTCTGAAGCTCTTTGCGTGCTCCAATGGACTGCTGGTTGCGAGCGAAGTCTGAGAGCTCCTTCAGCCCAGCATCGGTGAAATATTTTGAGAAGTGTTCGCAGCTACGCTTATTGGCAGGGAACAGCTCCTGTTTTGGGCAAGAGGATGATAGGTTAAAACAAATAGTCTTCACAAGTCCTCTTGGATCCGAAACCCGAGGTCCGACTCAAGAGGGTTCAGGTCCAAAACTTCAGACATGGGTCGGTCTGATATCAGTAGCCTCGGGCCTTGTGGAATTTAAAATACATGCTTGTAGACCCAAATTAAGATATGCTAACTTTATTTGTTTCAAGCATTGTACAACATATGTATTTTTTAAATTTAAAACAATATATATATATATATATATATTTTGAATAATTCTATCACCATGTTATGAGACAACGAGTGTGCGATTTACTTCTAAATATTAGCTACCATCAATTCCTTTGTCATATGGAGGTGCAACAAAGCTTTATATACTTAGAATTGCTTGTCCAAGCAGAAACAATGTTCTGTTGCCAGATATCAATTACAGAAAACCACTTGAGTGGTAACAACTTAAGGGGACTCAACCCTCTTTCAGTTGTAAGCGTTTCAGTCTACATTACAGTAAAAATAAAAAAATGCATTGAAATAAACGAAACTTTCATAATCAGTTTTGCCCCAATTTCTATACTTTAATGAGAAACAAGAGCTTTTGTTTTGACAAACTGCAGTTGAGCGTTTAATTTGGCAAAAAAAAGCTTGCAAAATGTGTCCGATTACAAATCTAGTGACATGCTGTAATTGTCAATTATGCAAATGTAAAAATGTAAAGGGTGCCCACCCCGTTCCCAAATGCACGCTAAATTCAGCACATGCAGAGAACTTATCGCGTGTGCGAAGCATGCACTTCTCTTTGCGCAGGGCTAGCAGTTTTCCGCGATTTGATAAGGACACAAGCGCGATAAGGCTTTTCGATCTTAGTTTGAAAGCAAAGGTGCAAAACACGGAATTTAATGACCTTTCATTATTATAAGAAGTATATTTTCAGGCCGCCGGTCTAGTTAATGAATGGAAAGGACAGAAATCCATTTGTGGCGATCAACGTTGATATTGCAGCAGGCTGCCACTAATAAATCAATGTATGGAAAACACTGCCTTTTGTTCCCTCAAACAAGAAAATTTGTGAAAAACTATGGAAAAAAAAAAAATCTACTTCATTTAACAAAGTATGGCCTGCATTGTGTGGCAACAAATGGGTTAAAAATGTAGCTAATGAAGGATTACAAAGAAGGATTGGAGAATGAATTTCATCTACAAATAAGGAAGATACTTGTAAATCTACAGCTGCTGTGGAGTTTATTTGCCATCTCTGATTTTGGACTGTGTCATAACTGGAGTGCAGGGCTGCAGGCTGTGCAAACGTCACTGCTTTTTACATTCGAGTTCAGCCAGGTTTAAAAAAAAAAAAAAAAACTGCCATCGGGTCAGTCACAGGATGGTTCTCTCAAATTAATTTATGCATGTCAGGATTGTGCAAGTAGTGATTCACGTTGACCTACAGCACATAGCGCATTCACTATCCATTTCAAATGTCAAGTAATATTTCAGATTTTTCCTTAAATATGCGTTTCATTCCAAGTCGAGCTTCCAGTACAATATTTACCATCAGCCTGTTGTCCATGCCAACTTTACGCAGGCTAGCAGCAACTGAGTTGATGTCTTTTTCGTTGATCCATGATTTGAAGAGTTTCACAGCAAAGGCAGCAGACACACCTGGAATAACCCAGACGACAAGTAAGCTTACAAATTCTTCACTCTGAAACTGCTACCATTAAACAAGTCTGTCATTACCTTCCTTGACCAAGTTCTCATTAAAGAGGCTGCTCAGGATGGAGGCTGATATATTGCCATTGGCCAGCAGGATTCCGGTAAGCATGGCCAATTTATTCCTCTCTGACTCAGTGAACCCTTTTAAAAACAGCAGCAGCTAAAAAAAAAAAAGAAAAGAAAAAGACATCACTGGACTTTTCAGATGCACGATGATTACAAGGTTTGACTAACAAATACACTATAATCCCTAATTAAACAATTTCGCTTACCTTCTTTATCTCCTCTTCAAACCCTTTCTCCAGGTACTTATAACGCCTGATCAGCTTGTTAAAAACCTATGACAGAAAGTGAACTTGTTGAAACATGTAAAGAGGAAGCCAAAGAGTAGCCGTCACGGCGACATCAATTCAGACCAAGCTCTGAAACATTAGACTATTTGCCAGTCAGGCAGTATATAACGGTGAATACCTGAGCGTATGCCTGCATGGTCTCCAGGTCTTCACTTGCCGTGAAGAGGCAGTACTCAGTTCGGGTCAAGTCATCAGACAGAGTCCCTCCTGGGGCTGAAATAAAAAAAAAAAAAGACATATATAAGATTGATTAAAGATTGTTTAGTTGAATTTCAGCCCATTGAAATGGCCATAAATGGTTGCTTACCCAGCATTCCTCCAGCCACCAGGATGTCGAAGAGAGTCTCAGCATACCGGCGGTAGTCAAGCTTGGCGCCAGAGGCATCAAGGAACTTCGCAACCGCTTCCAAATCAGTGCCAGTTTGGTTCAAGCCTTGAACAATGCTTTCTTGAAACTGAGTAGGGTCAAATCTCTCCTTTTCATCTGCAAACCAGAGAAAGTTTAAAAGGGGGCAGCACTTTCTCTCACTTTTTATACAATAATGTTCCTTAAGCTGGGGTTTTTGAATGTCTTTAGATGCCATTGACCACCAAATATGACCATCCTTATGTAAAGGAACCCCTATCCTAAAATTTGCAAGGCACCTATACACGAACAAAGACCCAATTTATATAGTGAAAAATATAATGTTTGTAAAATTATTTCTACCTCGTTTTTCTCTGAATTTTCAACGAACCGCTTAGTACTTCACGGCCCCTCGAACCAAAGTTTGAAAGCCCCTGGTCTCGGGCCACTTACCTCTTTTCCTAGTTTTAAAACGCTGGCCGGTAAGCGTTGGCTTTTGCTGCTTTTGATTATTCATAAAAGACACCTATGAAAAGAGCAGATAATATTTCATTGAAGAGAACAAAGAAACCGCAGGTAGATGTGGCAGGACATTTCCAAAGCCATCAATAAGATTCCAATAGAAAATGCGCTAATAATAAACTGTTTTAATTACAGCTCCAGTTAAACTTATAGTAATTAATTCAACATGTAAACAAACCATGTTGCCTCGTTAAGTTTTTTTTTTTTTTTTACACGGTTTATCATTACTCAGAAAAAAATTCAATTCTTACGTGTATATGGAGATAATACTGTATAAAAGTATTAAACAGCGTTTTGGTATTATTTTATTGGTCTCAAATGCACCTCACGCGCCGGTCTCGCGCTAAAGCTAACCGGCTAAAATGAGGCCTAACGGCTCCAAACACAGTTCAAGAGACACTTATAATCACTATTCACGAGTATTTCAGATCCAAACAAGCGCAATGCCTATATTTTACAGAAATAAAATAAAAAACTGAAACAACGAAAGGTATTATTGTTTGTATTTAATTGCTATCATGTCGTGAGCTCCGCCATCATGATTTAAACAGCTGATCACAAACGTGAGCCCCAAAAACAGCCATCCTTTTAAAACACGGATACACAACAGCTCCGATGAAGTTGTACACGCTCATTACAATTTAAAATATATATATATGCTGGGCTTACCGAAATGAATTCAGATAAAAAACGGCTTTTTGAACCCAAGAACAAAGCAAGACAATAGCAGGTCCGAACTCAACACACAAAACCCTCCCGGATGGCAAGAAGCTGCTGCGCCTGCGCAGAAGAAGAACGGGAGAAAAACAATGAACCAGTCCATTACAGGGGAGAGCGAAGGGTTAGAGAGGTGGTTTCTTGATAAAAAATAGAGCTAATTTAGTTTTTATAACTATTTTTTGTCATATTACTTAGTAAAGTATCATAAAAAAATTCGTATAAATGAAACATATACTCTCGTTTCTATATATATAAAAGTCTTTAAAAATATTACCCCTCCCGGATGAAAGTGATTCGTAAGCCCAGTGCTGGTCATACCATTGTAATGAGGGGTGTGATTTCTTGGATTTCAAAAAATCAAAATCATTCAGTTCAATGGGGTCATCACGCAAAGCTTAGATTTGCATATTTTGTATTTTAATGCAATTTACATTTAATATTTTATGCTAAATATGAAAGATTTTCACACCGATACTTTGTATCTTTATGTATAAAGCAAATAAGATGTACATTTATTTCTTATACTTATATATTTTTTGTACATGTGGGATATCAAAATTCAATGAAATTTTCAACTTTACACCCATGCCTGATGATAGTACTCATCTTATATAATAATATAAATATTTCTCATGTATAAGTGTTTTCTGTATGGGTCTATGTCAGAGGATTCTTAAGTTTTGTGCACCAACAATGCTTTAATATATTGCATGTTTTATTAGATAAGGGAACATCTGTTTTGATACATTTATAGACAGAAAACTAATCTAATTTTCTTGAATTTTTGCGAGCACTATGCCTCAGAGAAAAACTGTATTTTGTCAAGTTTAACATTGCATAATCAGATGCAGCTTCATTTTTATAACAGTAATACAGAATTTTCTCCATTATACAATACATTTTAAAATGAATTGTAAGCCATTTTTCAACACTGCCCTTCCAGCATTTAATATATTCTAAAATCGATCTATCTTACTGTAGTGTGCAACAAGTGTCTTGCGTTCGTCTCTCATTAACAATCATTCCAGCGGCCTCGTTCAGCTCCTCAACACTCGGTCCTGCTCTGCTTCATACTACAGTAACGTTAATAATCGCATCCATGAACATGATTTCTGCCCGAGTCCTATCCTGATTCTTTTCCACCGGCTGTGAGGTGAAGACTACATGTCCCAAGATTCCTCGCTCAAAATTTGGCGTCATCAAGCTGAATAGGTCACATTTAACTTAAAAAAAAATATAAATGAATAAAAATACAATAAAAATCTTTTAAACAAAAGAAGAAGAAACAAGGAGACAATTATTATATATACCTTATGTGATCTTTAAATCGTATTTATTAAATATAGTTCATGTATCTGTAGACGAGTAGAGATATGAGGTTATGTTTCTGTCTTTTAATAATGTTGATTTCTGAAATGTGTGATTGTGTTGGGAAAAATAAAGCTAAACTGCAAGACAAACTCATACTTTATTTGTAATTCAATGTCAAGTTTAAGAAATATATATATATATATATATATATATATATATATATATATATATATATATATATATATATATATATATATATATATATATATATATATATACTATAGCAGGAAGTGAAGTAAATGAATAAATTAAGAATTTCCTAAGCAATAAATAAATATATAAATGTATAACATTGGAGGAAAAACGCACTGCATGGATGTCTCCTTCACGCATTCCTATATTTTAACCATGAAAGGCAGGGCAAAGCCTTTAACATGTGATGTCTGTCAGTCAGTCGCTCATTCAGCTGATGGTCAGTAAACCAGGAGCACCTCCAGTACAGAGCACTTCGATCCTTCTCAACTTATCATGGCATCTCTAGTTGTGAACAGTGAGCTTGTCTTCTACGTTAATGGAAAGAAGGTATGATTACATTACAGATATTTATTTATTTTAAATATGTTTACAAATCAAAGGCACAGATGTTTATTTTTGCCAAAATGTTTTTTTTTTAAAACACTTTTTTCTTAAAATGACTGACCTTTCATTGTCTTAATAGTTTTTTGATTATAATAAATTAATATATAGTATAATAATTTATGTTGGGTTGATTCATAAATAAGTGTTCAGTAAGAAATTTGTTTCAGTTTTTTTGTGTGAAGTTGCTACTATCACAAAATGAGGAAAGCGGTGATACATCTGGCATTATTATTACTTATACTGTGGAAAATATGAACATTTTATATTATAAGTTTTCTCATATTCAAAGTACATTACCAAACTTGAACATAACCAGCACAGGAATTAGCGTGACTAAACGTGCACATCTGAATTGTGGCATATGACAGTCAGCGGGCAGCCAAACAAAATCTTTATTCCTCTCATGTATGATACCATGAAAGTGATTTTCTACGCTACACACAGCTCATCACGTGTTTGTCCCTCTCACACACACATACACTTTTCTGTTCTAACTATGATTGTAGTTTATCTAATATGTTTCTAGTTTCCACATTTCTCTTAGATTTTTTCTCAAAACAAGTAATATGAAATAGATAGTGACATTAATTCATTGGTCTGTTCATGTTTTTGCTATTTTTATGTGAAGATAGTAGAGAAGAATGCTGATCCAGAAGAGATGTTATTGGCTTACCTGCGACGGAAAGGTATGGTAATTGTCATTCTCAATGTAATTTATATAAATAAATATATATATATATAAAACAAATAAGTCCAATGTTTTTTTTTTTTTTCAGTGGGTCTGACAGGCACAAAGTACGGCTGTGGTGGAGGGGGATGTGGGGCCTGCACTGTGATGTTGTCCAGATACGACCCTATTCAGAAAACTGTGCTGTATCTTTTGCTCATATAATATAAGTAGCAGCATAAAACCTTCATATGGAACAAGTAAACGAAAGTATTTTTCTGAATCAATGTTTTGATTTGGATGAACGTACAACTTAATTTACACTCGGTGCTGGGTAGTGTAATGAATGAGTCAGCAGGTAGAGATCCAAGTGCAGTTTATTTAAAGAAGTCGTAGTCAGGCAGGCAATGGTCAAAGACAGCAAACAGGTATATGGGGAATAAACAGGATCGTGGTCAAATAAACAGGCAGGAATGTCAAGGCAGGCAGCAAGAATCAGACAACGGGTAAAATAGGCAGAAATCAAAGAACAGGCACACAAACACGTGTAGTAACGCTCGGAAATTGACAGATTAACCAGATCAATACTTCGCCGGGAATAGAAGTGTGAGGAGTGCTATTTAGTGAGGTGATAAGGTGCAGCTGGTGCAGTGATCAGTGAATGGGTATGGGGCTTATGGGAAATGTAGTCCTCTGTGAATGAGCGAGAGTGCAAGTGTGTAATCAGAGTGGAGTGCCCTCTAGTGGCTTTCACGGGCACTCCAGCTGACCATCGTGACAGGTAGTAATGGAACACATGGGTAACAGATACAGTTATACTTGCAATTTGTTTGCAAACTATTTGTTTATAGGTAATTTAAAGTTTATATATCGTAGTCTCTATCACTGTAAACCTGTCAGGCTGCGGTTTATGTAAGCAAATGAAGAAGATATATCAAAAGGGTTTTAATCCAGACAGGCTAAGTACATCAGCTATGAGCAAGAACACACAGCATACATAGACAAGAACCGACAGCGACTGAACAAACACAAGGAGAATATATAGGGAAGATAATCAGGGTGAACAGAAACAGCTGCGGGTAATTAACTATACAGACTACAAACACACACTGAGGGCAAATGAATCGAATGACAGAACTAAATGTAAACAAGACAGTCCATAGGTGTGACAAAACCCCAACGCTCAAAATAATGAATTGGTCTCCGTTACACATGTTTACATATTATTCACACAATGGCAGTAAATCATTCATAATTTATTGATTCTCCCTAATTCTTCTTTTTGTGTAAATTTTCTTTGTGTAAATTTTCCTTTCTAAAACGCATATTGCTTATATACATTCAGATAGTGTTCTAGATTGTAAAATTGCACACATGCACAAGAACAGCAACAAGTTAGGTGACTATAATTACATGAAAAATTGAGAGGCCACAAAACATTTGACCGCTGGATTTACTCAACATTTTAACGTTTCATTTCGAATCAACTCCTGACAAATATATTAATTATTGTTCAAATTATCACTCAGTACGTCATTTAACCATATATTGCTTTGTTTTTGGAAGGCTTTTGTCTTTCAAAGACATTTTTATTACAAATTTTGTCATTTCACAAACCTTTCCAGTTCCTTCATGAAACCCTGTTTGGGAAACCCTAATGCAGTGTTTAATTCAATTCATGTTGTTGATAACAAAGAATTGAATATTTTTCTTTCTTTTTGTATTTTTATGTAAACATGGTACAATATTATCTAATTTAATTCAATGTGATAAATGAGTTAGGTCAGAAGTAATCTAAAAGTAATCAAAAAGTAGTCAGATTATATTACAAAAAATGCATAATGTAATGAATTACGACTTGCCATGTAATTTGGAATCAGCAGTAGAATATAATTAGAAAGTAATCTACCCAGCACTGTTTATTCTGTAGAGTTTTTTTTGTTTGTTTGTTTTAAAGTCATCAGTAATTTGATGTTTCGTAACCCTTAACCCGCTTCTCAGTCACTGTTCGGTAAATGCGTGTTTGCAGCCCATTTGTGCTCTGCACGGTGCAGCGGTGGTGACCGTCGAGGGCATTGGAAGTACTAAGACTAAGCTACATCCTGTTCAGGTACCTGATTCTTCCTCAGAGACGCTACAAATGAGCGTAAAAAGCAGGTTATTTAAATAGGTAGTCTAGAACAAACCATGTGGATGTTTTTTTTTTTTTGGGGGGGGGTCTTCAGGAGCGTATAGCAAAGGCTCATGGGTCTCAGTGTGGGTTCTGTACTCCTGGGATGGTCATGTCCATGTACACATTATTGAGAAACAACCCACTTCCCACATTGGAGGACATTCGAGAGACACTGGGAGGTAATAAAATACCCACAAATTTAATAAAAGTTTTGAAAACTAGGAATTTAAACACATTTAACATTCTGTTTTCTCTCTTCTAAGGGAACCTGTGTCGTTGTACTGGATATCGACCAATAATTGACGGATTTAAAACATTCTGTGACGTAATGAGTTTTAACTTTTAATTCAAAATAAAAATTTCAACAAATAAGTAAGAATCAGTACATGTAAAAATTTGTAAAACTATTGACTTTGACTGAAGGAAACAAACATGTGCTCTTAATGTGATCCATATTTTCCAGACTCCAGTGTCTTGCCAGAATGGTGACGGAAATGGAAAATGTTGCATGGAAAGCAACAATTCCCACAACAATGAATCTGATGTAAGACTATATGAGCCACAGAAATTCTTACTATTGCCTATACATTTAAAAACTATTTTTGACTATTTTTATTAGAGGAAAAGCACAACAAAACACCCTTTACTTTTTAGAACTAATTAAAGTAGTGCACATAATTATAATAACTTTTCTATTACTGGTATTTTTGGTAGATATCTGGAAATCTTTTTAGCATGGATAATGTCTTACCCCTCGACCCAACTCAGGATCTGATCTTTCCCCCAGAGTTACTGGTAAGAAAACCGTTTGTGTTCTTGAATTAGAACATGGACATTTCTGGCCACTAATTTTTTTTGATATCCCTTCTTTCTGTCAGATTATGGCAAGGAACAAAGCTGAACAACTTTGTTTCCAGGGTGAAAAGGTCAACTGGATTTCCCCAGTGGATCTGAAAGATTTAATGAGGCTGAAAGCTGAATATCCCAATGCACTTCTGTTGGTTGGAAACACAACCATAGGTTGGTTTCAAGAGGACATTCCTCTATCTATCCATCCATCCATCCAAGCGTGCTCAGATCATCCATCCATCCATCCATCATCCATCCATCTATCCATCCATCCTTTATTCTCTTACAGGGCCAAAGATGAATCTGAAGGGACTCATCAACCCTATGGTGATCTATGGTGGAGGCATTCCAGAACTTCGAGCTATCAAATGGCTAAACAATGGTAAAACACATACAAACAATGCATTGCCATTTCATTTAGATATTACAGTTTTTTTTAACAATCGCTAGGACACATTTCTCAATACTTAGGTCACTTTGTTTAACTCTTCACACAGTTCTCCTAACCAACTCGTATCTTGGCACAATATTCAAAATGCTCTTAATCGACCAAAACACTTCATACATGTCACAAATAAACTCATTCTTCCAGAACACTAGCCAAGGTTTTCAGCCAGCAAACACACTTTGTCAGTCATAAAACTTAAACACCTAAAAAACAAATAATAGTAACAAGAGGTAGCATTATATTACGTTTTCTTTTGTAAAATTTCTTAACAAATCAAGAATAACACTCTCTGTTGTTTATAATTCACTGCAGTTTATGTTAAATGACCAAGTTTACTTAACAGTACAAAATTATTCCAAAGTTTACCCCTTTGAATGGATGATAATGAAATTGAAAGTTTCATCTAATTGCTTTGATAGTATTTGATTTTTTTTAGATTCAGAATATATTTCATTACAGTATTATTGTAGAATTGCAGTATATTTCTGGCCTGTTCAGTTTTGTATTGTGTTATTGTTTTGAACATAAATTTAACAGTTTTGAAAACTGTATGTAAGCATGTGCAATTGGCCTGTAGGTACACAGGGTTTTGGCATTTGTTGTGTCGAAGTGAGAAAAGAATTAATGTAATTTTAAAGATGTAGTCATTAAATCCATTTTGCGCCAAAGAAGATAATAGAAAATCCACAGTTTATACCCACATAGTTTTCTGTTGTGCTAACTGTGTGAAGAGTTTGAAAAAGCCACCGAAGTATTGAAAAATAGATTATAAAAATCTGTAAGTGAATATTGAAGCCCAAAGTAAATTCAACAACATTCTTTTATTTAGGCGTAACTGTAGGGGCAGGATGCAGTTTGTCTGTTTTGAAGGACGTGCTCCTGCAAGGAATTGAGGAACTTGGCCCTGAAAAGAGCAGGGTTTACCAGGCCCTTGTTCAGACTCTACAGTGCTTGGCCGGCAGACAAATACGCAACATGGCTGTGAGTAACAAAAACAAATTACTGTGAGGAATTCAGAAGAACAGTTGTCTGCATGTTACAGTTTTCTATATGTTGGAATTTCAAGACTATCGGTGGAAATATCCTGAGCGCCAACCCCAAATATGACCTGAGCAGCATTCTCGCTGCAGCGGAGTGTACGCTACACATTGGTTCCAATGGTAATGCCAGTGCATTTGGACTTTATTTGTAAATTTACATAACTTTCTGCCTTATTTCATTATTATTGCATTAAAGTTTTTTTTGTTTTGTTTTTTAAAAGAATTACATTTTTGTTCCTTTGTCCTTAGACGGTGTTCGAGAGATTTGTCTAAGTGAGGAGTTTTTCACAGACTTTGCTAAAACGACTCTACGGCCAGATGAGATTCTGCTGGCTATTGACATTCCGCACACAAGACCGGTATATTCTTCAAAATAGTGAAAGCAGACTAAAGCTATGGGTCCATGTATCATTCTTTGTTTTATTTAATATATTAATATCTACTGCTTCAGTTGTATGGATTTTTAAAGCATTTATTGCAAGTACATTTAATCTCTTTCTCATCAAACAACCACAATAACGAATGGTTTGAAACAAACCGTACTGCTCCTAGACTGGGCTTTGTTCTGTGTAGACATAGGTTCACTATGGCTAACTATGCGTGCCAGACAAATAGTTGTTTATTTCAGAAATACACTGTGTGCATAAATATTAGGCAAGTCGTTTTTCTGATTATATTTTTTTTTCCTAGGCACACTTTAACAATTGCAAACCACATCAATCTTTATACCTAATATTAATTTTGTATTTAATCATTTGTAAGTGATATATAACTGTTCATGAAGGCTAGGAATGAAAAACGACAAGTGTGCATAATTAGAAGGCAGGTTTTCTTTTACAGGCAAAATGTCACAAAAAAGAGATTTAACTCAGACTGAAATGTAAAAAATTATTTTAGAGAATTAAGTGTGAAACCATCAGGAACCCTTTACTCTCCAGCACCACCATTTTCCAGAACTGCCACCTAGCTGTAGTCAGGTGCCCTTCTCTCTTTTTTCTACTTGCAATATTAAATCTAGAAATGAATTAACGAATGATACACGGACCCTACAGCTGAGCCTACTTAATATTACAAAACTACATCAAGTTTCAACTAGATTTGCCCTAAAAGACTATTAGTCATCTTATAATTATATCTATTCTCATTTTTTTAAAACTAGATATTAAGTTTTTAAGTAAATAAACTACAAATTCACTTGCCATGAGAAGCTAATTGCATATCCCTGTGTTTTTCAGTGGGAGTTTGTGTCAGCATTTCGTCAGGCACAGCGCAGAGAGTTCGCCTTCTCCATAGTAAACGCTGGTATGAGGGTTGCATTTAGTCATGACTCAAAAGTGGTGGAGCATCTGGATATTTTTTATGGAGGTGTGGGGCCCACTCTGGTAAAGGCCAGACGTACCTGTAAAGAGCTAATGGGAAGGTACAGCCATCACAAGCCCTACATAATTTACATATAAAAATCTTGTATATGTGAGAACAGACTATACACTTTGGTATTATTTTCATAAGTTAGGTGAACATTTTCAAAACTCCAAACTGATCACACTTGTAACACAGCTAGTCATTATTTCAAATCCTGATCGCATGCATTCATTGTAGTAGTAGTATTTTCATGATTCTACATAACATCATTGTCATACGTAATGAGAACGTTTGGTTTAATCACTGAAACACAACAGTATGTTCCCCCTTTTTCAGTTCAGTACTGTTAACAATATGTTTAATAATCAGCTGAAAGATTTTGCGTAGTGAAATGGATACTTTGTGATTCTGTGTATTGTACTAACACAACTGAAAATATGCTGAATTGTTTGAAAAAAGTGCATATTTGATGATCTGTTGTGATATTAGCACTAAGAGTTTTGAAAATTGACCAACTCCTTGTGAAAATTGCACCAAAGCAATTAAAAACAAACCCAACTGTAATAAGTACATTGACTTCTAGAAAAGCCAACAGAAAAGTTTTAGCTGCATTGTATAGGCCTACATTTTAATCAGTGAACATTGTTTTTTGTTTGGCAGAAAATGGGATGAGAAACTCCTGGTAGAGGGAACACAGCTGTTAGAAGAAGAAATCTGTGTGCCCCCTACTGCCCCTGGTGGACGGGAGGAGTACCGCAAGGCTCTCGTACTCAGCTTCTTTTTCAAGTTTTACATGCAAGTGCTGCTGGAACTTCAACAAAGGGTATGATGATGCTAAGTATTCAATTAAAAGTGGGAGAATTTAATTAATTCATGGTATTTAATTATTATTATTATTATTTTTTTGGTGCTAAAGGAGGTTTCTGTGAATGATTTGCCGTTAGAGTATCTCAGCGCACTAAAACCCTTCAAAAATGAGGTACCACAAGGAAACCACTCTTTCCAGGTGAGCAGTCTTGAGTTGCTCAAGCTTGAGTTGTCAAATCAAGTCTGGCTGATAACAAAAACATTCTCTTTACCAATTAAATTACAGCTTGTACCAGAGACTCAGTCTTCTAGTGACCCAGTGGGACGCCCCAATGTTCACCAGGCCGCCCTTCAACAGGCTACAGGAGAAGCTGTGTATTATGACGACATCCCATCTGTTAAAGGAGAACTCTTTGCTTCCATGGTAACCAGCACCAGGGCTCATGCAAAGATCTTGTAAGTGGAAGAAAATTAATTTATTATTCATGAAATAAATTAAAAAACTAAGTTTTGATCAGTTAGATAATTATTATTATTTTTTTTACACAATTACACATTTCAGAAATTGAACAAAAATTCTATTATTCAACTACGGATGTCTTGCAGTTTAGCTTTATTTTTCCCAACCCAACGCAATCACACATTACAGAAATCCAACATTATTAAAAGACAGAAACATAACCTCATTTCTCTACTCGTCTACAGATACATGAACTATATTAGATTATGTGTCCAAGTGTCTTCTTCAGCATCCATACAGCTTGTTGATCCTCAGGATGTCGGTGTCAGACATATCCTGCCTCTGTCCGATTTGCACCGTTGCATCTGGAATGGGAGTGATGGTTTCCTTCCCGGTCTGGTTGGTGAAGGCCGTTCTTCCATAGTGCATGATGGAGCCATAGTCGTATGTGGTGTTTTGATTATTAGTTTTCTGTATTTCGAAGTTGGAGGCCTTATCAGTGGGGATGTACTCCCAGTTGATCTTGACATACTTATCACGATCGCTCCTGGATTGCTCATGGTGGAAACCCAGGGCATGATTGAGCTCATGCTGAATGATGCCATGATACACACAACCGGTTCTTTTGAGCGAGACCACTTGTTTGCCACCAATTCTACCAAGAAAAGAGTAACACCTGATAGAAAAAGAGAATTTGTATATCATCAATCTGTGTTAAAAATGTTACACTGTGTAAAAGCCTTTCTGCAAAGGCCAATTAAATGTTTCTGATTTATATTGAATGATTGTTCTCACCCATCTTTGTTCTCAATACTGATGTAGTCGGTCTGAGATGATCTGGCCACAAAGCGGATGCAGGTTTTGTTGTGAAAGGTGGACATGGCTTTCTGAATAACTGAGATGTCAACAGAGGCTGCAAATAAAAAGTACCACAGGTTTATAAAAACGATTTACACACATAAAAATGAAAAATGAATGAAGATGATTCACTTACAGAATTCCGTGCTCACTATGTAAGGAATCTCCACTAGGTTTCTAGAGTTTTTCTTCCAGAAACAGTTGTTGTTGTAGCAGTAGAGAGCATTTTTGGTTTTGGGAAACAGCAGATCTCCGTCAATCAGGTGTTCAGATGATGCTGTGTTTAAAGAAAACTATTTTGATTAAATTTCTCAGAGTGTGTATGTTTGACCACATTTTAGATATATTCCCCAATTTAATGAAACCCATTGTTGGCTTTACAGGATTGAATAAGATACTTGACCATTGTTTGACTCCGAAATCTTTGTTGTGATGTCCACATTTCCAGGTATGGGTAAGAACCCATTGTGATGGTTAGGGTTCTGATTATGACAAAAAAGAGAAGTAAAATATTATTCTTGTTAGGAAAGTTCATCATCTGAGTGAATTGAGAGACAAGAAAAAGTCTTACCCTGATAGGAGACATCTGGGAGATGCCAAACAGCAGTAGCAGAATAGAGAGAGAGCCTCTTGGGTCCATGTTGTGGGTCAGTGTGGGTCTCAGTGTAGAGATGTTCAGGATGCTCCTGGACTGAAATTTGGTGTCTGCAAGCTGTTGAACCTGATCTTTATATTCGCCTGTGTAGGTGGGACAATCAGCGGTTGAGCCATAGTGTCCAAAGGGAGGTAACTAAGAAACTAATTTGTTAATCCAAAACCTAGCACAACTAGAGTAAAGATTGTTCTGCTAATCCACTAAAATAAACCAATGCAATTTTTGGATTGTATTAAGAGCCCCAAAAACTGTATTAAAGAGGGAGTATCCCAAATACTTTAAATGCTTTCTTGAGACAAATGGACAATAAAAGCATTTGTGTCATCATAAATTGTGGAGAAGAGGTCATAGTCAAGCTCATCATGATTTAGAATTTTCTTTAAAGTTAATTGAAGTGCATTTTATTTCATAGGACCAACTGATTGTACCCAATATTCCATTAGTCCTAACCACTTTAATGTTTTTTTCCAGGCAACGAGTACAGTTGCCCAATTCTTGGTAAATTTCTTTTCCAAAACAGTAACAATCATTATTTTCCTATTTATGTATGGACACCTACAAGCTCATGTATGCATGAGTGTGATGGGTATTTTATGTATAGAGAGTGTGTCATGCTCATCAGTATGTGCATTGAGTGACAATTTTCTGTCTGCCCACTCCAAGATTTATATTTTAAAAACTTCATACTGTTAAAATGAAAATAAATCTGATTTAGTGGAATCCAGCTGTACTTGTCGTTTATTACAAAATAAGGGAATTTGGGTGTTGACCAAGAGTAGGCGAGGGTTTGCTCTGCCCTAGAGCTTAAATGAGCATATGTCATAAGCTTTGCCTTTGTTATGTCAATCAACATACACTTTTTCAGGCTAGCATGTCACATTGCATCCAAACTATGGCATCTTTTGATAATTTATGAAATAATTTTGTTTTAAAGATAAACACATCCACATTTTACTATATATTAAGAATTTTAATTTTTCTCGTTTCTTTCCCTACTTAGCCACATGTTACAGAAATTCAATTTGATTAAAAGACAAAGACCATTACATAATTTCATTAATAATTCATGGGAATGTGAAGTACATTAGATTATCTGACACACCATGTACACATAAAACTAAAGACAAAAACATAACCTCATTTCTCTACTCGTCTACAGATACATGAACTATATTAGATTATGTGTCCAAGTGTCATCTTCAGCATCCATACAGCTTCTTGATCCTCACGATGTCGGTGTCAGACAGTCCCTGTCTTTGTCCGATTTCCACAGTCTCATCAGGAATGGGCGTGATGGTTTCCAGCCAGGGCTGGATGGAGAAGGCCGTTCTTCCATAGTGCATGATGGAGCTGTAGTCGTATGGAGTTTTTTGGTTGTTGGTGTTCTGTCTCTGGAAGTTGTAGGCCATATCAGGAGAGATGTTCTCCCAGTTGATCTTGACATACTCGTCACGATCGCTCCTGGTTTGCTCGTGGTAGAAGCCCAGGGCATGATTGAGCTCATGTTGTACGATGCCATTGTACACACAGCCGTCCCTGTTGAGGGAGACCACCTGTTTGCCACCAGTTCTACCTAGAGAAGAGTAGCACCTGAGAGGAGAGAGGAAATAAAGGGGGTAAAATTGGTTCGTTTTTGGACTAAGGCCTGTTAAATGTTTCTTTTTGATATTGTATGATTGTTCTCACCCATCTTTGTTCTCAATACTGATGTAGTCGGTCTGAGATGATCTGGCCACAAAGCGGATGCAGGTTTTGTCGTGAAAGGCTGACATGGCTTTTGCAATCACTGATTTGTCAAAAGAGGCTGCATACAAAAGAGGCCACAGGTTTAAAATGGCATCAAATGAATCATAGATATGTTCAAGGAATGAAGGAGATTCACGTACAGAATTCCCTGCTCACTATGTAAGGCACCTCCACAATGTTTTTAGCGTTTTTCTTCCAGAAACAGTTGTTGTTGTTGAGACAGTAGAGAGCATTTCTGGTTTTGGGAAACAGCAGATCTCCTTCAATCAAGACTTCAGAAGATCCTGTATTTAAAGAGAAATATACTGATGAAAAAAGGCAATATATTTGAATCCTGACCACTTTTTACAAATGTGAACCATTGCTGGTTTTGTTGTTGTTGTTTTAAGAAATCTACAAGTTGCCTGACCATTGTTGGTGTCCAAAATCCTTGTAGTGATGTCCACAGTTTCAGGCTCTGATACAAACATGCCTTCAAACATCTGTTCCTAGTGGTAAAAAAACCCAAAAAACACAGAGATGTTTAAAACAATTAATTTGAGAACTGTGAATCATTTAAGGGAGAGACTAGAGAGGATCTTACCATGAGTGGAGATGCCTGGGAGATGCCAAACAGCAGCAGCAGAATGGAGAGGGAGGCTCTTGTGTCCATGATGCTTCAGTGTGTGGAGATGTTCAGGACGCTCCTGTGCTGAGGTTTGATGTCTGCGAGCTGTTCTGTCTGGACTTTATATTCACCTGAGTAGGTGGACCTACTGGGGATTATGGGTAGGGTCTTAGTGTCCAGAGTCTAAAATGTGTACCTACAGGGAGGAAACTCTGACCCCACCTGTTGGTCCGAAGCTTTGCAGAATCATAGAATAAACCTCAGTTTGTTTTACTAATTCACTAAAATGGACATGCTGTAGCGTTTAGACTTTACCACCTGCCCTAAGACAGTGGTGTACAGGGATGGTCCACAATACATTAAATGTGCTCTGTAGATTACCAATGAATCCTTATTGATAACAATTTATTCTAGAGATTTAAAAATTATTAGCAAGATGGACAACTAGCTATTTAAATTAGCTTAGCTAAGCTGAAAGATTCTGATTCAACGCAAAATCGGACTGTTTATTGCAAAAATATTGCCATGAGAAATGTGATGATGTAATATTTGATAGAACTAAACAACTTCTTAATTGATACATTTTGTTACTGAAAAGCAACATGATTTCAAACTGCGATAAAACCACCTTGCTACTTAGTAAAGTTGTTTAATAGTTTTACTTCACATTGCAATGCTACTGCACTTTAAACATTCAACTGTACAACATTACCAGCTAAAGATGAGTCTCATTTCATCTCTTTGTGATTTTTAGTTTCAACCAAAACATTGTTTAATTCGATATTACAGAAGTTGTGTGTGTTATTCTGTAGTTCAGATGTTATAATCACTTTTTTCAATGCAGCAGAAAAATTTGCTCTAAATGTGATTTTTATCCTAACATCAAAGGTAAGAAGTTCTTAGTCTCATTTACATGGAGATTCTCTTGCATTGTGTGATGTTGTTAATTAACAGTACCAGAGCGTTCCCGTCTGACATGTGCGCGCTGAAAAGTCCCACTCTTATAATTTTGTTTCCCTGAACCGCTAACAATAACATGGTGTCTGGAGCACTCTAAAAGTGCTGGGTTAAAAACAATCCAGTTGGGTTGAAAATCGACAAACTCTGCGGTTGGGTTAAATGTTTGTCCAACGTACTGGGCAGTTTTATTTAACCCAACTATTGTTAAAAAATTATTATATGGCTGCATGGCATAAAATTAACCTAAATAGGTTGGAAATAAAAAATCAGACACATAATTACTAGAGGCAACAATAATCGTCAAAAAGTGAACATTTATTAATAAGCAATTTAATAAATGTTAATTTGCAACATATTTTGGGTTTATTTTAAGCAAGAAATACAGTAATTTGTAAACAACAGTTGAGTAAATAGTTTAGTGAATGAAAGTACTCAGGATGTTGGGCAAACATTTAACCCAACCACTGGGTTCAAACAACCCAATCGATGGGTTTGTCCATTTTCACCCAGCCTTTTTTTTTTTTTTTAAACCAGTGCATCATCAAACTGCTGGTTCATTTTGTCACCTTCATGGATGGGAAGTAGATCCTTGGTCTCTTGTTTGCAGAATTTTTTTTTTTTTTTTTTTTTTTTGTCCACATGCAAAAGTTTGCATGGTTCTTCCCCAAGTCAAATAGTTTCACAATAACCAACATCACTTCAACACACATGGCATCCACCCTGGTTCTTTTCACACTGATATTTTCCATGATTTATCCCTGTAATGTTACTAGGATCTTGTCTTTTATGAGGACAGATTATACCAGTATTCTGGCTCTGGCTTGCTTTCACACAGAATCCTCCTCGACAGTTTTCTGGAATGAAAGTCGATTGTGAACACGGCCCTTATTTTCACCATAAATTCACACCACCTCCATCCTGCATCTTTGGCTCACTCTGTTCTTCAGGTGATCACTCTTATGTCTGCTGGGGACTTTCTCAATTTTTGACAACTTTGAAAGTTGAATTTGTTTCACTAGAGGATGCAACAGTGATTGAATCCAGGAAAGGTTCTCGGCACAATAAACGTCTTTAAAATTGAGATATGAAACGGGAAACCTTTCTTTTCAGCTGTGAACATATGATTACATCAGAACTAAATCTCAAAAATCTTTCGAAATCTGCATTATAGCTTTATCCCCCAAAAGAAAAAAAAGATGACCAGTTGAAATGTATAAACCATATACTGTGCCAACCCTCCAGTTCTCCTTAAGCTTAAACCAGTTGTCTTTACTTCGGTTTCAGGAGAAGCTCAATATTATGACATCTTTACTGCTACAATCAAGTACTTTCTTAAACTTGACATTGAATTACAAATAAAGTACGTGTTTGTCTTGCAGTTTAGCTTTATTTTTCCCAACCCAATACAATCACACATTACAGAAATCCAACATTATTAAAAGACAGAAACATAACCTCATTTCTCTACTCGTCTACAGATACATGAACTATATTAGATTATGTGTCCAAGTGTCTTCTTCAGCATTCATACAGCTTCTTGATCCTCAGGATGTCGGTGTCAGACAGTCCCTGTCTTTGTCCGATTTCCACAGTCTCATCAGGAATGGGCGTGATGGTTTCCAGCCAGGGCTGGATGGAGAAGGCCGTTCTTCCATAGTGCATGATGGAGCTGTAGTCGTATGGAGTTTTTTGGTTGTTGGTGTTCTGTCTCTGGAAGTTGTAGGCCATATCAGGAGAGATGTTCTCCCAGTTGATCTTGACATACTCGTCACGATCGCTCCTGGTTTGCTCGTGGTAGAAGCCCAGGGCATGATTGAGCTCATGTTGTACGATGCCATTGTACACACAGCCGTCCCTGTTGAGGGAGACCACCTGTTTGCCACCAGTTCTACCTAGAGAAGAGTAGCACCTGAGAGGAGAGAGGAAATAAAGGGGGTAAAATTAGTTCGTTTTTGGACTAAGGCCTGTTAAATGTTTGCTTTTGATATTGTATGATTGTTCTCACCCATCTTTGTTCTCAATACTGATGTAGTCGGTCTGAGATGATCTGGCCACAAAGCGGATGCAGGTTTTGTCGTGAAAGGCTGACATGGCTTTTGCAATCACTGATTTGTCAAAAGAGGCTGCATACAAAAGAGGCCACAGGTTTAAAATGGCATCAAATGAATCATAGATATGTTCAAGGAATGAAGGAGATTCACGTACAGAATTCCCTGCTCACTATGTAAGGCACCTCCACAATGTTTTTAGCGTTTTTCTTCCAGAAACAGTTGTTGTTGAGACAGTAGAGAGCATTTCTGGTTTTGGGAAACAGCAGATCTCCTTCAATCAAGACTTCAGAAGATCCTGTATTTAAAGAGAAACATACTGATGAAATATGGCAATATAATTGAATCCTCACCACTTTTTACAAATGTGAACCGTTGCTGGGTTTTTTTTGTTTTGTTTTTTGTTTTTTAGAAATATACAAGTTGCCTGACCATTGTTGGTGTCCAAAATCCTTGTAGTGATGTCCACAGTTTCAGGCTCTGATACAAACATGCCTTCAAACATCTGTTCCTAGTGGTAAAAAAACCAAAAAAACAGAGATGTTTAAAACAATTAATTTGAGAACTGTGAATCATTTAAGGGAGAGACTAGACAGGATTTTACCATGAGTGGAGATGCCTGGGAGATGCCAAACAGCAGCAGCAGAATGGAGAGGGAGGCTCTTGTGTCCATGATGCTTCAGTGTGTGGAGATGTTCAGGACGCTCCTGTGCTGAGGTTTGATGTCTGCGAGCTGTTCTGTCTGGACTTTATATTCACCTGAGTAGGTGGGCCTACTGGGGATTATGGGTAGGGTCTTAGTGTCCAGAGTCTAAAATGTGTACCTACAGGGAGGAAACTCTGACCCCACCTGTTGGTCCGAAGCTTTGCAGAATCATAGAATAAACCTCAGTTTGTTTTACTAATTCACTAAAATGGACATGCTGTAGCGTTTAGACTTTACCACCTGCCCTAAGACAGTGGTGTACAGGGATGGTCCACAATACATTAAATGTGCTCTGTAGATTACCAATGAATCCTTATTGATAACAATTTATTCTAGAGATTTAAAAATTATTAGCAAGATGGACAACTAGCTATTTAAATTAGCTTAGCTAAGCTGAAAGATTCTGATTCAACGCAAAATCGGACTGTTTATTGCAAAAATATTGCCATGAGAAATGTGATGATGTAATATTTGATAGAACTAAACAACTTCTTAATTGATACATTTTGTTACTGAAAAGCAACATGATTTCAAACTGCGATAAAACCACCTTGCTACTTAGTAAAGTTGTTTAATAGTTTTACTTCACATTGCAATGCTACTGCACTTTAAACATTCAACTGTACAACATTACCAGCTAAAGATGAGTCTCATTTCATCTCTTTGTGATTTTTAGTTTCAACCAAAACATTGTTTAATTCGATATTACAGAAGTTGTGTGTGTTATTCTGTAGTTCAGATGTTATAATCACTTTTTTCAATGAGCAGAAAAATTTCCTCTAAATGTGATTTTTATCCTAACATCAAAGGTAAAAAGTTCTTAGTCTCATTTACATGGAGATTCTCTTGCATTGTGTGATGTTGTTAATTAACAGTACCAGAGCGTTCCCGTCTGACATGTGCGCGCTGAAAAGTCCCACTCTTATAATTTTGTTTCCCTGAACCGCTAACAATAACATGGTGTCTGGAGCACTCTAAAAGTGCTGGGTTAAAAACAATCCAGTTGGGTTGAAAATCGACAAACTCTGCGGTTGGGTTAAATGTTTGTCCAACGTACTGGGCAGTTTTATTTAACCCAACTATTGTTAAAAAATCATTATATGGCTGCATGGCTTAAAATTAACCTAAATAGGTTGGAAATTAAAAATCAGACACATAATTACTAGAGGCAACAATAATCGTCAAAAAGTGAACATTTATTAATAAGCAATTTAATAAATGTTAATTTGAAATATATTTTGGGTTTATTTTAGGCAAGAAATACAGTAATTTGTAAACAACAGTTGAGTAAATAGTTTAGTGAATGAAAGTACTCAGGATGTTGGGCAAACATTTAACCCAACCACTGGGTTAAAACAACCCAATCGATGGGTTTGTCCATTTTCACCCAGCCTTTTTTTTTTTTTTTTTTTTTAAACCAGTGCATCATCAAACTGCTGGTTCATTTTGTCACCTTCATGGATGGGAAGTAGATCCTTGGTCTCTTGTTTGCAGAATTATTATTTTTTTTTTTTTTGTCCATCTTTGTCCACATGCAAAAGTTTGAATGGTTCTTCCCCAAGTCAAATAGTTGCACAATAACCAACATCACTTCAACACACATGGCATCCACCCTGGTTCTTTTCACACTGATATTTTCCATGATTTATCCCTGTAATGTTACTAGGATCTTGTCTTTTATGAGGACAGATTATACCAGTATTCTGGCTCTGGCTTGCTTTCACACAGAATCCTCCTCGACAGTTTTCTGGAATCAAAGTCGATTGTGAACACGGCCCTTATTTTCACCATAAATTCACACCACCTCCATCCTGCATCTTTGGCTCACTCTGTTCTTCAGGTGATCACTCTTATGTCTGCTGGGGACTTTCTCAATTTTTGAAAACTTTGAAAGTTGAATTTGTTTCACTAGAGGATGCAACAGTGATTGAATCCAGAAAAGGTTCTCGACACAATAAACGTCTTTAAAATTGTGGTATGAAACGGGAAACCTTTCTTTTCAGCTGTGAACATATGATTACATCAGAACTAAATCTCAAAAATCTTTCGAAATCTGCATTATAGCTTTATCCCTCAAAAGAAAAAAAAGATGACCAGTTGAAATGTATAAACCATATACTGTGCCAACCCTCCAGTTCTCCTTAAGCTTAAACCAGGTGTCTTTACTTCGGTTTCAGGAGAAGCTCAATATTATGACATCTTTACTGCTACAATCAAGTACTTTCTTAAACTTGACATTGAATTACAAATAAAGTATGAGTTTGTCTTGCAGTTTAGCTTTATTTTTCCCAACCCAATACAATCACACATTACAGAAATCCAACATTATTAAAAGACAGAAACATAACCTCATTTCTCTACTCGTCTACAGATACATGAACTATATTAGATTATGTGTCCAAGTGTCATCTTCAGCATCCATACAGCTTCTTGATCCTCAGGATGTCGGTGTCAGACAGTCCCTGTCTTTGTCCGATTTCCACAGTCTCATCAGGAATGGGCGTGATGGTTTCCAGCCAGGGCTGGGTGGAGAAGGCCGTTCTTCCATAGTGCATGATGGAGCTGTAGTCGTATGGAGTTTTTTGGTTGTTGGTGTTCTGTCTCTGGAAGTTGTAGGCCATATCAGGAGAGATGTTCTCCCAGTTGATCTTGACATACTCGTCACGATCGCTCCTGGTTTGCTCGTGGTAGAAGCCCAGGGCATGATTGAGCTCATGTTGTACGATGCCATTGTACACACAGCCGTCCCTGTTGAGGGAGACCACCTGTTTGCCACCAGTTCTACCTAGAGAAGAGTAGCACCTGAGAGGAGAGAGGAAATAAAGGGGGTAAAATTGGTTCGTTTTTGGACTAAGGCCTGTTAAATATTTTTTTGTTGATACTGTATGATTGTTCTCACCCATCTTTGTTCTCAATACTGATGTAGTCGGTCTGAGATGATCTGGCCACAAAGCGGATGCAGGTTTTGTCGTGAAAGGCTGACATGGCTTTTGCAATCACTGATTTGTCAAAAGAGGCTGCATACAAAAGAGGCCACAGGTTTAAAATGGCATCAAATGAATCATAGATATGTTGAAGGAATGAAGGAGATTCACGTACAGAATTCCCTGCTCACTATGTAAGGCACCTCCACAATGTTTTTAGCGTTTTTCTTCCAGAAACAGTTGTTGTTGAGACAGTAGAGAGCATTTCTGGTTTTGGGAAACAGCAGATCTCCTTCAATCAAGACTTCAGAAGATCCTGTATTTAAAGAGAAACATACTGATGAAATGAGGCAATATATTTAAATCCTGACCACTTTTTACAAATGTGAACCATTGCTGTTTTTGTTGTTGTTGTTGTTTTTAAGAAATCTACAAGTTGCCTGACCATTGTTGGTGTCCAAAATCCTTGTAGTGATGTCCACAGTTTCAGGCTCTGATACAAACATGCCTTCAAACATCTGTTCCTAGTGGTAAAAAAAAAAAAAAAACAGAGATGTTTGAAACAATTAATATGAGAACTGTGAATCATTTAAGGGAGAGACTAGACAGGATCTTACCATGAGTGGAGATGCCTGGGAGATGCCAAACAGCAGCAGCAGAATGGAGAGGGAGGCTCTTGTGTCCATGTTGCTTCAGTGTGTGGAGATGTTCAGGACGCTCCTGTGCTGAGGTTTGATGTCTGCGAGCTGTTCTGTCTGGACTTTATATTCACCTGAGTAGGTGGGCCTACAGGGGATTATGGGTAGGGTCTTAGTGTCCAGAGTCTAAACTGTGTTTAACTAAAGGGAGTGCACTTTATGTTAAGTAAAAGCCTTGCTGAGCCAAGGGAGGTACCCAAGCTTGTTTAACTAATTTATTCATTAAGTGGATGGGCTCGTTCAATTTTTTTTATTTCTTTGCTAATCCCAATCTTGTCTCAACCATATCACCACATCAGATGTATAGATGCATCGGCGGCTTTAGCCATGCCTGGAGTGGTCGGCTTCATCTCTGCCAAGGATGTTCCTGGTCAAAATCGAAGACTCTGGTTCAACAACCCCGAGGAGCTTTTTGCAGAAGAGGAGGTACCACAATAAATATTCTCTGGTTTAGAAAATCATCTGAATACTAAATTAGTCCTACCTGTTCCAAGCTTTGATGTCCATCAACAAATGTTGCGATTACTTAGTCCATGATGTTTTTTTTTAGTTTGTCTTTGCATTTCAGTTACATTGTAACGTTGTGTCTGTTTGCCTTTTCCAGGTCATCTGTGTAGGGCAGATTATTGGTGCCATTGTGGCTGAAACCAGAGAACAAGCCAAACGAGCAGCCGAGCAGGTGGCCATTTCTTATCAGGACATCCAACCTATCTTTTTCACTATAGAGGTATTTCTAAACAAAATGACACGACTTAATGAAGTGCTAAATGAAAGAGTTATAGAGCAACACTTATATCTTATCCTCCTTATCACAACACCACAACATCTTTGATTTTATTAAGGAGGCCATAGAACACCAGTCATTTTTTGACCCCAAGAGAAAAGTGGAAAGAGGAAATGTCGAAGAAGGGTTTGAGAAAGCAGACCACATACTGGAGGGTTTGTACGATTAAATACGAATCCATGATTTGAATCAGATTCAAATCTGAATCTCCTCATATAGAAATATTTTTAAATTGTTATTTGACTTTTTCTTTAATACAAAGTGAATAATCAGTCTTTTAAACATAATTCACAGGTGAGCTGTACATGGGTGGCCAGGAACATTTCTACATGGAAACTCAGGGACTGATTGCGATTCCTAAGGGAGAAGCAAGTGAAATGGAGCTTTTTGTTGCCAGTCAGCATGCAGCTTATACTCAGGTCTGTATTACCCCATGGACACACATTGATTAATGTAATTCAAAATAAAGATATCAATATTTTTATGTATTTATTTCTTTAAAATTATGTAATTAAACAAATGAACTTTTAAAAATAATGAGATTGTGAAACATGAAATAATAACAATGCATACTGTACTATACATACTCTTACTCAAGTGTTCACATAATTTCGTTTTTTAAACAACAGGAAGTGGTGGGCATCACTCTTGGTATTGACTCCAATAAAATCACATGTCATGTGAAGAGACTGGGAGGTGGATTTGGTGGTAAAGTCATGAAGATTGCATCATTATCTGCCATTGCTGCTACAGCCGCTTATAAGTATGACACATTTAAACTCCTACTTCCTAGAGAATGACATTTGCTGTTGTGTTTCTGCTATTGCTTATATTTAAGTATATAGTTTACTTATTGTTGTGAAATTTAAAGAAAGCATGTTATAAAAGCAGATTTTAATACAATACTAATGCTAAGTATTGACTGTACACTCAAAATCGATCCTCAGGACTGGCCGTGCTGTGCGATGTGTACTAGAACGTGGAGATGACATGCTCATCACCAGTGGCAGGTCCCCTTTCTTGGGGAAATATAAGGTAATCTGGAATTATGGGTAATATTTTTGACATCACTGGACAACTGTGCATCACAACGGCACATCTTTTCCCTGCAGGTTGGATACATGAATGATGGAACAATCCTGGCTGCGGACATCACATACTACAGTAATGGAGGATGCACTCTGGATGAATCCTCTTTTGTATGTTGCTCTTTCAGACTTTTTTAAACAAATTTGACTTTTATAGAAGGGCAATCACTGATGGAATATTAAAATTTAAATAAGTAAATCCTGATAAGGAACTGCGAGCAACAGAGAGAGACACTGTCGTGGATCTAGTTTACCTTTAATTCCCATGTAGCTCAGTCTCCATGTCACATAGTGTTTACCTTTTGTAATTTCTGAACAGATCATGGAGAAAGCGCTCCTTCACATGGATAATGGCTACAAGATCCCTCATCTACGTGGACGTGGACTGGTGTGCAAGACCTACTTACCCTCATATACAGCCTTCCGTGGCTTTGGTGGACCTCAAGGTTTGACCATCATCGAAAGCGTGCTACACGAGGTGGCGGTCAAGTGTGGCTTGCCTACACATCAGGTGGGACCTTTTTTAAAACAGAACAAGCTGGTTAAACAATCTTAAAAACTGTGTTTTAGCAGTTTGAGCTGATATCACAAATTGAACATACAGCCTTTTGGTTTCGAGATGTTACTGAGTTGTTGAGGGATAGTCTGCTGGATAGCTTCAGAGGGATAGTTCTTGTACTAAGTGTCAGTTTTGGCTTTCATAAATTTGCTGAAGTGAGATTATTCTGGTGTTTAAAAACCTGAGGGGCCTTCTGCACAGCTTTCTGAAAAGCAAAATAATAATAAATCATACTTTACAGGTGAGAGACATTAACTTGTACAAGGACGAGAAATGCTACACCCACCACAAGCAGCTCTTTTCCCCCCATGACATGGTCCGGTGCTGGAACGAGTGTCTGGAGAAATCCGACTATGCCCATCGATGCCTCTCCATCAAGCAGTTTAATGCCCACAACCACTGGAAGAAGCGAGGGATCTCCATTGTCCCACTGAAGTTTGGAATTGGGTTCTCCAAGGGCTTCTATAACCAGGTAGGTGAAAACTTGTGAGATTGCATATAAAATGGTACAGTTTGATTAGAAACTTCACAAAACCACTTCAAATGTTTTAACTTAGTATTAGTCAAACATCTATGAAGAATATCCAATCTTGGGAAATTTTCTTGGTATTCTCTTCAGGGAGCGGCATTGGTGAACATTTACAAAGATGGATCGGTTCTCATCTCTCATGGGGGAACCGAGATGGGTCAAGGTATTAACACCAAAGCAATACAGGTACGATGAGTCATGTTGAACAATGGATCCAAATACATATGTCACGTGAAATATGCCAGTTGCAAGATAATGTCAATCCTCATGTCAAATCGCAGATTGCCAGTCGCAT